>CM029015.1:9286547-9811904 GCA_016801055.1 Panax notoginseng | reverse complement strand
AGTGGTAACCCGCCGAAAACGATAGTGACGGTAGCTGAATCCGTCACTTCCGGGTTAAGATACGGCGACGAAATTCACTTCAGCAGCAACAGAAGCAATCATCACCCACACAACAACTCAGATCCAGAATCCGACGACTACCTAGATCCAGATCCAAACTCCTCCAAACCAGATCCAACACATATCCAAAGCAACAAGGAGAATAACAACCAGAATCCAAGAAGAAAGAAAGCGTAGAGGTTTTTCTCCTTCCGATTACTGTTCAGAAATTCAAGCGGTGGGCCGATGAGCTAGATGCAACCGAGACAGAGAAGGAGGCGACTGGGGGTCTGAGCTGTCCAGAATGAAAATGAAGATGGTGGTGAATTTGGTGATACTCAAGAGGATGAATTTCATGATATGAAGTTATTGTCCTTGATTCATGTCAGTTTAAACGAAAAACGGAAGATGAAAATGAAGTTGAAGGGGAGGAGTTTAACAATTGTGAAAAACTTAGTTAAATCCATTTGAAATAAATCAAAACAAATTTTAAAAAGGAGATAGACCAATTTCTTGTAGAAAATAAGCCTGGTCATTTTTTTTTGCACGTCCACGTAGGAGTCCACGTAAGATCATGGCTAAAAGGATTTAACAACTGTTAGCTCATAGATAACAGAATGATTTAATTGCAAATAATAGTTAGTTTAATGGGGTAATTCAAAAATTAAAAGTTCAGTTATGCATTAAGCAAAATTTGCCAACTATAGTGGCTAAATTCATAGTTTTGCCAAATAAAACTTAATAAACTTAAAGGGACAAATTTATGAAAAAAATTAAATTTAAAGAGATAAAAAAACTTAAACTACTACTCTAAAAAGAACTCAACACACAGTGTATAATGTATTTTATAACTCTAAGAGATAAGATAGAAATATTAATATGTGAATTTTTCTTTAATCTATTTTTTTTCATGTATGTATTAAGACATGTTATATACTAGTTGTGTCCTGTGCCTACGACACTACATGGACGACGGGATTTATTCTAAACTTTGGACAACTCAGATGATTTGTTAGAGTGAGCGGGAAATTCAAAATCAGTTGTATTTTATTAGATAGACTAGTTGTGTCCCGTATCTCCGGCACTACATGAACGATGAGATTTATTTAAATTTTAGACGGTCCAAATAATTTATTAAGGTGAGCGAAAAATTCAAAATTAATTGTATTTTATTAAATAAATTTAATATGGACATAAATTTGTCGGGACTCAGATCTATATTTTTAGTTATGTTTGAACAATTTCAAAGAATAAAAGTCATTTGGGCACTTAAAAGTGCAATAAAGCATGTTTGACATGGCAACTCCATTGACATATTCTTTCTAATTTTATTTCCAAAATCTAGTCGACACTCGACACGTGTTGGATATGTTATCGCGTATTTTTTCCACAACCAGTCTATTCTTAATTATTTATATTTATCACTTGTTGAACACCTAATTAGACATTGTTTAATAATTTAAGTGCACAAAAGGAAAAGGCTTATATAATTAAATATCAAATCATCTAAAAATTGTAGTACAGTGACCACAGTCCTTGTTTAACAGTATAATTAATTAATTTAACGAATTAATTTCTATAATTAATACTGGATCGCTTGATACTGCAACTCACTTTAACAGAGCGTGATTATCACGGACCAATAACATTTAGAGCATAGTGCTTGTTGTACTTTTAAGCTCCAGCATCAGCTGAACGACTTTGTGATTGTTTCAGGTTCAGTTACGCTCTCTTAGCGCGCGTGCATCTTCTGTATTAGCTTCGGCTCCAATTTCCGTGCGTGAACGAATCCAGTAGAATTCATAGGACCAAAAACTAGCAGAGAATTTCATTCAGAGGAGTTTTTTCAATACCCTTCCAAAAAGACCCTTCTCGTTCTTCTTTCCATAATAAAACCCTAGATTCCACCTTCTCCCTCCTCGCATTACCCACAGGTACTTTTTAAGCTCTTTTTCTTTACCTTTTAGATTCCTTCTTCTTCATTGTTATAAAAATTAATATATACACATATGTTGAGCTGTGCCTTATTAATTGTTTACGTGTTCAGATCCATCATAATTTTCATGTTATATCTCATCATTTATTTTCTGTCTTCATTCTTTGAATTTCCTTTGTTTGATGGTTAAATTTCGCGTATATAAATATGTGCGTAATTGGCCCCTAATTGGGATGAGTTCATTCCATTATGATCAGAAAATCAGTGTTTAAGTCTGTTGATCCTTTTTGTAGTTGCATTATTACAATGTACGGGATATTGTGCAAACATGTATTGGAAAATACAAATACTAAATGTTATGGGCACTTAGTTTAAGAGAGTAAGCATGTGCTTTAGAATTCAATAGTGGAATAATTACATTGTGTGTAGTTGTAATATACTTTTGGGTGCTTGTGAGAAGTGACCATTGATTGTTGGAATGGTTAAATATTTGGATTCATGGTTTTATGTGTTAGGACATGGTCCTGACTCAAAGTAATCCCTTTGTGCAAATTAGGCCAAAAGTTGGCATTTGTATGAGTCTATATATTCCACTTTCTGCTTAAGTGCGCCCAACGTTGGTTATGACCTTTTTACATTTTTGGGAGAAAATGGAGGGAGATTGTTGCAAATTTTAGATAGTGAGTTTAAGGGCAAATGTGCATAATTTAACCTGAAGTTTTCGTGTTCGGCCCATTTAGCCCGGGAACTTTTTTGGTCCCTAGATGTCGCTGATGCTGTAAAACCTAACTCAAGTAGGCCCCTATCGTTAAAAAACCTTCCAGCTAGACAAACAGATTAGAACCTCTCTGCCAAAAGGGGGAAAAAGTCCTAAATTACCGATCTCTTCTTTCTTCTCCAATTTCTCTGATGCTGCTCGTCATCTTCATCCTTTGCTCGAAGACTCTACATGGCTTACAGTTACTCGTCATCTTCAACCTCTACTCGAAGACGCGTCATTGATGTTGATTATGAAGCTCAACCATTGTTGTGTTATTGCGGGTTAAGAGCTCCTCTGTGAACCTCATGGAGCAAAACAAATCGTGACATGAGGTTTTTCTCATGCTTGAAATTCAGAGTAAGTGCTTCTAATTGCTTTTGATTTAGTTTTTGGAAAAGGGTTGTACCTGCATGTTTGTAATGAGTATGTTTTGGATTCAGGAAAGGGGATGTGGGTTTTTTGTATGGCATGACCCACCGATATGTGAGAGGGCAAATGTGGGTCATAAATGATTTGAAGAGGGAGAACAAGCTTCTGCAGATGGAGAATAAGGAGCTGAAGAAATTTCCTCAGGTTGAAGGGGCATATGAATTGAAAGAACCGGTTGATGAATTGAAGAAGTTGAAGTTAAATGGAGATGAAGTTTCTGTGAAACAAACTAAAGAAGTAGATTATTTGAATAGGAAGTGCATTGGTGTGTTATTATGTACATTCATTTACATTTCTTTTATGCTACTTAGGTATGTTTAAAGGGTTAGATGAATTGGTAGATTTGTGACTTGTAATGTACTGCATTTTGTTTGCAGTTAACTCAATTTCAAAGAATTGTTGAACTTGGTAAATGGAAGTCCTTTTTTTTGTGTATCATTGTGAATGAGTTGTGCAAGTTCAATACAACAAATGTTAAATGAAAACAAAGACAACAATTGAACAAATTGAGGCTGAGCAAATGCAATAAAGTATGCTTTAATTAATCCAGAAGCAGAAGCATGTTCATTACACACCTTAACTGAGCATAAACACATCAAAATTATCGAAAATATATTGCTCGGTAGCAAAAACCCAATAAGTAATTAGCAAAAAAAAAACCCACAATAAGTAGTCATTTGTTCAAGCATCATTGACAGTAATTACAAGATAAGTCTAAGTTCAATTTCCTAAACAACAATAACATTAAGAACTTCATTTATCTCCATCGGCACTAGGTGGCATTCCTTGTGACTTGCTTTTCTTGCTGCTCTTACCCATCCTTTCATCCCTATCTGCCATAAGTTGCCTGGTAGTGATGCAACTTCTATCCCTCCATTGCAGTTCTGGAGGTCTGAAAGGCATGTTAGACATGTTAACAAGGCCACCATCATCTCTGTGGTTGATTCTTATACTGCAAAGTGAAGTTGATGCTTTGTTTGTGGCCTTTTCTGCTCTAATTTGTGATTTATTAGGGAATTCAAATCAGATGTTAGGGCCAACTATAACTGACCGTGTCTAACTTCTTTCATTGACAATAGTTGATGATGTGCCACTCTGCATGTACATAGCACATAACATCATAGCAATCACAAGATATTATATCAATCATAATGAAGCACGTACCATTCAAATTATCCTATATGTTAGTGAATAGATGTTGTAATCATAGACTAACCCAAAACCTTCACAATGAGTGGATTGGTTCCTGGAGTGAGCTCTTGCAGCAGCTTGAACTTGTAATTTTGAAGGTCTTGGCCTTGAACTTGCAGGTGGAGTTATAGTTGATCTTGCAGGGATTGATGGTCCAGCTTGACTTGGAGCTCGAAGTGGAGGTCTAACTTGACTTGGAGGTGGGATTGATGGGCCAACTTGGGCTTGAGTTTGCACTGAAGGTCCAGTTTGAGACTGAACTTCCTTTGTGATTGGCTTGCATTTTAAGGTTGAGATTGCCTTGTCCTTGATCTTCCTCCTTCTGATTGGCTTTGGTTCTTATATACACATAATTAACTCATGTAATTACACCAAATGCACTACATCAATAAAAGCAATTGAGTACTTAGTTATTACCTTTGGCAGCTAGCTTTATTGTGTCCTTGCTGCTTACACAGATTGTATGTGATTGGTTTGCCT
Organism: Panax notoginseng; assembly: GCA_016801055.1. Lineage (NCBI taxonomy): Eukaryota > Viridiplantae > Streptophyta > Magnoliopsida > Apiales > Araliaceae > Panax > Panax notoginseng. Next base: position 9,807,069 of record CM029015.1, on the reverse strand, counting down.
TTCTTGGATAGCTTTGTGCCTATATTTTGTGGCCTGAGCTCGGTTTCTTCTCTTCTTCTCTTAGTCTTGGGCCTTACCCTTTTTTTTTCAACCTTTGGTGGCTCTACTGGGAGATAGTTGTCCAGTTGGTAGAATTTTTTCTCTCACTGGCATAATCTTGTACTTGTAAGCAGCTTTGTATAAATCTTTGCGATAACAACTTGAAATATGGTCCATTGGGTCTTGCTTGTTGTGGACCAGAGCACATATAGCATGTTGACATGGGATTCCAGAGAGATCTCATGCCCTACATGCGCAAGAATTCTTGTCCAGAAACACAGTGTGGGTATCCTCACCCTCATTGATCTCATAACCTGTGTCTCCATTAAAGAGCACAACATAGCCAACTGCTAGGCCTTTGTTTGTCTGAAAAATTTCATTGCAGTGAGGATTGAAACAGTTGATCCACTTCTCACATGTTGGACCCAGAATTCCCAACTGTTCATGATTTTTTTCCCAATGAATTTCATCATAGACCTAATTGGCTTGTGTCTGGCATCAAGAATTCAGGAGTTGAAACTTTCCAGCATGTTGTTATCTATTGTTAGGAGTGAGTATTCGGTTATAACTGAACCGAATACCGAATTTCATACAGTTTTACTATCTGAACAAGTATCCGAGATATGTACTAACTGAATGACCGATACCCGAATAATCGGATTATGTTATTCGGTTAATAACCGAAATGTGAACTTAATTTTACAAAACACAAAATTTCACATTAAAGTTTCCAAACAATATTTAACCACATTGCGCAATCATAATAATTCATAAACTAGTTTAATAATTTCAAATTAATAATACATAAATACATAATCTATATGACAAAGTCTATCAAATTCTAATTAAAAATACTATTTTTTTTAAGTTTCTAATTCGGTTACTCGGTTACCCGAATAGTCTAATTGTCATATCCAAAATCGAAAATCGAAATATAAAACGGTTATATCCGAATATACCTAAATAACCAAGTAACAGAAATAATTCGGTTAAAACAATCAGTTCGGTTATTCGGTTTTATCCGTTTTTTGCTCAACTATATCTACTGCCCATGATTTGTCTATTTTACTAAAGTAGGCTCTGCTACACCATGTATGAGGTGGATAGTTCATGAGATTTAATGCTCCCTGTGAACTCATCTCACCAAGAAGCTTGATGTTGTCCTTAAATTCTTCCTCAAAAGTGGACCAGGCTGCATTCCATAATTTCCTCTTCAACTCTCCACCTTTGTGTTTTTTAAATCAATTTGCATAAATATGGCGAGCACACCATCTGTGCTCATCCTTTGGAAGTACATCAATAACTAATTGTACTAAACCCTACAAGTAAAACATTAAAAGTTACATATTGCTACAAATTGACATTCATAAGCAACAAATTAACATAAAAAGTATTAAAAGTTAAACATCATACCTTTTGCATATCAGAGATCACAGTGTACTGACTGTCATCTCCAAATCAAGTTGTTTTTGCAACAAAGTTAAAAACCAAGTTCAGTTGACTTTAGTTTCACTCTTCACACATGCCCAAGCTATGGGAAAATTATGCTTATCCCCCCATTTCTTCCTAGAGCTATAAGCAATTTCCCTTATACAGTGTCCTCAAAAAACACCCATCAAGGCCAATAATAGGCGTGTATCCTTCCTTCCAACCTCTCTCATCTCTGCACAACTCTACTTGCACTTTAGAGCCTGGATTACTTCTCAAGAGTTCTGTTGCATAAGTCTCTAACTCAGAATATTCGGTAGTGAAGTTCCTGAGAATTCATCCAGAACCATCCTCCTGACTCTCTTGCATTTGGAAAATCCAACATTCACTCGCAATTCTGTCTCAACATATTTTTTTTAGGTGTTTGATCTTGTAGTCTTGCTTGTCAATAATTTTTTGTTTGTAAAGCTTGATCAAGAACTTTGCTGAAACCCTGGGGTTGCTGAAAATCCTATAACAATTGTGGTCTTGGACTAAAGTCTTGATTGTCAACCCAGGGCTACAACCGTCTTTTAACACATACAAGACAAAAGGACTCCCCACCTCACAACTCACCCTTATTTTATATGGTTCACTTTCACAAATTTCAATGTTACTCCCCTAGAAATAACATACTTTGGTATAGATTCTCTAACTTCAACTGCACTTGAAAATGTCATTTCTAAGCTGAAATAGGTGTGTCTGATCATTTACATTGAAACGGGCAGGATATCTTCTTTCACTATCAACGCTATCCTCACTCTCCTCTTCATATGTAGCATCTTGACTATCATCACTTTGACTAGTATAAGAATTGATGTCCTTATTAATCCTACAACTATCTCTATTAATATCTTCCACACCAACCCTGCTAGTATGTGTCTTTAACACCACATTAGGATCATCACTTGTTTCATAAGCTCTATTAATGCAATCAAAAGCATTAAGTACTTCAACACTTTCCATAAAAGTGTCATCTGGAAATTCAGTAACTTCAAGTGAATTGAATATGGGCTCAGGTGGAACAAGAGGTGGTTCAGATTCATCATTACAGGAGGCAGAGGGGTATTCACTTCTATATTAGGTGCATCAATAATGGCCAAAATGTTATGAGCAAATATAGGAGCATTTATATCATGGTTTGCACAGAACTCTAAGACATTTGTGTCTGAATTTATTTTACTAAATATTTTTCTAATCCCATAGTCATCCTCAACTAAAAAAGGTCCTTCATCAAATACCCGTTCCAGGTTCCAGACAATGTTTTAAAGGCGCTAGGCGGGAGGCGGGAGGCGGGAGGCGGGAGCGGGCGGCCGAGGGGGCCTAGCGCCTAGGGGGCCTGGACGGGGCCTGGGCGGGCCTGGACGGGATTTTTTATTTTAAGGCAATTCTAATATTTTATCTTACATTTATCCAAACAAAATAATAATATAAAGCAAAACAATCTATAATAAATATAATAAAGACCTTTTCTTAAAGTTCAAACACATATCTATATTGTTAATGTCAAAGTTCAAACACAAACATGTAATTGTTCAAAGTTTAAACATATTTTTAACGTATTCGTTTTATTTATAAACAAGATTGCTATTAAATAATAAAATTTAAAATTTCATGAATTTAATTCAATATTAAAACTTAAGAAACTAAACATAAATTTAAGAATTATAAAATTGAATTAAACTAAATATTACAAATGTATTCTCATTTATATAATTTGAAGTTGGTACAAGTTTAAAAAATTATAACTATAATAAAATTATCCATTTTGACTTGATATTGTTCGCTTCTTGTTGTGATTTGATATGCTACAACCTGTATTATGAATATGGTAAATCATTAGAAAAATAAATATATCAAGATTTGGTTTGTGTAGTTATTAAAATAAAAAAAATCTCTCCGCCTAGAACCCGCCTAATTTTCTAAAGAGATTTTTTTGTCGCCTTGGGCCTAGGTCAGACGCTTGGGGGGCTTAGAGGCGCCAAGGGAGGGCCTAGGTCCTAGGCGGGGTGCCAAGGGGGGGCCTAGCGCCTAGGCGGGAATTTTTAGAACAGAGGTTCCAGAACATAAACATGCTCTACATTGGCATATTTCAATGTCTTTTTATATGCATTCTTAACGCATATAATAGACAGGTAATCTGCGTCAAAATTCTCACATATATAAATATCTCTTCCCACATAATTCAACACAGGATCCATCACCCATGTGCCCCCATGATGTAAATAAATATCTACACGCCCATCCATTTTGTCAGTCAAATAAAAAACTCACTCAACACAATATTTTTCAACATAACAATCAATTACAAGGCAAATGCCAGCTCTAAACTATTAAGAATCTAATAAACAATAATATACGGGACCACATGTCCCCTAATAGTCAACACCCAAGTTAAACATGGATCATATGCAATGACCAAATGCCAACTATTTTAGTTAAAATCAAACCACAAAATCTTTTACCCATTAACCCATATAAAATGTCAGTAGTCTATGCATTTTCTTAATCAAAAGCATAGATTTCAAGTACCTGTGAAAAGAGAGATTCCTTTTTCTTCTCGGTAGCTTCCTTCGACTTTCTGCTCTCCTTTTTTCAATAAAGAGTTTCGATCTATCAGGTGATTTCGGTTGAGTTGGTTAGAAACTCAGATTGATTTCTTCTCTTCAATTACAAATCACAATGGCCGCATTTGCCCATGAACAACAGAGAAATTGGAGAGGAAAGAAGGGATCGGTAGTTTAGGGCTTTTCCCCCCTTTTGGCAGAGAGGTTCTAAACGTTTGTATAGCTGGAAGGTTTTTTAACGGGAGGGGCCTAGTTGAGTTACGTTTTGCAACTTAAGGAGCATCTAGGGACCAAAAAAAAATTCAAGGCTAAATGGGTCGAACGCGAATGTATTTGACTTTAATATTTGAATTTCTTTTATTATATATATATATATATATATATATGTATACATTGTTATATATATATTTCGTATGGTCTTCCTTCCTTTTTGTTGAAATGTGTTTCTATGTCTTCACATTGTTTGGACCAGAGATGTTCTTGACCCTTAATCAAGAGCTTTGTTATGCATTGTGGTTGCGGTAACCCGAGATATAGTTGTACAAGCAATTGAAGGCTCAAAGACAACATGTTCCACACAAAAATGTGAAAATGCACCATTTTAGATGCTTTAGCAATCCTACTAGTAACAACTAGTTTTATTCAACCATATTCATTCCTCACAAAATCTACTTTCATTGGAGGCATTACTTCCTGACCATGGGTACTTTGGAGGCATTAACTTCTAAGATTTCGTGGTGTTTTTTTCATTGAGCTTTCTAAGCCTCTGATAGCCATGTTCGGCATATTGAAAACAAGCTTGATCAATCTTACTTGTTTTCCTCATTCTTTCCCTTGTAAATACTTTCTTTTATGATTTTATCAATCTGAAAGAGTATATAAGATATAAAATAAATTCTTTGGGACCATATCACCATTTATAACAATCTTCTTGTTACGTCCTTAAATTTTTTGTGGACGATATAAGATTTCCTTTTACCCTAATTGTTGTGAGTGGGTCAATATAGGTGGTGTTTCCTTAGTGAGTGTTAATGTGTTAACCTGTTAAGCTGGTATGTGTTTGGGTGTTGCAATCATATTTAATCTGAATGGGCTTTATTGCAGCTAATTGGTTTCACTTCTTAACTTTCAATTCCTATCAAGTCTATAATTTGTCATACATTTTTCTAAATAAATGTTTTCAAAATTCTTATTATTCTACTCCATTAATTATGTTCACTCCATATGTAATTCAAACAATCTCAATATTTGTTTTCATCGAAAAGGAAACTTATCTCATGGAGTTTTCTGTGTGCATGAAAGTCGCAGGTTGTAGTGAATGGTTGGATCTTGACAAATACTCTGCTTTTGTATTTTTAAGTTCGTGTTTATCATCATCAGACATGAACCTGACCCATTTTAACTCTAACATGTATTTCTGCAAAACAATAGACTTCAATTCTATATGCCCATTTTGAGAAACTGATGAAAATATGTGCTATGCTAATACTAATAAAAATTATGCATCACAATGTTTCTGATTTTATGTCAAACAATTATTTAATTTGATTTAAATGCACGACAACGCTGAGGTTTCCATACTAACTGATTGTCTCAGGGAGGGTTGCTTTTACATTCTTATTTGTTCACATCATGGATTTGGAAGAAAAAAATGTTGCTAAAGGTGAAATCTTGATATTTCCAATTTGTCTTCTCTTTAGATAAATAATTTTTTATTGTTTGTGGTACTTCTACACTAAGCAAATGCAAGTTGCATGGCAAATTTTTTTTGCAAACTTTTGTAGTGCTTGTGTTGGTGTTTAAATTCCTCTCAGGATTTTTCAGGAGAAATGAAAATTTACAGGCTTATTATATTGTAGAAAATTGCACCTATAAAATTTCATTATTGTAAAAATTGTGCTTCTGAATTTCTCGTCCAACTGCAATGCTACTGATTTTGGTGAATTCTTCCGAGTTCAAATGATTGCTTTCATTTTCTTGTTGGTTGCCCTCAATTTGTTATATGGTTGTCTTTTGGCCTATCTTTATCCGTAGTGTTGTTTATGTATACATTGAGTGGGTTAGTAAATTGCGACCCCCTCTCTATGCAAGTGTTGCATGGTTATCATTACTAAATTGGAACCTAAGCACAATGATGAGAGTGAAAACTAGATGCCTGTAAGTGAAAATTAATGATAAATGTATTTTGGGGGTTAATAGGCAACCTGAAACTTTATATTTTCGAAAGAACGGACTGCATCCTGGTTGTAGGCGACTCCCTTCGCTTGGATCATTTTATAGATTCTTTGTCACAGGCCTTGGCTCTTGAGTTATGTGTTTGTGGGTTTAGAAATTTAGTCTTCTTTTCATTTTGATTATATGTAGTGTTCTCTTAGGCCGTCTTGATCGGAGCCACAAGTGAAGAACCAAAGAAATTGTTTTACTTATTTTATGGGATTTTCACTATGTTTAATTTAATTGAAATTTATGTAATTTAGGATTTCACTTGATGTGAGGATTTAGAATATCTTATAGTGATTAGGAAATTTAATTATTTAGTTAGGTATTTAGTCCTTTAGTATTTTTCTTTTTGTCCAAGTAAAATAGGGTTTTGATAATAGTATGTATAATTCATACATTATACATACTATTATTTAAGTTGAAAAATTCAGTTTACTCTTCTGCAATTAAGTATCCCTGGTAGTGGAGTGCAGAGTTCCACCCCAGTCCCATTTTTTCCCCGCAATTAAATCTTGCAATATAAAGCCTTAAAAATATTGTTATGCATCACTTCTGTATCTTATTCCTCGCATAATAGTTGAAAGGAATTTTAATGACTATATAATAAAGTGGAAGAAATGTTTTTGGGACGGATCCCTTTAAGTACCCCTAGAAGTGTCCGTCACTTGACCCGTCTATTTTTAGATCATTTTTCACTATTTTGGAGTTTGTAATTGCTTGGCAGTGAGGACACCACGAGTAGTATTTTAAAAGTCGCTAGGCGGACCTAGGTGGTGGGGGGGGGTGCCTAGTGCCTAGGCGTTTTTTTAGACGGACTCATTTATTTATTTTCTATTATACATATTTGTTATACTATACAAAACATATATATATATATATATTAATTTTACATGAAAATTACCAACAAAATAATCTTTCAAGGCTTAAAAAAATTATTTCAAGTATTGGAATGCCTAGGTACAGGGCCTAGGCGCCCAACCAAATCTAGGAAGTAGAGGACCGCCTTGCACCTAGGCAAGATTAATTGGACGTAGGCGAGAATTTTTAGAATACTGACCACGAGCATAGTATGAAAAGCGTTTTTTTTGGCTTGAAAGAAAGGATTTCTTGGGAAACTTTCCATGTGTGAAGTTTCCAGTACCTACACTCACACACACTGCCGGACCACACCCAGACCCATATGTTATCCCGTGAATATGGTACTTTTGGAAAAATGAAACGTCCATGTAACACAATTTAAAAGTAAACATTTATAGGACTTTTTTATTGTCCAACAAAAAAATATGAAGTGGCCTGTTTAAAATGCTAATTATTTGAATTTTCTTCTCCCTTCGCTTAATCTTTCCACTTTTGGAGTTTGACCATTTCAGAACTTCTCAATAATGAAAATTTCACAAACGGGTGCTTGTTTGTGCCATACGACTATTTGAATAATTGAGGTTAATCCATTAATGCATGATGTCCAAGGCTTGTTTCTAATTCTGGAATTGATCTATTATGACTATTAGCTCAAATTTGGACAGAATCTTATCCAGTACAGTAATAAACCTAATTCAACTTTCATTCTTTAAATGTCTAATTATGTTCAAGTAGATGGCCAATTTCCACATGTTAAAATAATATTTCCATACGAGTCTCTCTCACATGAAGGTGGGATCCACTCAATATTCACGTGAGAGGGATCATGTGGAAAATATTAATTTTTTGTGGAAATATCAGTTCCCTAAAATAAATAAATGAAGTTCAGGTTCTAGAGGGGTCTTTTATAACACCTTGACGGTGCTAATTTCTTTGTCTCACCGATTCTATAGACCATCCGCACTTTCTCCTTGGCGATGATTCCTCTCGGTAATCTTCCCCTTTCCTTTTTAAAAATTCATTAGGACAAAAAAGATCTCTTGTATTTCTGAGATTGTGTAACATATGTTCTTTAGATCTTCTGTATTGTTGGTAAGAAAATGGATCCTCTTGAAATTTCCTTTAGAATTATTGTCTATATGAGAATCTGATCAGTAATTCAGTATATAATTGCTAATGAAATCTTATTTCTTCCACTACATGCTCTAATTTATATGATGTTTTCTTAAGTTCTTTATCTTGCAATTTTTAATTTAATGGTATGTTGTTTTCATTGTCTATTTATCTAAGAATTTTTTCAATAACAAGATGTTGATTTGATCAAATATAAGAAAATATATTGCTCTATTTTGATAATGCCACTTGTTTCAAGATCTCATTCAGTTCATAGGATTATAGATCATCAATTTCCATAGTTGCTAGGAAGATGAAATGAACTCAGCCATTTAATGAAAGTCTGGTGAACTGTCAAACCAGATTACACACACAATTTTGTCTAGCAGTATGGCCACAGGCCTATCCACAAAATAACATCTTTCATCATTAGCAAAGGAAAGAAATAGTTGGCGGTGTTGTCACAATGATTAATCTAATTCTATTGTGTTGATCTTATATAATTTTCTAAACATGAGCTAGATGATACACTACCCCCACGAAAAGAAAAGGAGAAGAAAATGATACCCTTTTACATGTTATTTGCACATTCCTTGTTAGATTCTTCTTTAGTTTTTCTAACTGCCATTATTTAAGCTACTTTATTTCTCTTTCAGTTCCAACTAAAATAAACTTTCAACAATTTGAACTCCTCTGTACACTCTTATTAAAATATACTTAAAATTTGGTAGCTCGTTTGCTCAAAAGGTCCTACTAATTGTTTCTAATCTTGTGAGAAACAACTTGAAACTCAAGTATTAACGTAATTTATTATTTCAGTTGATCTTGATTACTATCTTGTACAGCTGTACTAATTTATAATGATAATTGAGGAATAGTTATGACCTTTTGCATGAACATTAGTGTAAGTTGTGTTTACTGATTTTCTGTTTATATTTAGAATGATGGACTTGAATCACTTCTGAATCTAAAAAGAAAAGAGATAAAAATAGGAACATTGTTTATAAGGAAAAGGTAGAAACAGGAAATATAGTAAGTCTTGAAGCTAATTCATGAATGAGTGCTCACAATCTTGATCCCATAATGTAAATTCCTAATTGAGCTAGAGCTTTCACCATCTGTAGGTTGCTTATGGAGATATGTTTCTTAATTTGGTCACCAAACAATTCCAACTGGCATACTCTGGATCAGAAATTTCGTTCCCATTGACTGGTCTGGACTTCGGCCACTTGACCACTGAAAATGATGTGATCATTCAAATGATATCTTGCTGTTGGATTTAGTTAGCAACGTTAAACTTTTAGCAGTGCTTGTGGTCATGGTGTAGTATTATTAGCTTATCGGCTATTATGGCAGTTATTTCTATTACTCCCTACGTCCTCAAAAGGATGGCTTAAGCGATGGCTTAAGGTACAAAAAGTAAGGGGTATGGGGTCCATTAGTCTAAGGATAAATATGAATTTTTTTTACTCTCTTTCCTCTTTCTTACTTTTCTTAATTTGTGTGAAAAATGTGCTTCCTTTTGAGGACGGAGGGAGTATCTTGCCATACAAATTGCTGATCAACTTTTCCTGTGAGAATTTTATTAAAATAACCTGTAATTGAATCAAACAGTGGTGGTTCTCTATCTGCTGGATTTTTGATGCTATCTCGTAGTTCTTATATTTGTTAATGCTGTGAGGCATATGAGATATTATATATATTTTCAATAGGTCCATATGAGATAATGTACGAGTACCTTTAATTATTATTGGCTTTGTGTTGTGGAATAATGTTAGTTTAGCTACCAGCCTACCGCTATTAGTGTACAGAAATCTTAATAGCCCATAAGACTTGACTTTTTAAATGGAAAGGGGAGATGATGAACAAAGTTTTTATGTGGTCTGTGGGCGATATAAAGTGCTAAAAGCTCTCTCTCTCTCTCTCTCTCTCCAGCATACACACACATGCAAACAGACATATAGGCTCGGTCACATAAGCAGAGTTGTTTCTATTTCATATGATGTTGTTCCTTGTAATTTCTTTTTACCATTGTCCCGTTGTCTTGAACTTTAGATTTAGAATCACAAAAGTGTAAAAACTTCATATTTGAAGTGTTCTTGGGGAAGGAGATCTAAGTAACACACTTCAGCTTGATCAGTGTCAGCCTGTCAGGTATATGGAGAGTATAAATGCTTCTAGGAATCAATTTCTACTCAAAATTATAAAACCAGATAGAAATCATTGTTAAACGGATTTTGGACTTTGAGAAACCTATTGTGACCCTTATTCTTGAATTAGTATGTGATGGAACAGGAGGTTTGTATACAAGAATTGGTGTGGTGATGTGATAGCCTTTGCTTTGAGTTTGTGACCCTAGAGGAATATTAGAATACTAAAGGCTAGTAGTGAGTTCATACGGGTATTTACTTACAAATAAAGAACAGGAAATGGGAGCTCAAGCAGGAAATGAAGGAAAACAAAGATTAAAATAGAAAATAGGTGTTAAAACTATAGAAATAGTCGTGTTAGTAAGAAATTAAGGTGTTTAGAAGGTACATACGAAGAACCAAGTTGAATCATAAAGTTGTGCTGCCTTATTTTTGTGATTCGGTCATATACTATCAAAAGCGTCCACTTTATCTGAACTTGTCGAGTTATTCAGCATTCTACTTCCAATTTAGTTAGCTTTCTGTATATTCTCGGTGCTTGTTTCTCACTTATTCTATTTGGTATGATTTCTGTTTCTAGTTTCTGGTGTTCAAAGTATTTCTTCTAGTGTGCAAAGCACTCCAGAGAAAAATGGACAGTCAGATGAGGCTTCAAGATGTCAAGAGCTTCTCCAAGAGTTTCTGAAATCAGGTCCTAGGAAGGATCTTTTTCAAAATTGTATGGAAAAGGGAAAGAAGCACTCTGCTTCATCAAAATGCAAAATGTCCGAACAATTACCTAAGGTGAGTAAGAAAATAGTAAAGAATCAGGATCTAAAAAAAGCATCTTTCAGTCCCAAGCTTCAGCCTTATAAGAAGCAACCCAGGAAAGCGGAAAACCCCTCTCGAATTCCAGCAGCTACAGATCAGTGTGCTGATTTCAGATTTTCAAATTCATTGATCTGTCAAAATTCTGCATGTAGAGCCATTCTATCCATAGATGATGCATTTTGCAAGAGGTGTTCCTGCTGCATTTGTCACTTGTTTGATGACAACAAGGATCCAAGTCTGTGGTTGGAATGCACATCTGAATCTGGTAAGGGAGACTCCTGCGGTTTATCTTGCCACATTGAGTGTGCCTTTCAACGTGGAAAGGTGGGGGTTGTTGATCTTGGGCAATTGATGCAGCTAGATGGGAGTTACTGCTGTGCTTCTTGTGGTAAAGTTTCCGGAATACTAGGGTAAGTTGCTTCGTTTAATTCATGTACTACTGACCATATGTTGGTTACTTCAACCTCCTCCTCCTTAGTATTTTTACGTTCATATATAAAAAATATGTAATATATTTTTCTTTTCCCACCCCCACCCCCAAAAAAGATCAGTTCTTATATTCTCTTCCAGTATTAATTTGTCTGAACAGAGGCATTTGCATTTAAATGCTTCTGCTTTCATTCAAACAACTTTGTGTTTTGAAACTTCTTTGCTGGAAAATATTTTTTTGACAGTAAATGGTGTTGTAATGTTTAAAGTCACTTGTCTTTGTTGGAAACCAAAATAAGGAGATGAGTCAAAGTTTGCTATAGTAAAACTTGTAAGTAATTTGATTTACAGTGACTTAAATTTGAGCGTGTTTTGGTGCAACTATTATTCTGGCAGTTGTTGGAAGAAGCAGCTAATTATAGCTAAGGACGCGCGACGCGTTGATATCCTCTGTTTTAGGATAAGCATGAGTTATAGGCTCCTAGATGGGACTTCCAGATTTAAAGATCTCCATGAAATTGTTAGTGAACTTAAGGTCAAACTAGATGCTGAAGTGGGTCCAGTTAGTGGCGTTTCAACTAAGATGGCACGCGGCATTGTCAGCAGGCTCTCAGTTGCAGGTGATGTGCAGACACTCTGCTCTATTGCGATTGGGAAAGCAAATGAATGGTTGACTGCAGTGTCTAGTGTAAACCCAAATTGTAGAGGTAGCCAAAACACTGAAACAGCTAATCCCTTCTTTATTTTAATTTCTTCTAAGTAATTACATTATATATATTGTTTGATTAATACCTCCTTTCTCTTTCTGTCTTCCTTGCAGAGGGTTCACTACCGGCGGCTTGCAAATTCCTCTTTGAAGAAGTGACATCTTCTTCAGTTGTAATTGTGTTGATAGAGCTGTCCACTTCACCTTTAGAAGACATCAAGGGCTACAAACTTTGGTATTGTAAGACTAGAGAAGAGACGCACACAACAGAGCCCGTGTGCATCTTTCCCAGATCTCAGAGAAGGGTTATGATATCCAATCTGCTACCTTGCACAGAGTACTCTTATCGGATAGTATCCTACACAGAAGCCGGTGACTTGGGACACTCTGAGGCAAAGTGTTTCACCAAGAGCGTGGAGATTATTCAGAAGAATCCCAACTCGGTTGCAGTAAATCATAAAATGGAGAATTGTCAAGTTGGAGGAAGTTCAAGTGCCAACACAGAGCACAAGACTGCAGCAGATGTTGAATCTGATTCTGGATTCAAAGTCCGTGATCTTGGGAAGATCCTGCGACTCGCTTGGGCTCAAGAGCGGGGCTGTCTCGATGGGTTTTGTGGTGTTAGTATAGGAAAATGCTGTGGGGTTGGCAAAGAGGTTAAGCCTGAATGCATACAAGAAGATCGGTTGCAATCTGTGTCACGCGAGCTTGATTTAAATGTTGCCTCAGTACCTGATTTAAATGAAGAGTTAATCCCTCCATTTGAGTCCTCTAGGGATGAAGATAATGGATGCGCTTTCGGGCGGGCTGTTGAGGTAGATGATGATGTGGCCTCTCTTGATAATCAGAGGAATGGTGTAGCAAGGTCAGACGGTAGTGGTGACTCCCAAAACTGGACCCATAGACCCACTGGGGAGGTGTCAACTGTTGACTCGAGGGGAGAAATGTGCCGGAAGAGGGCTGCTAGTACAATCGAAGACACACATGATTGTGATAGCACTCTGATAAATGGGTCACCATTCGGAATCCGTGATGGATCAGGGTCCCTAGATGAGAACTTTGAGTACTGTGTGAAGATAATTCGTTGGCTGGAATGCGAGGGTTATATTAAACAGGATTTCAGATTAAAATTGCTAACATGGTTTAGTTTAAGATCAACCGAGCAGGAACGCAGAGTGGTCAATACCTTTATTCAAACTCTGATTGATGATCCAAGTAGCTTGGCAGGACAGTTGGTTGACTCCTTTTCAGATATGGTGTCCAGCAAGAGGCCACGAAATGGTTTCTGTAGTAAGCTGTGGCACTAATTAGGGAAGGGAAGGGGTAGCATTGAAGAAGAGAGGAATCATTTATCATCCTCTGATAAACTACACAACTGCTGACCCATATGCCCGTTCTTTGTACAGGCATTTTTATTTATTTCTCCCCATAATCACTAGCCAAAAGTGATTCATTTTACCCTAGACAAATCTGTCATAGCTAAAAGAAAGAGAATTAATTGCCTTGCTGTTTGTTACAGTTTCTTTTTAGGGAGGGAGATCCTTTTGTACCCGACCAGATTTCTTAGGGGGCATACAAGGCGTTAAGCTATTTATAGTCCGTTGAATTTAAATTTAAACCGGTCACATTGATGTAGTAATTTAAAATACTTGTAGTAGCAGTAGTAGTAGATATCGTCGATAATTTATTGCTTCTGTTAGTCATATTGCATCTTGTTTCAATCCCTTATTTCCAGGTGCTCCAATGCTATAATTCCTATATAAGAAGCTCTATCGTGAATGAATCAGACAGTTCGGGATTGATTCAGGTTTAACTCAAATAAATACGGGCGATATTCATCTTCGTTAATAATATGATTTAAATCTAGTTCGAATAAAAATATGAGTAGAATTTAAGTAATATTATACTCGACTCGTTTAATATTCAAATTACTCGAATTCTCGATTGTAATTCAATACATATAGATTTAATTAGATACTCGATACATTCTCTTATAATATATACAAAATTAAATCAAATTAAGATAATTAATTATTATTATTTTGTTTTGTTTTTAATTTAAATTGTGATTTTATATTTGTAAAGTGTAATATTAAATATATTTTTTTATTTCTAAGTAAAATAATAAATTTAATTTATAATTATATTTATTATAAAACTAAATATTATATGAAAATTCGAATTCGAGATTGAATTAAACTCGTGATGAGTAGAACTGAATTTGAGTAGAACTGAATTCGAGTAATAAACAAATAATTTAAAAAAAAAAAAGGAAAAGAAAAAACCAGCGGGAGGCAAACAAGGTAAAACGTTGTCGTTGTAACTAAGGACTTTTATATGGGATCATGAGATGTGACATCAAAGTATGAGAGGTTGATAAACTCTCCCCGGTATTCTCTTCATCCCCTGTCATCATACTTCCTTCTTCATTCTCTCTCTCTTCCTCTCTATCTCTTTAATTTGTTTAATTAAGATGCGAATTATTCAAGCCCCAGCTTCTGTTTATCTCTCGTTTCAATGCTCAAAATCACAACCCAGAAAAGGTTTGTTGATTATTCAATAAACTTAACTCACAAGTAAATATTTGTATGTGTGTATAAATATATATATATATATATATATATATATATATATGTTTGGTTTTAAATTACAATTTTCTTGTAGGAACAGTTGAATCTTTTGTTTCATCCATTGTTAATAGTTCAGTTAACCTTCAAAGACATGTACGGCCATTATGTACCTCACATAGCTGCTCAACTCTGAGCTCAATTTCAGCTAAAGCTACTTCTGCTGTTCAAGGTAAGTTTCTAGGTCCTTCAAGTAAAATCAAAAAGCTTATCTTATCTTATTGACTAAATTACTAAAACCCTTAACTAGAATTCGGGTAGTTTTTACGACAATTTTATTATTCTTAGACTGCAATGAACTGAAGTTCCTTAATTATTTCATAGCTTTGCATTTGTAAATGGAACATGCTGCTATGTTAATTGACATGGTGGAGTTGGACTCTCATTTATAATGTTTCAAAGATGTGAAATCAATGATGTTTATTTTATTTGTAACGGAAAAGGAGATGGCGCACAAGTTTTTCGGAGGGGAAGAGAGGATCTGAAAAGAGAGGCAAACAATAAAACTGGAATCCACTTGTCCGGTTCTCATAAATTTCACGATGTGATTAAATCAATTGGCAAGAAGGCTGGGATCATGGTTATTTATTTGAGATTATGTGTATAATTATGAAATAAATGATCACCAGCTGACCATGTGTGCTTTTACTTCGTAATAAGAGTTCTGTCTGACTTTTTCCAGGGACGTGCCTAAATTAGGATCTAGTTTGAAATCATAACCTACCAAATCTCTTACTGTTTCAAATCTTTCACTCTTTCTTACACTGAATTAGGAAATCAGTCAAACACCTCACACCTTATACAGTTGATGTGGCAATCTATATTTATATATGCGGATAGTACATTTTAAAATGTAAAAGATTTCCTTAATGTTTGACTCGTAACAGAAAATACTAAAATTGAGCACTATATGCCAAAGCTTGATTGTGATGCTTTCATATTTATGTCAATAATCGTATAGTTAAGCTGGTCTCATGAATGTTATCATTTTATGTTACTTATTCGTTTAAGTTTCTTAATTTTGATCACTTCTTCTAATAAGATAAATTATTATGTCACTGGTTGCTTGTTTCCTGCAGCATCAACTCAAACAGCTGACGGTGATGTATTGAAAGCCTTGTCTCAGATTATTGATCCTGACTTCCAAACGGACATTGTCTCCTGTGGATTTGTGAAGGATCTCCATGTTGACGAAGCTTTGGGAGAGGTGTTCTAGAACATGGATGTGATGAGTTCCATGACCTATATGTAAAGTTTTATGACCTCATTCAACATTCAACTTTCTATCTCAGGTTTCGTTTCGGTTAGAGCTCACTACACCAGCATGTCCAATCAAGGACATGGTAAATGAATCACAACCACCATTGTTTGATCAAGAACTGGTCTATGTTTGAAGTTTATATATTTTCTTTTAATTTATTTGTTTGAATAAGTGGTTGTTTCTCAAATGAAGACGGTAACACCCCCAAAATCGGGACAATTTCTCTCCCCGATCTTGTGCGTTAATATTATCCCGTTCTAGCTTTAAAACATTAAATAATAAACATTAAATAGCTAAATAAGTCATATGATAAATATGATTCTAGTATAAAGAAAAATTGTAAAGGTTGCGATTCAGGGAATGAATGAATTCCGCATTTTTAGTTATTTTAACATTAAATAATGTTTTTAAGCTAGAACATGATACTATTAACGCACAAGATCGGAGAGAGAGATTTTCCCGATTTTGGGGGTGTTACAAAGATCATCCCTCCCCCCCCCCCTCCCTTACATTCACTCAATTGACTTGTCAATAGTAATGACCTCCCCCCCCCCCCAAAAAAAAAAAAAGAAGAAGGAATTTATACTTATTGTTATATTCAGATTTGAAACAATGAGCAAACTTTTGATTCCTAAATTCTATTTTCAACTCAGGTGAAGTTGTAGCTTATTTGGGTCAGATATGATGTACAAAGTGTAACTTTGTCCTTTAATTTTCTCTCCATCTTTGTAGTTCGAGCAACAGGCTAATGAGGTGGTGGCAGCACTTCCCTGGGTTAAAAAGGTCAGTGTGACGATGTCAGCTCAACCAGCAAGACCGGTTTATGCAGAGCAGCTTCCCATGGGGCTACAAACAATATCAAACATAGTGGCAGTTTCAAGTTGCAAGGTAAAAACCTCCACACCTTTCTGCAGGCATGACTTTTATCTGGTGCATTGCAGATTTTTTCTAGATTTTATATGCTTAATTTTCCAGCCTGTCCAGAACTTGTTTTCGCACAATAACCTCAGGGGATCTCTTTGTGCTCTTAACAACTTTCTTTTTGTTGCCATAAGAAACACATTTTGTATGGTGATAAACTTAGTGCAAACTCATTAATTAATTCTTCCCCATGGATTTTACAAGAGAGGATCTCATGGTTATATAAAATAGCTACTGATCATACTTCAGGGTTAAGAGTATCTTGTAGGAAAAATTGTAATTTATGATTTGGGCACCAAAAATACTGCATTCGGCTAGATTAAAATCCTAGTGCAATGTCCTATCTTATTGTAGAAATTAACTTCAAATTTCGATCTACTGAGATTACTATCTTACTGATTGTAGGGAGGCGTGGGAAAATCAACAGTAGCTGTAAACCTAGCATATACTTTGGCTGGGATGGGTGCGAGAGTTGGTATATTTGATGCTGATGTTTATGGTCCTAGTTTACCAACAATGGTCTCTCCTGAAAACCGTCTGCTTGAAATGGTAATCTTCGAAGTATTGAACTGAATTATCCTGCAATCAACTGAATTGATGCAGTGATGAGTTATGACCATTACACTTTGTCCTCTAGAACCCAGAGAAGAAAACCATTATTCCAACAGAATACATGGGTGTCAAGTTGGTTTCTTTTGGATTTGCGGGACAAGGGCGTGCAATAATGCGAGGTCCGATGGTTTCTGGTGTTATCAACCAACTACTAACTACTACCGAGTGGTATGACATTCTTCCCATTGAATTAGATTCCCAGATTAACTTTAAATATGTACTCCCTCCTTCCAACTTTACTGTTCGCTTTCCTTGAGTATGCATAGATGCATTTTAAGCCATGCTAAAAACACAGTTATATTACATATTTTGATATCCTCAATATATCCTTACATTTTTTTTTCAACTATATTTATTATTTATAAAGAAAATATGATCCATATATGTTTTCGAAACGCCTTAAAATTCATGTCACATACACTCAAAAAAGGGGACTAGTAAAGTTGGACGGAACAACAGAGGGAATATATATATGTGATTTACTTACTATTTTTAGAAATTACTGAAATCTATTCTATTATACTCCATAATAGTAACTTCTGTTGATGTATTTCTTCACTTTATGTGGTTGATCATTCTTGAATGTTAATTTATAATTATTAATTTATTATCAACTTAATATTGTAAAAAAAATTAAACTAACCGACACAGCCATTGATTATTGAAATATTAGTTTTTTAGTTTATTTTCTATCTGAAAATTGCAACTTTGTAGGGGAGAGCTGGACTACCTTATCATTGACATGCCTCCTGGAACTGGTGATATTCAGCTTACCTTATGCCAGGTTCTGCTAATGACCTCGTTTTCGAGAAATTTAGGATTCATGTTTATACATAGATCTTTGCAATAACCTTTTGTATTACAAATTTCAGTCATGGAACTTTGTTATTTAGATGGGTTTTACATCGAAATAAAATCTATGCCTTGTTCTAATAGCCTCGTTTTCACGAAACACGGTTCATTTAGTGTTTTATGCACAGCTCTTTGCAAGAGGCTCCTTTATAAAATAAAATAAAATTTGTTATGGAAGTTTTTGATCTGGATATTTTTTCATCGCATTGTGGATAAATGCAACTTCCAGGTAGTTCCATTAAGTGCTGCTGTCATTGTTACCACCCCTCAGAAGCTAGCATTCATTGATGTTGCTAAAGGAGTCCGGATGTTTTCTAAGCTTAAGGTGTGTGTATATGATTACCTACCCTGTTTTTTAAAGGTGGATACAAGTGTGACAATTCTATATTATTGAAGTGGAGGTGAGAGGAACAATTGCTGACTGACCATGTGAATACAGCAGAGGTACTTTACTGTAGACTAAATGCATGCTTACGTTATGTTTGCATTTACAGGTCCCATGTGTTGCAGTAGTTGAGAACATGTGCCATTTTGATGCTGATGGAAAACGCTTTTACCCATTTGGTAGAGGATCAGGCTCTCAGGCATGAACCTCTTCCAATGTCTCCTTTTTTTTTCTTTTTTTCTTTTTTTCTTTTTTTCTTTTTTTCTTTTTGCCTGGATAGATTCTCAACACCTAATATTTCCTGTTTGAGGAAAGTTTGAAATAATGAAACTAGCTGAATTTATGCACGCAACTCAAAAGGAAATCCCAACTGGTTGAAATGGATTTTGAAGATGAAAATCTTGCTTTAAAGCAATTTAAAATACCAGTGCAGGTCGCAAGAAGATGTGCAAATTATATTTTTTTAGTTACTTGATGCATACCTCTGCAGGTTGTCCAGCAATTTGGAATCCCTCATCTCTTTGACCTGCCAATTAGACCCACTGTGAGTGCTTAAATTTATTTTTGTTGCATTCTTCTATCGGTATATATTTTTTACATCAATTTAAGTTGAATTTTCCTGTTCATTTTCCTTTTGCATATACTTTTCCATGTTCATAGTTTTGCCCATTTGTTGTCATTATCAATTTATCATGATAGCTTAAAAGTTAATATCCACAAAAATTTATGGTTTTTGCGTGTTGCCATCTGATTATTTCTTCAAGTTTTGCTCTTTCATCCCTGAGGGATTATTTTGCATAAGCTAGCGATTACGTACTTTAATCTGGTCATGAGATAAACCTCCCTGCGATCTCAACAACCAGTATTAGCTCTGTTGTGTGTTTCATAGGCAGATCACTCCATTAGTTCCTTCAGAAAAATGTGTTATTTTCTATTTTGAAGTTCAAGATACATTACATTTGCATTTCTGACAAAAAGCTGAAATGTATTTCCGATAAAATAGAATGAAATTGAAATTTTATTTATTTAACTTTGACAGTTATCTGCTTCTGGAGATAGTGGAATTCCTGAAGTAGTGGCTGATCCTCAAGGGGAGGTCGCCGAAACGTTCCAAAACCTTGGAGTTTGTGTAGTGCAACAGTGTGCCAAGATACGCCAGCAAGGTACATTAATCTTTTCTTTACAGTTCAATGATAGATCGTGATGCAAGATATAGAAAAAATATTAAACTACCTCTATCTTTCCAAATAATTACCAAGTTTATGATCTACTACAGTACTACTTGCTACTTGAGGTTAAAACTTAAAACAAGGTTAGTGCCTTAAAAAATTGAAACTGTTCAAGTATTTGAAATTACAATCTGATGTAAGATGCCAAGGTCACAGGGGGAAAATTAGAGGTCAAAACATGACCATTGGTCTATCTGGACATTAGATTACCACCGTTCTAACAGGCTTGGGCATCAATGCTCATACCTACTTCGACTTTTTCCTGATTAAAGATTATCATTGTTTTTCCAGTGTCAACAGCTGTTACATATGATAGATCTATCAAGGCAATCAAGGTGAAAGTACCTGATTCTAATGATGAGTTCCTTCTAAATCCTGCTACTGTAAGACGAAACGACCGGTCTGCTCAAAGTGTGGTATGTAAGGATATCTTTTCTGACTACATGTTATCATTTTCAGCCTACCTCAAGGAATTTGGGATAAAAGATGTTGAGTCGAGTACATTTTATAATTTTTAGTAAAAAGTCAGATCATGAAGATAATGTTTTTATCAACATCGGTCATACGAATTTATCAGAGAGCCTTTTGTTTGTAGCACCCCGAAGAGCGAAAATGTAGTAAACATGGTAACAAACTTGACGGGGAAAATGTAGTAACAAACATTTATTAGAATTTTAAATCTTAGTATGTAAACGAGATACGATATATAACTAAGATAGTAATAATTCTCAAGTTTACTGCCTTTTTTTTTATTTTTAATATACAAGTGACTAGTGCACCACCCAATATATGTACAACAACCTTATATACGAAATTGATGAGGGCAAGCATTAGTAGGGGATCAATTATGATCTTAAAAAGACAGAAGTGAAGCCTCATTCATCATTCCATTTATATGTTATTATCAACTGTACACATCACAGCCCCCGATTGTTAATTTTCACCATGACTTTTCTATATGATGCTTATGTTATTGACATCCATGGTATGAAGCCTGCAGAGTGGATCATCAGCCTATTATGAAACTTTAGGACAAGAAATTCATTATTGAATGGTCAGATTTTGCTTGCCTGTTATCTTAAGGAAGTCAATGGATATGTTTGGAGAAAGAAATTGGTTTCCAAAATATTAATCCTTCATTTTGCAAAGTATACAAATATTACTCTCTGGATATGAAAAGGGCTCTTGGCAAGTTCACCAATTTTTTGGATTTGAACATTACTATTCTAAGCTCGTGATTGTCCGCTTCTTGGCTTTAAATGTATCTCCGTTTAAGTATGTGGACACTATATTATTATTCTTGAACAGGATGAATGGACTGGTGAGCAGAAATTGCAGTATAATGATGTTCCAGAAGACATTGAACCTGAGGAAATTCGGCCTATGGGAAACTATGCTGTATCAATCACATGGCCAGATGGATTCAGCCAGGTGCATTGATTTACTTTCTCTAGCCTACTTTTTATATTATAAAGGAAAAACTTTTTAGAGGAAACCTTGTGCAGGAATAATTAAGGTTAGCTTCAGAATAACCTATAATCAAAATGGAAACACATGGCCGCTATTGTCGCCCTAACACCAATAAGTGGGACTAACTTCTGTAAATGTGGCCTAGTATTCATCGTCATCAACTCAATGCACATCAAGAAATGTTCTGCACTTTTCGCTAATGCTCCATACGCAACTTTCATTTTCAATTTATTTTTATTTTATCAATGTGGTGCAGATTGCTCCTTATGATCAGCTGCAAACAATGGAGCGTTTGGTTGATGTTCCTCAACCTATTCCTGCATAGGTAAAATCCCATTAGATACTCTAGGCTTACGGGAATCTGGATCAGTTCTTTCGAATTTAAATCCTTAAAAATCAAACTTTTCTCTTTTTCTGCAGGCATATGTTTTTTAGTGAATATTAGACAAAGATTACTATACCTACCAACGTAAATGAAGTTATAGCTGGGGAGCTGCCAGAATGTCCTCAAACTTTTTTCCCCTTTTCCTGTCCAGCAAAAAGAGGAAGAAGAAATTATGAATGGAGATTGTAGCACTTGCATAGTTACAATCCAATTATACGAATTTCTTCTGTGTTAATGGTTAGAGAAACCCATCCATGTTGTTATAATATTATTTTGGTACTTGTCCAACTCAGAAAAGCTGAGGCATGCCTGGTTGCCCGGATTCATACTTTTTGAAAGGCATTCCTTGAGCAACCTTCATTTCTTTGACAAAAAATATGAAATGTGGAGAATTTGCCCCCTCACTCGGCTAAAATCCCGAGTGTTGAGTAAACTTGAGTAGCCTTGAAATTATCGGTTTGAATCGAGTCGAACTTGAACACATTTTTTTATTCGGGTCGAATTTGATCATTAGGATGTTTTCGACTCCATTTATTTATGGTTGAGTTGGGGATATTATTGGGGGGAATATGGGGACAATATTATTATTTTTGGACAAATATACCCTTAACATTTATATCATGATATGTCATCCTACTTCAATGAACATGCCATATATATTTATTCAAAATAAAATAATCATCACAAAATTTTTGCCCATTTCATACCACTCAGCACTCGACACAAAACCCAGCTACAACTTATTTAGTGGTTGACATGCATGAGTATAAATGTGAATAGGAACACCGTTACCGTCCTTTTAATGAGCACACCTGCCCTCACCACCTGCTTAATTTGTGATTCTTCCCATTAAATGTCTGTCTGTCTGTCTGTCTGTCTTCAACTGCAGCAAGCATATCAAATGTCCCTTTTCACACACAAGCTAGCTAGTTGCCTCCGACTAAGTAATCTGTAGCTACTTTTCATACTCCTTTTAGACTTCAATGCCCCCAATTACTAACTAATTCTTGCTCCTTCCATTTACCCAAAAAAACACTTTATCAATTTATCACCTTCCAAAACTACATTCGTCTATATATATATATATATATATATATATATATATATATATATATATATATATAGTTTCAGAAGTAATAATTTCATGCATCTTAATTAATTTGTTAAATTAAACTATAACTATATCATGATATCGTACTTAATTAGAACAAATCAACAATTACTCCTATTTATTTGACACTATACTTCGATTATGCCTTTCTCCGGTAAATACCTTTCCCCAGTAAATGCAACGGAATATATCTATTTATCTCTTTTTTACTCAAAATGGGAGTTGGTTTAAAAAAGGGTGCAATTAAGATTCAAATTTCATAAATATTAATTAATAATAATTATAAATCTAAATTATAATTATTATAAGATATCTTTATAAATAAAAATAATAATTACAAATAGTAAATCGAGATTTCCATTTCATGACTACTTTCGAATTTCCGTTTCGGTTGGTGCCTTTAGTAAAGCCTGGTATTTTAGGCAATGGTAAAAAAAAGGCTGTTAATTTTTCATTTAACTAGTTTAGTAAAATCGAGAAAGTCGAGAGCTGCCACTTTTATGACCAAAAATAGAGGTACCATTTTTCATTTGGAAGATTTTGTAACATCATGCCACCTTTTTAATCTATTTTTAAATAAAAAATAAAAAACTCTCGTATTGGAAGGTAAAAGACTCTCATTTTAGGACGACCAAGGTAAAAGACTCTCATGTGGGGGTGGGGGTGGGGGTGGGGGTGGGGGTGGAGGTGGGGGTGGGGGTGGAGAAAGGCTCGTGAAAGTTTGGAGGAACTCTCAGTCGAAACACACAACCGAGCGAAGAGAGGATGTTTTGCAAGAAAAACACGGAGCCTTAAGTAGTCATGCTATTTTAAGGGATATTGCTCTTTAAGAGGAATACCCTTGAACAGGCTTTTGTGTGTGTATATATATATAGAGAGAGAGGCCGGATCCTATCCGAATCCTGTACAGAGAAGTTTTGTTATATGTATCTAAATCACACCAAAAACACTGTATTATGTAAAAATTCAAGTTCCATAATTTATTTTTTTTGTTGTTTTAAAAAAAAACAAAAAAAAAAGTGGTCCGAATTTTGGTCAGGTCCGGGAGTCCAGACCTGATCTGGCCTATATATATATATATATATATATATATGTTCTCAATCTTTCTCTTTGTTTTCGATATGAGATTTTACTATCATGCGGTACCTCAAAAGATATAACTAGAAAGATAAATTTTATGAATTATTCTATATATCTATAGCGATATTTTTTATATAAAAATAGCAAAAAATATTATGAAAATATCAATTTCCTTAATATATTGAATGTCAAAGAAAAGACAACGAATTTCAATTTATAGATGAGTATTGTTCTCTTATTATGTCTTTGTACGTTAATGCACCTACCTATATATTTATAAATATGTTTTGACCCACATTTATATTTTCAAATTAATTACAATACCTACTACTCAGTCCGTCAGTCGTCTCCAAATTTAGTTGCCATTCATAATGAAGACTTTAATATCATCCACAGGAAAATGAACTCGATCAAGATATATATCATCCACAGGAAAATGAAAAAATATCATCAATATATATATATATATATATATATATATATATATATATATGGTGACTGGAGTTTCATACAAGTAATAAAAAATGACAGATGAAATTAATTTGCCGTCCAACTGAGGATACATCTCAAAACTGGGTTCTTAAACTACTTCACTGATTTAGAAGGACTCACAGTCAAGTTCTGCATAACAGTAATTCATATTCAAACGGCGTCGTTAATTTAATACTCCCTCCGTCTCATAATAAAATTTTTTATTATTATTTTGAGTAGTCTCATGTTAAATGTCTATTTTCCTTTAATAACCAAACTTTTACACATATTTTTCTATTATACCCGTAACATTAAATATCTCATACTTTTCGTATTTTAATTCTCTCTCCATAATTAATGACATTATTATGAGTAATTTTGTCATTTCATTCATCTTCTTAATATGCGTAAAAAGTCCACTAAGACTTTTATCCTGGGACGGAGGGAGTATTAAACAGTGGAGGGCAACAAATAAAAACGTCTTTTAAGGACCGAGCTAACTTAGCGTCCGTGATTTAATCCTGCGGACGGAAGGACTTGTAACAACGCACGTAGAACGAGTATTTTGAACATCTTTCTGTCCGCATAATTAAACTGTAGAATCTTTCGTATTAAACTGCAGAAGAAAAATCAATTTTACAAATGACAGATATAATTAATTTGCCGTCCAACCTCTCAAAAGTGTATTCTTGTTTCTTTTGGGTATTTGGAAAAGCTAGACATTACATAAGGTCCACCAACAAAGTGCTCATTCCGGCCGTAAATGATTTTTTTATATATATAAAACCGAAAGAAACAAAACAAAAGGGGAACGTTGCCTTTAACATAGAGCCAAGGCCTCTCCTTTCTCTTTGAACAAGTCTTCCATTTGATATACTTCTTTATTATGGAGTATTATTATATTTACTGAAATGAAAAAAATTAGGCAATGGCTGGCCTCTCTATAATTTGATCACTTGGAAGATGAAACTTTCTTTGAAATGAAAGTTGCTTACTTCTTCAAATTCATCATTTACTATATATTTGGATTTGCAACAAAAATAGTTTTATGTAATAAATTATACTACATCCATTTCATAATAATATAATAGTCGTTTTAACTTTATGCACACGAATTAAGAAAGTCATTTAATACTATCGTTTAAAAATTAAAATTTGTATGAAATTTCATTACTACCCTTTTATGGAAAGTTGAAAACTATTAATATAAAAGAGAAATTTTTTGGGACGATAAGGCTATGTTTGTTTACAAAAATTATAACTGGGATAAGACTATTAATTCCAAGTGTATTTATTTATTTTTAAATTTAGAATTGGAACTATTAGTCTCGGGATTATAAAATAATTTAATAATCTTGACATTATAATTATAATCCCGAAATTATAATTATAAAATTAATAGTCTTTAGATTATAATCTCGTTGGTCCACATTTGTTATTTTTTATAATAAGAATTGAAGTTACCATTCCAACTATGGCAAATTGAATCGTCAAAATTCTAGGATAGATACAAATCAATACACTCATGTTAGTATTAAAATTATGCTTCATTCATTTCTTAATATAGGTCGTTTTAGACATGTGCACAAGAATTAAAGAAATAATTAAAAAATATTAACTATACTATCAATTGTCTATAATACCCTTATCTCACTTATTGGGAAAAGGAGAGAAAGACTCAAAAGTATAGTAGTATAGGATAATAATAAATATGGATCAAAAAATTAGGTGGAGTAATAAGGGGTAATTTAGGAAAAATAGTGATCAATTCTCCTAGATAACCACAAACGACAAATAATTAAAAATAAAAAAAAAGTCTAAAACGACCTACATATAAGAATAGAGAGAGTATTTGTCAACATATAAGTATTATAAAAATTATTATTCAGCGAAGAAAGTCATTTATTTAATGCCATGCTAATTTTTTTTAAAAAAATCATTTCATGAAAAAAGAATCCGATTATCATGAAATTAATTCATAATAAATTAGTCAATTAACTAATACAGTATTTAGACATAGACACATTATCTCTCTATATTTGTATTTATATTGTATTAATCAATTGACATAAATTAATTTTATAAAAAACATATGTAGGACCCGCCTGCATTAATGTGGAAAAGTCTGTTGCTTCACTTGTCTCCACCCACTCCCTATACAATCTGAATGCACTCGCCACTAAGTGACAAAACATAGCTTTTCCTAGATTTATTTATTAAACATAAACCTCCATGCAGCTTATGGTGGGTCCCATTTTCTGACATTGTGTGGCTCTAGACAAATTCGTTGGCTAAAAAAACCTAATTGGGGGAACGTGCTATATCGGACGTTAGTGCAGTACAGTGTTCGTTTTTTTAAATTTTTTTAAACCATAATTATCAAAATAATAAATAAAAAATAATATAATAAATTTAAACAAAAAAATATTTTTTTTTTTATAATTTTTTGTTCAAACTTGCTCTATTATTTTTTATTTTAATAATTATGGTTAAAAAAAAAATATTATACCGTACTAACGTCCGGTACATTTTATATCAGACCCCCCTCGACCCAAACCTGCTTATTCTGTCAATCTCTCCACTCCTCGCTAGACTTGTTTTTATTGCTAAATTATTATCTTCACGACGTCTAAAAATATTTGTCACATTAGTGGTATATAACGGTTCAATTATCATAAAATTAATTTTACAATAAGTTAATTAATTGAATAATATAGTACTGAGATCATTTTTTTATCTACGTATCGACATTATATTGGTCAATTAATTAAAATTAATTTTATACTAACCACTCTGTATATTACCTTCTCAAATAATAGAGTTTATTTTTCTATTATTATTAAAAAAAAAACTGTGTAATCTCACATGTTCAAAGTTATCGAAGGTAAGATTTGGTACTCTTAACACAAATATGAAAAAATCAGAATAAGTCAAGACTCTACACGAAGTACGCAAGTTTTTTCATGGTTATTCTGGTTTTCCTCTTGGCCTCTTTCCCAGATTTCTCCTAGGTCATTCCGAACAAAATTCAAATAGATTATTGTTAAAGGAGAAAAAAATTGAAGGAAGAGACTGGGCCGAATCTAGAATTTTTTTTCAGTAGTGGAGGAATTTAATTACTTTTTTTTTGTTGAAATTAAATAAAGAAAATTTGAATTAATCATAATAATGTTTACAAATTGTAATAAATATTCATAATTTAAACTAAAAAAGAAATTTAAAATAAAAAAAATATTTAGATATATAATTTAGAAGACAAAAGTAGAATGAATCTATATTTGTGATTTGTCTGTACTTGTATTTAAGTGTTGTTTATTTACATCTGATTGCCTTTTAATGGACTGCATCTAATTCGCTAAGAGGCATGATGCTGTTTGTTTTGTTTTTTATTACCTCTGAATGCCTCTTAATTGGTAAGACAGAAAATGAAATCTTAATAATTAAGAGGTACCTCTTAATGAAATTTTTTTGATAATTTTTTTTATATAAGTATATTCAACAATATTATGCACTCATTTTTATTAAATTGAATATTTAAAATTATTAAATAAAATTTTACCCTTTAAAATGGTAAAATAGTGTCATTAAGAGACAACTTACTTTTTTGTTATCAAATAATTTTTTAGATTCAGACCTCATAACCATTCAGATGATCTAATTTATTAAGACATCATAATCATTCAGATCTTAATTCTCATATTTATCAAACACAACCTTAGAATATGAATGAATTATTTTTTGCCCCTTTTAAGTTTAACTTTCTCATTAATCTGTCCACTTAAATTTATTTATTTATATATTTATCCCTACCCTTGTACCTATAAATAAAAAAAATCTAATGACAGCTGTTTATGCTGTCCACTAAATGAATCCGTCCTGAGAAGAGACAAGCACTTCATACTATAGCTATACAAATATGCCAACAACTAGGAACTTTTGAATAAATTTGTAGAAGCATATATATATATATATATATATATATATATATATATATGAGGGATCCCTCAAATAGTGTTATTTGAGGGATAGTGCGCTCAACCGTTGGATCTGTTTTAATAATTTTATGTGGCTGAGATTTTACAAATAACCCAACACATCCAATGCAACGGTTATCCAATGCAACACATAAGATGTAAAATCTCAGCCATTATTAAAACAAATCCAACGGTTGAGTGCACTATCCCTCAAATAACACTATTTAAGGGATCCCTCAACTGAAGGAGACTATATATATATATATATATATATATATATATATATTGCTCCTATGTTTATCTTTAACCTCAATATATATCTTAGCAGGGTGAAGGGTGAATCTTGAAAGATATGATCATATAATCTTGTTTTAATTATATTTAAGCTACTATATATCCTTAGGTCTCTATCAAATAATTATAATTGATGTCTTATTTTATTCTTTTTCTATTTCATAAAATTAATATAAACTAAAAAACCAAATACTAAGTCAGTACAAAAGTGGGTAGCATTCTCTTTCAAATATGTATATTTGACGAGTCATGTATTTATAGAAGATAAGGCGAGGGATGCAATTTTAATGATATTCATCTCATCTCCTCTCATCAATAATTTAGGTATATAAAACTTGAAAAAGTTAAATTTTGTATTTTTCCCTCTTGCCTTCTTGTTAATACAGCTCATCTCAAAGTTCTCTTGATTTTTATATCATAGCTATTGACATCATTGCCAGTCCTAAGACACAAGTTATATAATCGAAAAGAGAAATTTTGTCCGTTACCAATTATTATTGGAGTATTTTATTTTTCACAAATTTATTTATGTGAATAACAATCACAATCGTGGTCGATTCGAACTCTGACTTGAAGAAATACGAACGATATTTAAATTTATTAATAATATGATTTAAATCGAGCACAAAAATATAATTCAAATAAAAATACAAATAGAATTTGAGCAAGATTATACTTGACTCGTTTATAATTCAAATTACTCGAATTTACATACTCGGTTAATACATATTCGATATATTATCTTATAATATATACAAAATTAAATAAAATAAGGATAATTAATTATTATTTTTTATTTTATTTTTATTTTTAATTTTGATTTTTTATTTATAAAGTGTACGTAATTATAAATATATTTTCTCATTTCTAAGTAAAATATTAAGTTCAGTATGTATTACACAACACTTATCGCTATGGATACTTATAGGACATACACCATTTATATCATTGAAAATAATAAAGAACGGTCATGATTAAAAATTAAAAATCGACGCTTATCAGAATGGTTTGACTTTACCGATAAATGTTTAGGCATTATTAACAATGGTTAGGGTTTATATAAAGAGCTTAAAGTAAAAAACATTCTAATTTTGGCATCACTCATTGCCCATGTGGTGTCTCAATTGCTTGGAATTAAAAGAAAAAAATTGCAAGAAATCCCGATTAAAATATTTATTAATATATCTAGAAAAGAAATTTAAATTTCAAAACTATATATTCTACCATCTTGACTAATAAATAAATAAAACTATATATTAAAATGATTACACAGACAAGGGGAAGAAAGGTAGGGAGAGAAGCCAGATAAAGTAGAAATATCAATGTAGCATTTTAATTTTTTTTCTTGTAGAGGCTATGGCGGTTTGGGGTTGGTCAAACCAACATAGTAGTACTCCATATCTGATAAGGTCAAACACATTAAATGAGCTCAACTGCCCTCTTGATAATCAACCTCAACTTAGTTCTTCCACAAACGATATGGAGTAGAACTATATAGTGGTAGTCAATTTTAGAAATAATTGTCCAATTAATTCGCTGCCACCACGGCCATGGGTGGTGATATTGATTATCTTAGAACATCTCCGACAGTCTTTTTAATTATTTTGAAATATTTAAATAGATGAGTTATATTAAAAAAATATTTGCAATATCTTTCTCTATCTTTAAATTTACAACTTCATTCTCTCTCTTCAAAATATTTATGAAATGCTAAAAAATTTATTTTGCTTAATAGGTTTGATGTACAGCTTATTGAATTGAAGAAACTTGTGAGGTACAAAATATAAAAGTAGCAAATAATACTTTTTAAATTGACATGTAGGTCAACAAACTTCAATTTAAAGAATTTTTTTTACTACTATTATTAGATATGCTCATAACATGCATGTTTATATAAGCCATACAAAATGACAAAAATAATAATATACATTATACATTGATTAACTATATATCTCATTTGAGTTGGCACTCATCATTTCACCAAGTCATTACCAGTTTCTCTTATCCTAATTATATATAAAAATATCAATTCACTGCTTAGTTTAGGGAAATAATATAGTTTTTCTACCGTACTTGCCATGATCTGATATCTATGAATTAAGATTCTCCCCATTTTAAATGAATTGAAATTTTTTTATTTCATAGCCTAAATTTGAAATGTATTGGAATGTGACAATCATGATGATAGACTAGGATCCTCTCTATTTCAAATGAAATACTACATGGAGAGTCTTCATTCTTTGCATATGTCATGTCATCATCTCCCGTCATCATGATATAACATTTCAACACATTTTAAATCTGAACCATAAAATGAAAATTTCATTTCATTTAAAATAAAAACTCTATATTTAATTTGAAATGAAGAGACATATGTTGAAAGTTATACGGCAGATGGTTACAAATTTGATTATGTAGTAGTAACTCAATGTTTAATATTGAGTATATAATATATATAGTACAATAACGATAACATTCTTTGTTATGAGAGATAAACACGTGAACAAATGATATAATCACCGTTACAAGATACACTTAGTTATGAACTCATTTACACTTTGGAAACTCGTGCATATAGATTTAGATAGTTGATTATGCACACTGCATCTTACATTATTCGTTATAAAATTTAACGATGGTAATTTAAAAATAAAAAACTTTTTTATAATAACACTGTAGACGAGTCTTTTATAGGATTATAATAGAGTAATTTTTTTTAATTCACAAGTGAGAGCACGGAGTTGTGTGTTGCGGTTATAAACCGCAACCACAACATGCGGTTACTAATATTAATAACCACAACTATGTAATTAATTGCGGTTGCGATTGCAGTTACATACAGTAGCGCTGCGATGGTGATGCGGTTGTAGTTGTGGTTGTGGTTACATGCGGTCACTACGATTCGATTTCAAAATAAAGGATCTAGACGTGGGTTGCTGCATTTGCTAAGAATCAACTCTCATATATATATATATATATATATATATATATATATATATATATATATATAGGAAGGATCAAGAGCAGAATTCTTAAATAGCAGAATGCCTTAAGTAGCATAATTTTGTCAAAACGACGCCGTTTTATAGGGACGCGGTGGCATTTTTGTAAATACGCGGTGGCATGGTATTTACAAAAATGCCACCGCGTCCCTATAAAATGGCGTCGTTTTGACAAAATTATGCTACTTAAGGCATTATGTTATTTAAGAATTATGCTCTTGATTCTTTCTATATATATATATATATATATATATATATATATATATATATATGTGAAGTTTCCGTCGTTATCAAAGCTTTACCCCGAAACTTCTGATTAGTTGCAAAATAAAATTAGGTAAAAACACTACTTTGTGATTAATTAGTTAGTTTATTATTTCCTTAAATGCTAATCAATCTCTCCAACTGTTGCTTATATAACAACCAAGGCTACTACCAGAAAACTACATCAAATTCTCATATTCTATTCAGCTCCTCCTCCATTTCCGCTTAATTAAGCTAGCTAGCTATATTCTTTAACTTCCACTCCTACAAAACAACAACCAACATGGTGATCATGGTTGAGAAAAGCTTATCCACGGCCATGAACACAAGGATTATCGGCTCCGGAGACGAGACTATAATTCTGGGACATGGCTATGGTACTGATCAATCTATTTGGGACAAAGTTGTACCCTACTTGGCTCAAAAATACAAAGTTGTTGTTTTTGACTGGAGCTTTTCGGGCGCCATAAAAGATCCAAACCTGTTTGATGCGGTGAGGCATACTTGTTATGATGCTTTTGCAGATGACTTAATTGCTCTTATGGAGGAGTTGAAGTTGGAATCCTCCACCTTTGTGGGTCACTCCATGTCCGGTATGATCGGATGCATTGCTTCCATTAAAAGACCTCATCTTTTCAAAAGGCTCATACTTGTTGGATCTTCACCCAGGTATTATTTTTTTGTTGCTGTAAAAAATATTGAATTAAAATAAAAGAAAATATATTACCTTTGTTTTGGGAGTATTTGATTAAGGAGTGGTTAACATGAAGTTAACTTTGGTCAATTGATTAATACAGTATCGACACGCATGCAGGGAGAAAATATATCTCTCTGCGTACGTGTCAGCACTGTATTGGTCAATTGACCAACTTACCGTGAAATTAACTTTGATGAAAAACTTTTTACACATGCATGGTATGCTAGATACATAAATTCTGAAGGCTATGAAGGTGGTTTTGGCTGCTCAGATATTGAGCAAATCTTGTCAAATATAGAGTCCAATTATGAGCAGTGGGCTTCAAGTTTTGCTTCTCTAGTTGTGGATACAAATGATCCTCACTCCGTCCAAAAAGTTACAAACTGTTTGAAACGAATGAGACAGGAAGTTGCGCTTCCCGTGGCCAAAACTGTGTTCCTAAGCGATGAACGCGACACACTCGACAAAATTACGACCCCATGTACCATCATTCAACCCACAAATGATATCGTTGTTCCCAACTCAATCGCCGAGTTCATGAAGAAGAAGATCAAGCTGGGTAAATCCACGGTGGAGATTGTCGAAGCCGATGGCCATTTCCCGCAGTTAACTGCACACGTTCAGTTCAATGAAGTACTTGGACGATCAGTTTTGGAATTTTAAGCTGGGAAAATATGTATGTTAGATGTGAAGTTTTAATCCATCAATATTATTATCTCTTTGTTTTCTTTGTGAGCACATTATTTTTTGTGAATTCAATGATTTATCTTACCTTCTTGTTGGTACGTTTAAACATTTCAATCACGTCTGTGTTAAAGCGTTACATAGATAAAAATTGAATGAATCTGAAGCTGAATCTGAATCTGAATCTGAATCTGAATGAGCTGAATCTGAATGAAAAAAACTGTTTGATAACTGACATATCTTAAAGATCTGAATGACATATTTTTAATATTTTACCCCTGAAAAAATTCAAAGTTGTTGTAAATTTATTTAATATTACATAATATAATAGTTAATATTTTTTTATTATTTTTAATTTTTTTTACTTCATTCAGCCAACCATTCAGCCATTCAGACCAAAAATTCGGACTTAACCATTCAGCCAACGCATCTGATCGATTCAGCCATTCAGACGATTTTTTTTAAAACAAACGCACTTAATGATTCAGCCACTTACCGATTCAGCCATTCAGACCCATTAAGTTCTAAACAAACAGCCCCTAAATATGTTGCGCCAATATTAACGTCAAAACGTGATTAATTGTATCTGAATAAGGTGATCATTGATTGAATCTCGTGTGTTAACTCGATAATTTTATAATTTTTAGTGAATCCTATAATTGAAGATTGCATAACTTTTAATTATACTACTAAAGTTGTGCGTACTTTTCATTTATTTAATCATTTATCTTAAATAAAATAAATAAAGAAGCAGAAGAAGAAAAGTTGCATGTTGAACCATGAGAAAGAGGTAAGGTGCAGTTGGTCGTGGATGGTGATTTAATTTGATAAATTTCAGTTTAGTACCTCTTAGTTTCCAACAAGTTATTTCTTTAGCCCTTAAATTTTAAACACTTGCATGTCAAACCCTAATATTTTATACATATTGATCTGAACCGTTCTTGTATTTTTTCGTCCAAATTCAAAATGAATTCTATCTTATATATATACTAGTAATTGCTCGCGCCTGAAAGCACGACATAACAAAATTCTCACCGTCCTTTTTTGTCCAAATTAATTAAAATAAATTTGAACCGTCCTTATACTTTGTCGTCCAAATTCAAGTTGGATTGTTATATAGCTGTATTGATTGATTCGGTTATCGAATTGGGTCAAACTGCAAATGAGCTAAAAATATGAAGGGCAAATTGGTAAACAAAGTGGAAATATCACCTTCTCGGTCTCTCATAGTAAGAGTCTCAACTAATTTACCCCCTTTCTCTCTCTCTAAAAACATGCGAAGTGTGATTGTCGGTGTTTCTCAGCTGTTAAATCATCGATCAGTTATCTTCTTCCCCAAAAACACCTGCCGCCATTTCTCTCTCCTCAAACAATCACTTCGGACCTTCTCGATCATGGCCAGTGGCGACGAATTCGTCAAAGGAAATGTTCACCCAAATGGCGTCGCTGTCATTACTCTCGATCGCCCCAAAGCTCTGAATGCCATGAATCTAGGTTTCTTCTCATCTTATATTGATTGAAAACTGATGTATTAGTTTGTATTTGATTATAAAGCATAAATTGTGAGCATTGAGCTTTTATTTTGTGTTATCAGAGTTCTGTACTTCTGCATCTGGACTTAGAATAATCATTTAATTGTTCAAAGAATGTGTATAGTGTTGTTTTTTTTCTAAAATCATGCGACTATCTGTTTGTTTAAGCCTATTAATTGTAACAATGTCGGTTAAATTAAATGAGTGAGTTCTTGTATTCAGTCTGAGGTAATGAATACTGTCTCATTGCTTAAGCATCAATAGTGTTGGAAGTGCTACCATATTTATAGTTTTACTGCTTTCTTATAAACAAAATTCGTAATCTTAATGGTAGGTTCTTATTGCACTGATATTTTATAAAATTGATGGTGCAGATATGGATATAAAATTTAAGAGTTTTCTTGATGAATGGGAAGTGGACCCAAAAGTTAAATGTGTTTTGGTTGAGAGCAGCTCATCTCGTGCCTTTTCAGCAGGTAACATGATGAAATATTAGCTCTCACCTCATTTAGTTACAGATTTTGGTCTCCTTTTTTTTGGATAGGTGATACAGATTTGGGACATTTATCCTCTTAACATTTACTGATTTACATATGCTTAAGTTTCTTGATATCCTGTTATAGCGTTCATCTATATTCTGTATGGAATTTTAGGGGATTTTATTTGGTTTATTGAGTGTTAAGAAATATTTCAAGGGTAACCATTCATGGACAATGCAGGAATGGATATAAAGGGGGTTATTGCCGAAATACAAAAGGACAAAAGCACTCCTCTTGTTCAGAAGGTTTTTCTTTAGTAAAGTGCATTTGTGTTACTTACTATACCTGTTGTATAACAGTACGAGTGACTACACATTTGCTTATTATCTGTGTAATTAGAATCTCAGCATACTTTCATGTTGGTTGCCTCAGCTGTCATCTATTTCTACTATTGCCGGTTATTTTCTTTTGAATCTTTCTGAATAAAGATCAATGAATGCTTCTGGCAAAATAAACTAGTCTTAGTTTATCACTTTATCTGCAGGTGGTGACGTGAAGCAGATATCTACCAAAAAACAACTTTCAGATATGATCGAGGTCTTGTTGTGTCCATTTAACTATCCATCAGCAAATTTAGCTGCACATATACTTCACTAAGCTGATCAAATCAAATTTCATTGTTTGGAAATGCCAAAATATTTATAAATGAATGATAACCATCTCCACATTAGTCAGTTTTTCACTAAACCATATACAGGCCTTAAATCAAATGTATCAGAAATTTTACATTTTATGCACATTAGATGTGCCTAACGCAGAATGCCCTAATTCTATGAAGTTAAAATATAATGTATATACATTATCCCCTTTGCATTCTCTTCATATTAATTTATAAATCTGCCTTTGCTTTTAATTGTCTTTTGGGAAGAGTAATATAAATTTCAAAATTTCTCTAGACAAACTAAAAAGTTTAGAATAAGAAGGAGATGCCTGCCACTGTGCAGATAAGTTTAGAATACGATGGACACAATTTCTTTCCAACAAGTGGTTGGAAGACTAATGTGAAGTGTAAAGAAGAGTCCTTCATGTTATCTGAACTCTCTACTGCATTCAACCTTTTAGAGGAGTAGAAGCTGCATTTATACTGCAATCAACCCTGGAGTCACTTCACTTCCAGAGTGTTCACTCACAGCTTCTAGCTCCCTTCCTATTTGGGGAGTTATCCCAGCATAACTAAGTTGCTCAATTTCTTGAATCCATCCACCTTTACTATATTTTTTTATTGAGAAGAAAGTTCTGTCTAGAGTATTGACCAAATTAAAAATTATTATATACCGTATTATTTT
Organism: Panax notoginseng; assembly: GCA_016801055.1. Classification (NCBI taxonomy): domain Eukaryota; kingdom Viridiplantae; phylum Streptophyta; class Magnoliopsida; order Apiales; family Araliaceae; genus Panax; species Panax notoginseng. The sequence goes on along the minus strand of CM029015.1, from coordinate 9,770,034 downwards.
CCTTTTTTATTATTGGATGAAAAGGGCATGCTGTCCTATCCAACTCCAAAGGAATCAAAACAAAGAATAGAATAAAATTCGAGTTTTGCTACTTTCCACAGGACAGTATAGTTTCCTTTTTTACCCTTTCCAGATAAACTGAGTTGAAGTGTTTCACTATTTTACATGTGATTTGCAGTGCCTGGACCTTTTCATTCTAACATTAAATCATAACTGCTTGAATTGGCTAAGCGCTTACTAACTTCTGAAGGCATATAAAAAATTACCAAAATGTGTTGTCTGTTGAGCAAAGAGGATAATATGCTGAACATAAGTTCTCTTTTTTGTTTTGACACAAGTCTACCAAAGGAAAGAATATGGGATATCTTTTGTCTAATAATTTATTTTCAATTTAAGATTCCATTTAAATGCTCAAAATATCAGGACAATATGGGATTTGACAGTAATTTGTTCAGGTAATCTCCACCTTTCTGGTTGGGTGATACAATTTTTAATTATGCTTATATTACATGACTTTAAAATAATATTGGCACGAGATGGATTGAACCGTAATAGTATTTTATTTTTATTTTTTTACAATAACATCTTATTTTGCTTCTGAATTGATGTGTTTGGTTTTCAGATATTCATTTATATCTATTCTCCCTTACCTTGTTCAGTTTTTCTACAGGTATTTACCGCAGAATATTCCCTTATATGTAAAATATTTGAGTACAAAAAGCCTTATATATCATTTATGGATGGCATAACAATGGGCTTTGGTATTGGCCTGTCTGGTCATGGACGCTACAGGCTCATTACTGAGGTATCATGCCGTTCACTCGATGAACATTTTTAGTATTACTATTTAAACTAAAATGGAAATATAATTTTATGTTATTTTTATAACAGAGGACAGTTCTTGCTATGCCTGAAAACGGGATTGGCTTGTTCCCAGATGTTGGGTTTGCGTATATAGCGGCACAAAGCCCAGGGGCAGGATCAGTTGGTATGCATTTTGTTTTGTAGTGCAGTCCTTTTTTTGGTATTACAAGTTCAGGCTTTGCAGAATATTGTAACTTCAAGATGGTTCTGAAGTTCTATTACTGTCGCAATATTAATTTTTACTGTGGAAATGGTAATCAAAGCTTAAAAATTAGGCTTCTTGTGTTGGAGTCTGCTAGAGGAAATAGGGAGAAGAAACTGGCTCTATCCAGGGCAGACTGCATCTTATATATTGAGTTTTTATTTTTATTTAATAACTATAATCTAACTCTGCACCTAATATTAAGATAGTGTATGAGTGTACCATCCTTGTTTTGAAGTTAAATTTTGTAGATACATCAATAAAGCATGGACACAAAATAGTTGACGTGATAGATTTTAAAGTAAGACATGAACATGAACACATTGAAGACACATCAACAAATATATATATATATATATATATATATATATATATATGTTCTTATGGGAAGAGATCCATTTGCACCATGTTTAGAACCTTTTATTCTTACACCTCTTAATAAAAATTTTGTGATTCATAATGTGTCAAGCCAACAATTAGATTACTGCCCTTTTTACTTATTTGTTATGCTTGTCAAATTTAACTATATAGGAGACTGGGAGATATCTACCTGTATAGTGCGCGAGATTAAGATTGATTAATATTGAAAATTTTGAGCATGATATAATAGTTTAAATCTATTATCTCCCTGTATTATTGGTCAAAATTTGGTGAACATGGCGATAATTGGATGAGAATCTGATATGGTTTTACTGTGTAAAACTGCTAACATTCTACTATTAACTCCATCCTAGGGCTTCAACTATATATTTGTGTGCTTCATTAAAAGTTGTTTTAGATGTGTTTATGCTTGCTAAAAAATATGCTCATTATTATATCTAGTTTTTTATGCGGTATCAATTCTGGAAGTTGCCTAGTCAAGAGTCTCTAGTCAAAGAATAATTATTACTGCTATCATTGAATGTGTTCAGACACTTGTGGCAGAATTTATGTTAGGAAGAGCTTGAAAGTCCATAGTTATATTGGAACTAGATTTAATTTAAATGCTGAAAGGTCTCTGACATTCTTCACCTGTAAAAGCTGAATTTATGTCATTGTCGGAGGAAGATTTTTGAATTGATGAATATATTATCCGTAAACCAAAACGTGTTAGATTTCTGAATATTTTTAGCTTGTATGTCAGCTTAATGTGCGCTCGTTTTCGGAATTCTAATTCTCTATTTCACCAGCTCTATAACTTTATCTTCTTCTACCTTAGAATTACAATAAGTTTCCACACCGGTTTTCTATACCTATATTATAGTATTTCCTTTTTTAGTTTTTTTTAATAATTAGTGTTTACAGGTGCTTATCTTGGTTTGACTGGAAGAAGGATTTCAACACCTGCCGATGCACTATATGTAGGTCTAGGAACGCACTATGTCTCATCTGAGAACTTGAGCTCAGTCAAGGAGACCCTCCTGACAACCACCTTGTATGCCATATACCATCTTTTCTGTTTACTTGTGTAGTTTTATTTTGTTGGAACTGTGTTTTTGAATGTCATATTTCGAAAAGGATCATCAAATTACTTGTCAAAAAGAAAAGAGAGTATCAAACTAGCCATATGCTTGAGTTGTGTTTTCACATAGCTGCAATTAGCTAAAAAGCAATGGTAATGCACCATTATATCAAAGTAGTATGTACTTCTCATGTCATCATGCTATAAATCTGGACACTGCTTTGTCTTGTTTTGGTGGGATGGACAAATCTAACCTGGTAAATTAAAAATTAAACCTGTAACTATCAGACATCAACTTCTCAAGTGACACTAGTTTAGAATTTAGGCTGAGGTGTTATTTTTACTTTATTTCCAGACTAAGATTGCATCACCATGTTGCCATGTAGTTATTCTTATAAAATTATATTTGCTGATACAGTTCGGAAGATTCGCATCAGGACGTCAAAGCACTCTTGGGAAAATACAGTGGTGATCTCTCGTCATCACAGAGCCAGTTGACGTTGCTTCTGCCATGGATACTTGCAACCTTTGGTGCAAATAAATCTGTTAGTGAGATAATAGAGGAGCTGGAAAAGCATCAGCTAAGTACTGATGCTACGGGTAAGTTACTTAAAATGATGCATAAACCACATGGGACTGATGTATAGGAGCATATCATGATGTTCCCAGATTCTGGGTTCCTTGATATTGAGAGAAATGTTTGAATACCTGTCAAGCTTCACCATTTCATCTTTAATATGTGATTACCTTTGTTTATGTGAACAGAGGCAGACTGGGCTAAGGATGCTCTTCTAGGGCTTAAGAAAGGTGCTCCGTTTTCTCTTTGCCTTACACAAAAGCATTTTTCAAGTGTTGCATCTGCAAGCAGAAAGAATGAGAAGGATTTGTGTAACGTGAGTTTGTTGCTTCTTTTTGGTTCCCTTTGTTTTGTTGATTGTGATTTTAGGAGATTAATACTTTGTCAATGGCCATTAAGTCTCAGAATAGTATTCCTCTCTTCTTATGCAGCTAAGCAGCGTGATGAAAACCGAATATCGCATTGCTTTGAGGTCTGCGCTTCGCGGTGATTTTGCAGAAGGTGTCCGCGCAGTTTTGGTGGATAAGGATCAGGTTTGCTCCTCGTGCTTGGAATTTCCTTTTTCTGAATATAATGTTCAAAAAATTGATTATTTAATTGCGAGATACAACTATGAGTTTATTTTCCTCCCACCGTGAAAAAAAATAATTTGTTTTAGGATCAATTTTTCTGTAAACTAAATGGCATACCTTGTCTTCTGCTTATTATCTTCTGTGTTCACTAGACCCATCACATGTTCCACCTGCCAATAAATAGCATATGGGTAGTATGAACTCCCACTCAAATGTTTCTTGTTTATGTTGTCGAGGTACTAACCTGCTCGCATGTCATCTGTAACATCAATGATTCCTCTATCTATTTATTCCATTTCTATTTGGCACAATTTCTTCTTGAAAACACGTGGTCATAGATTTTAACAAATTACATGAGATGGAAAAAGACCCAACTTACTAAAAGCATGCACGTTATACAAAAATGCTCTTAACCCCGAGTGCAGAGTGGCAAGTGCAATTTATCTTGGAGAGCTTCTGATTCTGAGAGTATATATCTAATTGTCTACCCTTTCACCTTTTATAAGGAGACAGACTAATTTCTTGGAGCTACTAGACATAACTGTAAAAATTACATGCTTAACAAAACACATAAGCAGTTTGAGAAAGGCTCTTAACAGTGTGGATCTGAATTTAGCTATCCTGAAAATAGTTATAAAGGAATGTAATTTTCGACATACTATCCTCTGTATCCAGACAATTTTTTCTGTCAAGTCATACTCCCCTGGTCTGTACTCCCCTTATTTTTACAACTTGTGCCTATCTTTCGAGTGCAATTATAAAATTGAAGAAGGGGATACTTGTCTGGTCAACAGCCTGGTTCCTTGGCTGATTATTTTTTATTAGGGTTAAATACAATTCTGTCCCTTGAAGTATGACCCAACTTACACAAGCGACCCTCAGCTATAAAAACTAATAAAAGAAACCTCCAAGTACATTTAAGTTAGCAGAAGTGACAAAAATTTTGGTCGGAATGCTGACGTGTGATGACATTATTATTTTTTAATGTTTTGACTATATTTAAAGTAGTTTGACTGTATTTTTTTTTATCAAAATAATACAAATACATTTAAAACTCTTTTTCTCCCCCAAAGCAACAAAAAAGACTAACCACAATGGCATCAACAAATGCATACATCACATTCATTTTCAATCATTACTACATTTTGCATAAAACCGTTACTCATTACTCCTTTATTAACACTAAATCAGAACAACTAAGATAGATAAATAATAGATAGATACCAAACAACTCTCTCCTTTGACCTGAATCAAGCACTTTTGACTTCAATGCGGTGTCAAGAATGTGGTGGAAAGTGGTGGAAGAGGGGGTTTTCGTGTCCCATTAAGCCTGATGACCTTTTATTTTTTTGCTTCTTTTTCAATTGGGATTTTGGGGAATTAGTTATAGAAATTTGGAAATTTGGGAATTGCTTTGGGCGGTGGTGGGGTTTTGGGTGGGTTTGATTTGATTAGATGAATTGGGGATTATAGTCTTTTTTTAATTTTTTTAATAATTAATCTGCTATTTATATTTTTGATTTACTTTTTGGAATGAAAAATGTATTTTACATCTATTTGTATTAGTTTAAACAAAAAATACAGTTAAACTACTTTGAATACAATGAAATACTTTTTAAAAAAAAATATTAAAAGTGTATAAATAATGAGTTTGTTGTTACATGTCATTATTCTGGCGAAAATTTTGGATGGAATTGTATTTAGGGTCACTTCTGCTAACTTAAATGTACTTGGAGACTTTTTTATTAGTTTTTATAGTTGAGGGTGGCTTGTGTAAGTTGGGTCATTATATATATATACGGTAAGGATCTTAGGCTCACCCAACTAAAAGCTCACCCAAACTCACCCTCCTTTAGCGATGGACCGGACGGCGTTTCGTCGCTATATATACAACCGTCGTCTATATGTTGTCCGTCGCTATATGTTGTCGTTAAAAGTTAAGACAACGGTTGTATATATAGCGACGGATCAAACCGTCGACTGGTCCGTCGCTAAAGAGGGGTGAGTTCGGGTGAGCTTAAGATACGGACCGTATATAAGCAAAATAATTCAACAATACATGTTCGCTGGTAGTTAACTTTTACCATTTCTAGAATAATGATACAGCTAAATTAAAGCTTGTAGTAGTCTGCATTGTAGTTGTAAGCTTGTAGGTACTGCTGATACAAGGGATTGTTATAGTTGGAAGAAATTATGATGTGTTATCGTTCATTTCTCTTATTAATTTCTCTTCTCTCTTGCATTTTGGTAGAATCCGAAATGGAAGCCATCAAGCTTAGAGGAAGTTGACCAAAGTGAAGTCGAAGGACTTTTCGCACCCCTGGGCTCAGATTGTGAGGAGTTTGTAGTTTGATTTTACAGTGTCCTCTATTACATAATAAAATGAATTTTAGGTGTGTTATTTGAGTTTGTAAGTTTGATGTTCTAATCCCTCTCTATTAGATAATAACAAAATAATGAATTCTAGTTATTAGTTATATATATCCAGAAGAGCTGAAGATTATTAACTAGTTTATTTTATTTTATTGATATTATTATGAGGACTATATTATTAGAAGAGATTGTTACCTCCCCCCACTCCTAGAAGGGAAGGTGGGAGAAATTCTATTAAACAACGCACAGGAATAATGTTGAGGAGGAGGATCAAAATCCCTAAAACATTTGAGATGTTTGGACTTTTAGAAATTCAAAATTACCAAAAAGCCATCCGAATCATCATAATTCAAAACTAAAACCAGAAGAATGAATACACATCTAGGAGGAGCAAGCCGGACTCCTCAAACTTTGTAGTAGCTCCAAGTATCCAAAATCATCAGGTTTAATGAACCTGCAAATTTTAAATACCACCGAGGTTACTTAAAAGAACATGGGGAGGTATCATCGTAGCAGGACACTGCTAGAGAGCCGAAGGTGGATGGAAAAGACCACGGAGAAACTAAATTTACAGATAACTGTGCATGCGATAGCAAAAAAGAGAGATACGGGGAGCAATGCAAGAGAAAACTTCGTACCCATGTCGAACCAGGAAATCAATAATGACAAGGTTGCAATTTGGTTTGAAGTAGTGTGTCCTCCTCTGTATGACATTTGCAACAAGTGTTACGGGGATCAGTTTGAAGCTCCCTACCTCTCCATCTGCAACATGTAACGTTCAATACCATGAGTTTCCATATATTCAAGTTCCCAGAATTGGAACTTAAAACTCATCTAAAGATCAGGGCTAAAGTCATAATTACTAACACTCAAAAAGCTATATTAAAATGACACAAAAACTATTATTTAAGCAACAAATGGCTTGGACCCACCAATTTTGAATAAGAGATTTCCTAGGAAACAGACACTTCTACAAGTTTGGCATGATGTTCATACATGTGTCCGGCACTTCCTACTACATAGAAATGATACAAGAATAGAAGTTTTCCTATTTGCTCAACACTAGTTGAACCTATGGATACTTGTCTAAGCATGTCCAAAACCTTAAGGTACTATATTCTTTTTAGTATGTTCAATTGGTATATGCTATTGTTAAATGAAACAAATAAAATGCTTTATCACAACAAAATTTAGATAAGAGTTCACCAATAAAAGTAAGTAAATCATCTTGTATCACATACATTACACTATAATAGATGCTTATTATTGATATATCACACAGGTAGTCTTCAGTCTTCACTAATTGCATAACATAGTACTTATTTATTATCACAACATATATTAAACTAACAAAAAGTTTAAGTTCTTTACTGCAATTGTAAGTTCTACCGTTTCTAAAAAAAATTATTCAGAATAATATTAAATGCTCCACAACAAGTGCCATGAACAGTAAATAATAAATATAAAGCCTGAGAAAAGTATTATAGATAAATGAAGAGTCTTTGTTGTGTTTTGCGGAAGTATACTGCCGAAATATGATTGCAACGTATATGCATATATAGGATAGATAGGAATTAGGAATGGTACCGTCCTAATTTATTATATCTTATCGCTTAGACTTCTATGTTCTATGTTGGTCGCAATTCAACTTTGTCGCATATTTGTCAACATATAAATCGTTTCCCATAAATGAAAACAAAGCCTAATAATGGGGATGTATTTTCAACATCAAGGAAACTTAAATAAATAAATAAAATCTTAAAAGAGTGCAATAAAAAGGAATCTGAACTTCTCTATTTACCTACTCCAAGTGTAAACTATTCCAAAGAATTTAATGGGCTTACCATGATTAATAGTAGGTGTTATTTGTAAAAATAGTGGTCTTACCCTGATTCTTAGGAAGGAAATTTTCAGGAAGTTTTAAATCGTAACAAAAAAGAACATCTCTCTTGTATCTGTATCCTTCAATGTTCATGTAGGAGACGATGCCAACTGGTTTCGCTCTGTTGGAGACAAGCATGTATTAAACTGTCAGTATCCTCAGCCATGCCAAGCAAAGAGATAAAAAGTTAAAGGGGAAGATGGTACAGAATCTAATGCTAATATTTTAAATATACAAAGGTTTTACTTCCTAGTCTCTATGAGCTTTATTAAGCTGTAGGGACTTTAACTGATAGATCAACAGTGAAAGAAAACTTACTGTTTGGCAATAGAACTCGATATCCCTGCCTCCTCTTCGCATTCCTTCACAACATTCTCTCCACATGAAATACCATGAGGCTGTAATTACAGTAATAGAAGTATGAGAAAAAGAAATGACAACAGAATGAGAATAAGATGAATTAATAATAGTTAGGAAACCAAAAAGAGCAAATCAGATTTCTGTTTAGGATTGCGCAAAGTTGGAATATCCTGATTTCTGATAGGATAGTCCAACAAGGCAACAAATGTTGTAAGAAAAGAAATTTAAGATGACAGGGGCATCTTTTGAGATTTTTCGCAACATATCAACACCCCATACTTAGAATAGTATTACTGTTGGTATGAAAAAGTTAATATACAAACATGTCATAAGGTAGTCACAAACCAGTCCTCCAGCAACTAGATGATCAAGCATCCCTGGATAGGTAGATTTTAATTCACTTCTCTTCCCTATCCACAGATATTTCTGCCCATCTCTTTCAACATAGCCATTCATGTGAATTCCGTAAGCCTACCATAAGATGAGCATTTTAAAGTATAAATGCTAATGCAGTGGAATACTAGGATAAATTGATCAGCAATACAGGCAATACACACACATACAAAAGCAATGCACACTGTTATAGTTAAGTTGATAATCGTTGACACGCACACTTTGATTTATTTACATGTTTGAAATTCAAACTCATTTGCTTTTGATTTATTTTGAATGTTCAGATGTATCAAGTTGATAGTATTCTGGGTCATAATTAAAACATTGTCTCCTCTTGAACCAGTAGTACAGATATGGCAGTGATAGCGAATAATCATATTTAATACTCCCCCCGTTCCAAATTATGTGATCATTGTTTACTTTTGAAAGTCAATTTAAGATATTTTCAAACTCAAAATTAAGATGATTCATTAAAAATTACTCCCTTAGTCCCAAGATAAAAGTCCTTCATTGACTTTTGTGGTCAAATTGATCATTTTTAAAATTAATAATTAAAAATATATATTTAGATTTTCAAACAGACAAACATTGATATTAGTACTAAATTGTATGTAGTTTATGATGCTTATAGACTTTTTGCATGTAAATAAAAGAATAATAAGATAAATTGATTTGAAAAATGGTCAATTTGACCATAAAAGTCAATGGAGAACTTTTATCCTGGGACGGAAGGAGTATTAAACAATAAAGCTTACAATGAATAATATTTTTTAGATAGTTTACAATATTCATTATTGTATTGATTAAAATTAAAAGTATTCATGTCAATTTTGAATTTAAAAATCTCTCAAATTGACTTTAAAAAGTCAACAATGATCAAATAATATGGAACGGATGGAGTAATATATGTTTGTGCATGAAAGTGTTCAAGGTACCATTTCTTATTTCTTAATGTCTATCATGTCTTTACTCCTGTAACACTTCACTATAAATCAATGACAAATATTTTCCCTAAATTACAATCTCTAATCATGTTACAAAAATACTTCCAATAAATACTTCCAATCATGTGAGACCAGTGACAAAAATTTATAAGTTTGCACTTTGTGATAATCTGTAAAGGGTTTAACACACCTTTATCCCAAAGTAAGGAGCTGCAGCACGTTCCAGTGAGAAAAATGCCGGTGTTCCAAAAGATGACAGCACAGGGTAGAGCTGCTTAAAAGTCACATAAGAAACAAATATATATATTGGCATCTTAAACCTTTGAAGAGTTCTGACAACATGTTGTATAATCGGAAGCATAAATTAAATATTTGGTGAAATATAAACCATGCTATGGAAATGATGAAATTCTTCAATTTCACAAGGAGTACCTCATTCCGTATACCTGGAATTAGTTCTTCCCCTAAACACTTCACCACGTCTGCAACAGCTCTAGTCCTATCCTCGGGCGTTTTTAGAGAGGGATGTAGCTTGACATGATCACCAAAACAGGTATGTTGAGAATTATCTTCAGGGAAAGTAAAAATATACTGGAACTTCCTTAGATGGTCTGCAAAACTGCACAAAGTTGGAATATCCTCGTCAGAATAATAGTCACAAATCATAGTTTCAATTAGACTAAAACTGGATCAGAACAAATTTTGACTGCTAGCTAAAACAAGCTTAGTCCAGAAAAAACCAATATATGTCAGATTTGCCTTTATGGATTTAAAGTTTGCAAAATCAGACTGTAGTGGCCCTGAGGTCTGAGATATTCTTGACACTTGTTCATTTGTATTTTTCAAAAGCATTGTGAACTTTCAAGACCTCCCAACTAGCCTAAATTACAAGTTCTCCAGATAGCTACCACTCAGAGATTGCAAAAGCAATGTCTGACCTCCTGACTGAAGGTTCAGCTAGCCTAGATGGTGAACACTGTTGATAGCTACATGCTCGTAACTTGTAAAGTTAAATTCGCAGGTTCCAATAAGATCCCAGCTAAGAATTTTCCAAAATATCCTAGCTAGCTAGACTAGATGGTAAAGCCAGAAGGCTGCTGTACCCGTGCACTAAAAAATTAAGACAGCATAAACCTTCATTTAAACAGGGAGAGATGGAAAGGAGCCCAAGGGCTACCCTCCGTGCCATGTGGTTTCCTTCTGATCTAAGATGACTGTGATTTACATTTTTCCAAATAGATTCGTGGCACAAGCATTTCATAGCAGTTCATGAAGCTAAATTTGCAGTTGCAAGAAGGTCCAACTGATCAAGATATAAAGTGGAAGCCAACTTGCCGAAAGGTCCTAGCTAGCTAGCATAAATGGTAAAACCTCAAGGCAGTAGTATTGTAGCACCCTCATATTACAGACCTGGGACTTTATAAACCTTCATTCAAATAGGGAAAGAGAGAAGCTAATACTCAGTTGTATATCCCATCAATTACTTCACCTCAAAAATGGACACGAAAGTTACACTTTCACTTGGATTCATGACTCAAGCATATTGGCTTCCTTTTTTTCATAGAAGTTAAAAGAGAGCAGTAGTTTCTCCCTTACTTTATAGATAAAATAAATGTATTAGATATATCCAAGTATACTTGGTCATTAAGATGACATAATATATTAGATATATAATATTAACACTTGCAACTCTAAATGAGAATTTTCGGATGGTAACAATTGTCATGTGGCTTATAAAGTTGAATCCAAGCCCATGTAATGTAAAGCTAATGAGCAGACAAATTAAGTTTTTGTGATTCAAAAATAATATCAACCAAAAAAAGAAGAAGCTGTCATCTAGATTCAAATATCATGCGTTAAATTGCAACAAGGAATACATTCATTTTGAAACAAGTCCTAAACTTTAACAACAATGCGATATTGCCCTGAATCTAATAAACAACATTTTCAACAAATATGATGAAACTACACATCTTACTTCTTGAATTCTACAATCGACTAAGTTGGATTCATTTACAAAATAAATTCCTTAAAATCAACAACAGTGGATGAATCCTCCAAGTAACTTCATACTTAAAAGGATTAGTCTAATACAGTTACATTTCACATTGCTAATATAACCAATAGCACTTCCTATAGCTCAAACACAAGCTTAAAAATCATACACACATGCACAGTATAAATGTATAGACATTATTAATAAGCAAACCTTACCCATCATGAACATAGCCAACAACTTGGTTCTCAACCACAAACGGCATAAAGTCACCAAGATTTTCCTGCAATTAATCCCATATTAACTTGAGAGTCTTGGAAAAGAATGACAATATTTGTCAAAGAATTATTAAACTAGTCAACTAGACAAAAAATAACACTAAAAAGTAGGTAGTACATAGAATTCCAAATCCAACCTTATATCACTACTATTATTTGATTTTGTCTAGGAAAACTGAAAATTTTGGGGATTTTTTCCCCTTGAAAAAATTATACGCGTGTATGTTTCTGTTTGAGAGAGAGAGAAGGGTAAAATTACAGAGCCGCGATTGCAGAACTTAATCTTGTCGAAGAAGCCTTGGATATCGGATGAGAAATTTTGAGAATTAGGGATTTGAAGGACGTCATCCCAAGAGAAGCTGCTACAACTCGACATCGCTGTTGCTGTTGCTGCGGGTGTTACATTGTTCGTGGCGGCAGAACTGATAGAAAAAGGACGTGATTGAATTAAATTCCGTCTATTTTTCGGTACAACATTTGAGAATTTGCGGAGAGGGAGGAGATGAAAATGGTGATTACAGCAGGCCATTGTTGAAGTTTTAGCTTTGAGTTCCACACTGAGCAGATAAAGGCCGTTAAAACGTTTGCACGCGCGTGGTCAGTCGACCAAAACATGAAAAAATTAAATGATAAACGGAGTGAAGCCTAGTTTTGATTTTATAAAATGAAAAACACATGTAAAAATAGTAATTTTCTTTATTTATACAATAATGCTACTGTCACATATAGATCACATAATACTCATATATAAACATAAATATTAGGCCCCACCTGACATGTGAAATTCACAAATATGCATGTGTGTATGTGAACATTATGGGTTCTATATTTATGTGATAGCAGTATTATTTTTATTTATACTCGATTAATATTGTAAAGTATATGTCACACATAGATTTTGTTAATTGACTTTGGTATTGATTGATTTAATAATATTTTGTTTTTTAGATTACTTTGGGGTATTTTATCTTTGTTCTTTTTAAAAATTCTTGATCTTATCGGGGTGTCCGTGACGATCAATCCGACTTATCAGGCATCGTTCCATAGATGTTTGTAGTGTCTTCTATTATACATTAACCGGTGATTGTATCAAAGTTATTGCTTTAATATAAACGAGGAATCAATGTGATATTAATATTCCACCCATAACCATTACTGGAACGATTCGGACGACGATCACCTCATGCAAGTGTGTCGTAAATTTTATCACTGCGATTATCCCATCTTAACAAAAAACCATCAACGCAATAGAAGAATTTTCAACTATATATGCGAATGATATACAACTATAAATTTTGTAACTTATTGGCATTGGAGAGTGCAACTAACTTTTAAGCTCTAATGGTAACAACTACTATCTACGTTCTTAAATAAATGACGTTTTAAAAGAAAAAATTTGTTTCAATTTATTTGTGGTTTACAACTTTTTAGGAGAATAAATTATTTACTTTCCTATATCATTCTTAGCTTATCTCATTGTCTAAATAAATTATTTACCTTGTATTAATAGTTTTTAACTTCTCGTAAAGGGGTAGCGATGAAATTTCATACAAATTTTAATTATTAAATGATAGTATTAAATGACTTTCTTAATCCATATACAAAAATCTTAAAACGACATTTGTAAGACCCCAACTTTTATAAATAAAGATGAATTTTCTATAAATATCATTTTTGAATATTATGGAGTTAATTTGATATAATGTTATAGTTGTGGGTAATATTTATAAATTTTGCAAAGTAAGCAAGTTGTTATAAAATATTCGTTTGGTCGGAGAATATTCTTTTTGTCGGGGAATATTCGTACGACGGCACAATCATTGGTGGACCCCACAACGGAATTATTGTCGGATTGAGAAAACGACAGAATTATCTTTCTATAAAAATAACGGCTGAGGTGTTACCGTTAAAACCGTTAAAACTGTTGAACTACTCGGTAGTAAAAGTACAGTAATACGCGTGGTTGCATAGTAGCACACGGTATTGATTATTGATGCTTACGTGAGAAGTCACTCAGCTATACTCAATTATTGTTACAGTAATTGCTGCATCATATCTCTTAAATTATTGTCATAGTATCATCTGTATAATATGTTATATTATTGAGACGTTGTGGTAAGTTTGGTTATTTTATGGGGGGCCATATGTCATCATCTAAGAGTCTCTTCGTCAATAGTAATTACCGTCGTCAATAGTAATTACCGTCGTCAATAGTAATTACCTTCGTCAATAGTATTTACCTTGGTCAATAGTAATTACCTTCGTCAATAGTATTTACCTTGGTCAATAGTAATTACTTTCGTCAATAGTAGTTGTCCCTTCAATATTACCAAGAGTCATTTGACCCTTCGTTAAGACCAAGAGTCATTTGACCCTTCGTTAAGACCAAGAGCCACCCTCAGTTTTTCTATAAATAGAGGCCTAGGGCTTCATTATTTTTCACGAATTCATTCAAGCTATAGAGAGAGAAAGTATAGAGAGAATAAGAGAGAGAGAGACTAAAAGTATTCTGCTACATCACTTTTCCAATATCCAGTTCTTTTAAGGTAGGGAATATTATCTCTTTTATATTCATGAAGAGAACTTCTGTTATTCCATTTGTTATTATTCTGTTGGAATAACCAGTATACGCGGTCTACCCTATACTTGGTGACATTCTTCTATTATTCTGTTGGAACATCCTGTCTGTGTGTTTTACACCGGACCTGGTTCCGTTTTATTATTATTCTGTTGGAATATCCTGTCTGTGTGTTTTACACCGGACCTGGTTCCATTATTTATTATTCTGTCGGAATATCCTGTCTGTGCGTTTACGCCGGACCTGGTTCCATTATTTATTATTTTGTTGGAATAACCTGTCTGTGCGGTCTATCGCATGCATGGTGATTTCTTTTGTTATTCCATTCTTTATTATACTCAGTTGGTTAAGTTTTGACTTCTATACTCCATGAAATTTGTAGAATATCCTTGATAGTTGCGTTTCATCCAGTATCTTTTCAAGAAAATATTCTTCTAAGCATTCTTGAATTTTACTCCACAATACAGTATCATGTTGACAATTTGGACGTTGTTAATTCCTGGATAAATTAATTCTTGAACTTGTTTTATTGAAGTCTTATATCATTGTCATCATCCTCATGTTAATAAAATGTTGAAAGTCATCTGTGGCCTGTAGTGCATAGATGGACTTAGTATGATTATGACCAGGGATTATTCGGTATAATCATGACCGTAATGTTACAAATGATGTGGTAAAAGTCCTCATTGGCCCGTAGTGCATTGATGGACAGTTGTTGGCATGATCATGACCATTAATGAATACACGAATATCCTTGGCCGTAGTGCAGGGGTGATTCGATGATGTGGATTATTTTATTAAGCTGAGTCTCAGCGATCGCAGTGTTGAAAAACCTTTTAAATCATAAAAGATAGTAGAGTTTATTTTCTACTTGACTCTTTTAATGGATTGCTTGTTCCGCTGCAGTTAAACTTGATGTCTATTATATTTTATCAGTTTAACATTGTTGAAGGCTAATGATAATTTATTCTGCATTATCTTAGTCATAATATTTCTTACTGGGCTAGTTGAGCTCACCCTTTCTTTCACTGTTCTCTTCAGGAAATGAGAACGTAGCTGGGACAAGTCGGGGTACGGAGTGATGGTCCGAATGATAGTATTAGTTAGTAGTCCTCACTATTCTATGTAATGGTGTGTTAATAAATGTAATGAGGACTCCTTTTGAGTATGAATACTCTCTAGAAGATAATATTTGTATTCAAACTCACAGTTTATGTTTTGTCGTATTATACACGACAGTTGTATTATTAAGTTGTATTTGTATTCTGTACTATGTATCTGACGACCCAAGATGGGTGATGTATACCTAATTTTGGGGGCGTCACATTTGGTATCAGAGCTTAGGGATATGATCCCTGGCTAAGATGTGAGAATAGAACTAGGAGGGGAGAGACGGGGAATTCCTTCGCTAGTATGACATACCTAAGTTTATTTGCATGATATTTAATTGGTCGGTCATAATATAAGGATAATATATGACATATCAATTAATTTTTATTTTGTGGCAGTATCTGAAAATGGCATCCGAGAATGTTGAGAATAGCAATGGAGCACAGACGACTGTTGATTCACCACATATCAATAATCAGGATAATGTGCATCAGGAAGGTGTCAATCCTCATGCAAACAACAACACTGACCAAATGATGAATGATCAAATGTTCAGAGGCTTTATGCAATTCATGCAACAACAGGTGAAAGCGGTTCCTGTCCACAACGTAGGTGGAAATACTGGAAACTCTCAGGCGGTCACCGCTAAACAGTTTAAGGAGCTGGGACCACCGGAGTTTAAGGGAGAACCCAAACCACTTGTAGCTGAAACATGGATAAAGCAGATCACCAAGATATTTGATGTCTTGGGTTGCTCCGAGGAGCAAAAGGTTCCCTTTGCCGCCTTTATGTTGCGAGGAGAGGCAGATTACTGGTGGGAATCGATAAAGCGTACTCAACCTGCCGCACTGAAGATGTCTTGGGAGAAGTTCCAAGATCTGTTTAACGACAAATACTTTCTCGAGAGTATTCGTCACATGAAGGAGGTGGAGTTCATCAAATTGGAGCAGAATAATATGACCGTATCGCAGTACGAGGTAAAATTTGCGGAGTTATCCCGGTTTGCGTCCCACCTGGTGGATAATGAAGAAAGAATGACGCGGATGTTTTTAAGAGGTTTGAAGCCGGAGATACGTCAACATCTTGTTTCTCATAAACTGTGTTTGTATTCAGATGTTGTAAATAGGGCTCAGTTGGTGGAGCGCGATAACGAGATAACGCAACCAAAAGAGAGCAGCCGGCAAAATGATAATACCAGTGAGAGCAGTCATCGAAGCGGTGACAACAAGCGTGGAGGGAATCAACAGGCCAGAAATGGTAACCACTTCGGTGGTAATCAGGGCCAAAACAATAAGAATGGACATTTTAAGAAGAGGAGATTCAACAATGATGGAAAGATGTCAGCACCAGCACCTGTCGTTAAGGAAGGAGAACGACCACCTATCATATGTTTCAAATGCGGAGGGGAGGGGCACATCAGTCCAAACTACGCGATGCCGTCCAAAGCATGTTATAATTGTGGAAGAGAAGGTCATTTAGCCCGATTTTGTCGTTTACCGAAGACAAATTCAGCTAGGATGGAGGCACCAAAGGCCGTCCCAGAAAAGTCAAAACCGGTTGTGCAAGGGAGAGCGTTTGTTGTGACCTCCCAGAACGCAAGGAACCCGAATGAGGTCATCACGGGTAAGCTTATCATAAACTCTAACGAAGTCTATACTTTATTTGATACCGGTTCAACCCATTCTTTTATTTCTCCTACTTGCGCTCATCGATTAAATTTGATTCCGGAGAAATTAGACTTTGACTTAGCAGTTGAAACTCCATTGGGAGAAACCTTCATTACATCCACGGTTTATAAGTCTTGTTTGGTTCAAGTTGGTACCCACACATTACCTGTCGATCTTATTTCATTAAAAATACTTGCATTTGACGTGATTCTAGGGATTGATTGGTTAACTACTCATCATGCAAA
Source organism: Panax notoginseng (assembly GCA_016801055.1). Lineage (NCBI taxonomy): Eukaryota > Viridiplantae > Streptophyta > Magnoliopsida > Apiales > Araliaceae > Panax > Panax notoginseng. The sequence goes on along the minus strand of CM029015.1, from coordinate 9,752,552 downwards.
AATTGATTGTTTTCGTAAGGTTGTTAGCTTTCATATTCCTAATCGACCTATTATGCGAATTCAAGCAACCAAACCATTAAAATCAATCGCTGTCATCTCAAGCCATAAAGCTATTCGTTTATTGAAAAACGGATGTCAAGCTTTCTTAGCTCATGTCACAGATCTAAACAAAAATACGTCAGCCTTGAATGATATTTCTGTTGTTAATAAATTTCCTGACGTATTTCCCGAAGAACTTCCTGGCCTACCCCCAGAGCGTGAAATTGAATTTTGTATCGACCTTGAACCTGGTACAAAACCCATTTCCAAAGCCCCATATCGAATGGCTCCTATTGAACTTCAGGAGTTAAAGACCCAACTGCAGGAATTGTTAGACATTGATTTTATTCGTCCTAGTACTTCTCCTTGGGGTGCTCCTGTTCTGTTCGTGAAGAAGAAAGATGGGAATAAAGTTAACTTCATAATACAGTAAAACCTCTATTTAGGAATAAACTTGAGACCAAACTATTTATATTCTAATTAAGAGGTTATTACTAAATAGAGGTATTGGTACAAAAAAATTCTCGAATACTCAAAAATATTCAATTTAACAACAAACTAGGAAAATGTAGTTTTTTTATAAGAAATGTAGTTTTTTATAGGAAAAAATGGTATTTTATAGGAAATATAATCTTTTATAGAAAAATATAGTCCTTTATAGGAAATGTAGTCTTTTAAAATTAATATTGTCTCTTTCTCTCTCATATATATATATATATATGAAATTTTATTATATAGAGGTACAATATCTTAATACGGAACTTAAAAAATATATAATATATTATAATTTAGAGGTTATTCTTATTTATAATTGGCCTAAATTGGGATCAAATTTTTTTATAATATTGTAGAGGTTATTCTTATATAGAGTATTCCTGAATAGGGATTTTAGTGTAACGGAATCTAAATATATTATTAACGTTATAGGGGTTTGAATTGTGCCTTCAAAATATATATTAAACAAAGAATAGTATAATTATTTTGGAACACATGTCGTTTAGAGCACAGAAGATAAGTGATGTGGCCCATGAATCGTAATGCAAGCCCGTTGGCATGGGCTTTATGCAGCTATAGGCTGTAGGCTATATGTTCATAGCCTCTCTTTTCTTTTTCATTATTTTCACTCTTTATGTCTCAATCTCTTCTTGCTCATCTATTTAATATTTTATCACTCTCCCTCAAGTCTCTCTATCTCTTTCATCGCTAAAACACATGCACCTCCATTTCTTCGCCAGCAGCTCATCCAAACCCTAATCGGAAAATAACTGTAACCGATCACTCTCTCCACCCAATTCTCTCAGATATATAAATACACAAAGCCATCTCCTATCTAAATTCAACTCGTTCTCGCCCCTATCCCAATCAATTCGATTATAATTGTATCCTAAAACAATAATTTTACCTATTGTTTCCCAAAAAATTATTGTTTTTTTTTGTTTCAGTCTTATCCATCGGAAATAAGTAGTCTTTTTTTAATCGAATCATTGTTTCATTGGTCTCAAATCGAACTTTTCAATTGTTTTCTACTTTTTATCATCACCAAATTGATAAAGATTTGAGCTTGGATCTTCATCAAAATCCCTAATATCGTATTTAACTTCAAACCCGCTTTCTATGTGTATATATTTGTTCTTGTATGTGTATAAGTGTGTGTTTCTGAGAGTTTAGATTAACATTTGTTTTTGTTTGATTGAAGCTGAACTTGGGTCTGAGATTATTGAGTTCGAAAAACGAAAATGGTTGGAGGTGGAAATCGTAAGGACGACTCATTGGTGATAAACAGTACCAATGTGTTTGCAGCTCTTGGGACCCTAAGGAAGAAGAAGAAGTCTGAGAAAGAGCAAGGTTCTTCCAAGACCAGCAAAAGCTCTTCCAAGAAGAAGCAAGACAAAGATGAGCCCGAGCCCCAGGTTTTCTGGGCTCCAGCTCCTCTTACAACCAAATCCTGGGCTGATGTTGATGATGAGGATGATGATGACTACTATGCCACCACAGCTCCTCCCCAATCTGTTTGGGCGGGTGATCAGCCTGAGAAGGCCAAAGAGAGCTCCACTCCCCTTGAGGTTTATACTCTCAACTTATCCGTCTGATTCCTTTGTGTAAGATGATATGCGATCTTTCAAATGTTTACATGTTGATCCGACAAGTTAACACTTTGATGATAGAATCTTTTTTATTTGGAACTGTAAATGCTAACTATTTCATTTTATAATGTGCTAGTCCATTTGTTTGAGAATGTGATATAATAGGAGGATTCAATGAGGAATAAAGTCAAAGGAATACCTATTTACTATGTGTTTAGACATGCCATGAACTATATATATTACAATGATTGGTGGAGAATCTCTTTCTCCAGCACGTATCTTTTGTGGATTTGGTCGTCTCACTAAGCTATGGGTTGAGGTTAAATTAGGTGTTTTTGTCGTATTGAGATGATGATGCACTTCAATAACTGACCTGGAATTGATTTGTACAACTAATGATCTACTTCACCGGTTTTTTTGGGTGTTTCCGCAATATTCCTATGGCTTTCTCTTGCATTGTTTATTTAAATATTGAAGGTTCTGCTGCTTTAAATATTCTTTTCCTACTCTGTTACATTTAATAACCGTTGACATGTTATTGTGCTTCCAAATAAAGTGTCACAAAAATCATTATTTGTCCGGATATAACTCTGAATGCGTATATGGATATTAGCTGATATAGATGGGCATATATCTGTATCTGTTTCCTTCTTAAATGGATGTGAATATGGATAATTTCCCTTTAACTGGATACGGTTATCAGATATTTCGGACAGATGCCAAATATTCTCTTTAAACAGATATGGTTATCAGATATTTTTATTATTTATTATTTTTATTTTATTTTATTTTTGCTTATTTGAGGGAGAGGGGGTTTGAACCTAGGACCTCTTGCATAGCAAGAGAGAGGCCTAGAATACCACTTGAGCCAAAGCCTCTCGGCATTATGAGATATTTCAGACGGGTGTCGAATGTTTTGGACCCTGTTTATTTATGAAATGATTTGTTTTATTTCTACTTGTACTACAATTAATACACGACGTAGGGTATCCTAAATTAATGATGAAAAGTATGGTGAAGGCCACCTATTTGACCTGGCTCCTCACTTCTGTTAGTAATTAACTAAAAGTTGTTTAGAATGGGAGTATGACAGTGAGAGGTTGTCAGTGATAACAGTCTTCAGGATTGTTCTAGAATCACTAGTAACAGCAAATCAATGTTTATGCGGCATATTTGCCCTACCATCCCAATAGCGTATATTTTGAGCACGGTATGAAATCCTTTTTTCTTGCAAGACCCCGTCCGGATAAATCTATTCGCCTTTTTGGTAACGAGTTTGGAGTCTAGTTTTATCTGTAGCAAAGATTTATTTATTATCATTGCATCTTCTGTTTGGTTAGGTGATCAGTCTGAAAAGACGAAAGGCCTCTAGAGGTTTATATTCTCATATTAATGTTTTGATTTTTGTGTAAGATGTTAGGCAATCTTCAATCTTTCACACACTTACATGTTGACCTGACAAGTCAATAAACTGATTATATAAATGCTTGCATGTTATTTGAATTTTCAACGCTATTTAATTATTTTGTTTCTTTTACAATTTTATTTCACGTCACGCTTACATAATTTTTTTTGCTGCTGTCATATTGAGAGGACACTACACTTCAGTAACAGGTCTGGAATTGATCTTTTACTTAAAATCCTTACAATTAATGCTCTACTTCATGTGTTCTTGTAGTGTCTCTGCTGTATCCTACAGTTTTACCCTTGCACTGCATATTGAAATTTTCTTTTCCTACTCGATTGCATTTAATTATGCTTGTTGCAGTAACCATTTCATTTTCTTTTTGACAAGTAAAAAAAAGTTTGGTATAGGTGACGATCCTAACTTATTTTTACCAGTATCCTCTCTGTCATGTATTAATTGTCGTATAATCATAAACAGAAAATAAATTAGTCCAATAAATGGTCAGGGATGTGGATACAAGTATATTGATATCTGAAAAACTTATATAATATCTTTTTTCGTATTTGCAACCGGCAGATATTTGAAATAAAACTTCCAAATGTGTCTGACAGATTTAATTTGGATAGGGATAAAGATCCCTATATATCCGTATCATGTAATTTCCAAATTTCTATTTAGTTTTACTTTATATGCTTTTGATAAATTTACCAAAAGACGGAAAGATTAGTACTCTTGTATGTAGACTAGGGCCAACTGATTGTGCCAAGAGATGGGTGGCCCTTTTTTCATATTTGAGACGCACACTTATGCTATTGGTTTCATGTTGGAGCTTTGGCAACGTGAGATTGCTATTTATATGATTATGGTTATTATATGAATGTGGGAGTACAAATAGGTAAGCTTAGCAAATTGGGAAGAGTTCTGTGGCATGGTGTGGTTTGACCTTTTTTCGTATTATTAATTTATCGTTCTACTTTTGCATTTACTCTGATAATGACATGCATATTGTAAAGAGATGATCGGAATTGGTTCTTTACTACCTTTTTGCTGGATGGTAGCGTGCTAGCATTTCTATTTGGTTACATACTCCTTATAGACAAATTTCCTCCCATTTAAATCTAGATTCCTAAATTAAGTTTATGATATCAGGAAAGTGAAAGTGAAGAAGAAGGGCTCGATGAAGTTGATGATGATAATGAAGAAGAGCATGACCATGAACCTGTAATGCCAGCAGAAAAAGAGCCAATTGTTGAGAAGCCAGTGGAAGCACCTAAAGACACTGATAGGCAACTCTCAAAGAAAGAATTAAAGAAAAAGGAGCTTGCAGAACTTGAAGCTGTTCTTGCAGAATTGGGGTATCCAAAATCTGAGGCCAGTGGCCAAGAAGACTCCCTTGGTAAGTTAGTGTTCTTTAAAGCTTCGTGTATCTCTTCATTGTTTCCCAAAATTAGTTTTCATTTATGATATCTCATGCACCTCAAGAAAATTTGAAAATGGTGTAAACTTTTGTCAATTTTTATTGGCAGAAGGTTGCTGGTTCCAAACCATGACCTCTCAAAAAATAAAATGTTTTGTTAAATTTCTGAATAAATTACTCATCCTTGATGGAACCCTTCCCAATTGATAATGTTTAAAATAAAGCTTATGTGAGGTTCATATGTGTTAAAGCTAGGGCAACATAGTTATGGAACATCTGAAAACGGCAACGAAATGGTAACAAATTGGTACTAATACTACGTCTTCTTGTTCAATGGGGTATCATCCAAGGATACGAAATCTATTTGGTAATAACATTATCAGTTGATACTTCTACTTTCATTTTATTTCCTGTGTTAGGTCTTTGTTATCAATTTTCGTTCCTTTTTTAATGGTCATTGCCTCTTTCATCAATTTTTCCTGTGTTATGTAAGGCTTCAAGTACAACTTTCTATACTTCTTATAAGGGTATTATGTTCATAGAATATATTCTTCCTGCCTGGAGCACCATTTTGTTGCCTTGTGCTGTATAGAGGATGATTATTTCGGTCCTTTTCAAAATGGCCAATTTTGAATCATTATTTGGGCCTTTCAGTTTTGCATTTGACATCTGATTTGACTACCGTTTACAATTTGTTATTGGCTTTGCATCATCTGTTGTGTCCCATCTAGGTTACTTCTTTACTTTTCTTACATGATATTTCTTTATTACCTACTTCCACTTGCCAGGGGTTGCTCAAGAGAAGAAGGTAGAGAATCCTAATGGAGATCTTGAGAAGAAAGAAAATAATGCACCTAGCGAGAGCAAAAGTGCAAAGAAGAAAAAGAAGAAGGATAAAGCTTCAAAAGAGGCCAAAGAACAACAGGATCAACCCGATGGTGCGGAGTCTGGAAATACAAAAGATGAAACTGCTGGGACTGAGAAAGAAGAGGAGCCATCTGGTGTTGATGTGAAAGAGAAGATAAAGAAAGTCGCATCTATGAAGAAGAAGAAATCAAGCAAAGAGATGGATGTTGCTGCAAGAGCTGCAGCTAGCGAGGCTGCTGCAAGGAGTGCAAGGCTAGCTGCGGCGAAGAAGAAGGAGAAGAACCACTACAACCAGCAGCCTGTGCGGTAAGGTCATTTTTGAGTTGGATGTGAACATGTATCCTCTTGTTCATTTGTCAAATGCAACAATAAACATCAGAGTCTGGTTTTGTTGAGATGATGTTCGACATGTTACCTTTTTATTTTACCTGAGGAAAAGAATTATGGAACTAAGAATTAGGATTGCCCTGATGTAGAAACTTTGTGGATGTTACTAAATCTTACATTTTTGGTTACAATTTACTTTTTTTTTGGAAATGATTCTCTTTCTTGCATGATGTGCTTTTGGATGTTGGAGTGATGAAAAATATCGGGGATTCCTGTATACATCCTCGGTCTGATGGTCGTTTATGCAGCTTTGCGAATTCTGCATCCTGCGCACCTACTTTCAGGTCCTTGGCGTGGTTTTGTTATTTATTTGGCTGTTAGTTAAGTACCAATCTATTCTGTGCCTTAATCCCTTGGCGTAGGTGAATGGCCCTGATATATTCAGCATTTGTTAACAATGTCAAACGAATGTTGGCAATTAATCAAGGGCGGCTTGCCCTTAATTGTGAAAAAATAGAGTATGATGTCTATGAAAGGGTGGTATTGGATTGTTTATATTGTTTGTGTCCTGTGGTACTTACGCTACGTTTGGGTTGGAGTAATGAAGGTGGGAATGGAATGACTCATTCATATGGAATGAAAAAAAATTGTGTTTGGTTACGATTGGAATGAAAAAAATTTGTGTTTGGTTCCTTGGGAGAGAGAGAACACATGAATAACTCATTCCAATTAGAATGGAATGAATTTCTTCCTTCATTCCATTCCATCAATTCAAACGTAGCATTATTGTTTTTTAAAAAGATTTATAGGTTATTTTTATTCAAGTATTCCCATCTCATCCCAACCCCATCCTGCCATTATAGCTGTGCCAGTCTTCTACTACTACTACTATTTTCTCTCTTTAATTTTTTAAATTTATTCTTATTTAAAAGTGCTTTAAACAATGGAAATTGGAGAAAGATACTGAAACTTGTTCTCTTTTTTTTTCCGATAATGTGGGGTTTCCTAACCGGATGTCCAGGTCTACGGCTCATCTCGGGACGTCATTTTAACCACTGTGCCAATTGTTGGGGTTTTGAAACTTGTTCTTTTAGTGCCATATATCTTGGCTTGTATATTTTCTTCCTTTGCTTTGCCCCCACTTCACAGGAAGATAGTCCTCTGTTTTATGCCAATTGTCTTGTTGAGATCAGGCTTTTTAGTCTATGTGGTTGATCAACCTTCATGCAAATGTTGCTTCTACCTGTTGTCTTTATAGAGAGCAAAAGAGATGATCATGCCACACGACATCGTCAACTGTTTTGCACCAAACCAATACTTAAGCACCCATAAATGTAGCCCAACATCTTTACATGCCTTTGTTTTTGGCGAAAAGCAAGCTTAATTTCTCCTACAAATGCCAACACTTTGCCATGACCATTCTTAATACTCTACAATGGCTCCGTGGATTCAAGAACTCCATGTTCCTCACCTCAACATTCCTATAACCATAGACAATATCTATCCCGTCCTCCCTGCTAGCCCAATTCTCGGCGCCTCTGGCGACAGCCTCTATCTCTCAAACCTTGATGATATGATTGGGGTTCGGGTGTTCACCCCAACGGTATATTTCTACCGATCAAACACTCAAAATCCTGTTACTAAAACTCTGATAGAAGCTCTTGCTAGAGTTTTGGTTCCGTATTATCCCTTTTCGGGTAGGCTGAGAGAAACAGAGAATGGAAAGCTTTAAGTTTTTTTTGGGCCCGGACAAGGTGCCCTCGTGGTTAAAGCCCACTGCGAATTAACGTTGTCCAATCTCGGTGATCTTGTCGTGCCAAATCCTGCATGGACAACATTGATCTATCGATTCCCCGACGAGGAGCCTTACAAAGTTGTAGACATGCCACTGCTAATAGCACAGGTGACCAGGGCGAAGTTAGGTGTTAGATTGTGCGGTTAATTGACCCCACTAATTTATATATATATATATATATGTGTGTGTGTGTGTGTGTGTGTGTGTGTGTGTGTGTGTGTGTGTGTGAGATGTAATAAATTTTTTGTTGGTGTAACTTAACTAGCAATTTGACGACATTTTTTTCTAGCTTCGTCACTGCAGGTGACTCGATTTAGATGCGGTGGGTTTAGCCTTGGGCTAAGAATTTGCCATTGCATATGTGATGGCCTTGGGGCCATGCAGTTTCTTGGTGCATGGGCGGCTACTGCCAAAGCAGGAACATTGATTACAAATCCTAAGCCTTGTTGGGACAGGAAAATTTTTCTGCCACGTGATCCGCCTGAAGTTAAATATCCGCATAGTAAATTTATGAAAATAGACGAGGGCTCGAGTCTAACAATGAGCCTGTGGCAAGTAAAACCAACTCAAAAATGCTACAGGATTAGCAAAGAATTTCAGGCTAATTTAAAAGTTCGGGCCCAACCCGACGACGATTTTGGATGCATTTCCTTCGATGCAATGGCAGCCCATATGTGGAGATCATGGGTCAAAGCAATCGATGTAAAACCTCGAGATTACGAGCTTTGCCTTACATTTTCGGCGAATGCTCGTTCCAAGCTCAAAAAAATACCCCTCAAAAAAGGGTTTTATGGCAATGCAGTCTGCTTGGTGTGTGCTACGAGCACGGTTTCTGAGCTCATTAACGGGCCTCTCTCAACCACAATCAAATTGGTCCGAGAGGCCCGGTTGGGCGTATCGGAAGAGTATTTGAGATCCACAATTGATTATGTTGAGGTGGATAGGCCCAAGAGGCTAGAATTTGGTGGAAAATTGTACATTACCCAATGGACTAGATTCGACATGTACGAAACGTCATACTTCGGGTGGGGCAGGCCCATTTATGCCGGCCCAATCGACCTGACGCCGACACCCCAAGTCTGTGTACTCTTGCCTGAAGAAGGGGAGGCTACTAGTTCTAGTGGAGGAGCAATGGTGGTTTGCATTTGTTCGCCAGAGTCGGCTACTGAAAAATTTAGAGAGTTTTTGGATATTATGATGGAGTTTAGTGATGAAACTATAAATTAATAACCACCTTTCCATGTTAAGAGGTGTTAATTTGGAATGAACTATAAAGAAATGAAACATTTTGAAACCATAAGGGCACATGCTAAGCACAGAAATCATGGGTTGGACACTGAATTCAAGGGTTGGGACCCACTAAAATATAATTTAAATAATATTTCAGTGGAGCCATGTGCATTTAAATACTATATTTTAGTGAGCCTCGTCTCTTGAATTCAGTGCTCAACACTTGATTTTCGTGTTTAGCATGTGTCCAAAGAGAACATGTTAAGAGGATCCTATATACGTAAATTAAGCACATGAGACATTCCTTGGAACTTGAGATGTGTTTAATCTTATTTTAGAATGGAAAGTATTGTATTTTTTAAAATTAAATTATTATTCTTAAATTAATTTCTTTCATCATAATAATCAAATTTAAGAAAGCGAATTATTTTTTTCAGTTAATTATTAATATATTTCTAATTTTTCCTTTTTTAAATACACGAGGGAGGGCAAAAGTGCTTGAAGACCATCTTTTCAAATTTGTTGTTTCTATATATGGATGGTATAATCCCAATCTTTCAACTTTTCGCAACATTCCAGTTCTCACTGTGATCATTTGATGCTATCTTTCATTTCCCTTGTTTTTGTTTTCCTAATTATATATAGGTGACATGAATCTTTAAAACTTTCCCCCGATCTTCTCTCTCATGTAGGGATCAATATTGCATGCTATACGAGTTCAAGAGAATCTGTCCAGTTTGAGTGTATATACGAGTTTAAGTGTATGTTCAGTTGAGGATGAGGACCCTGCACCAGCAGAAAAATCGGAACATGAGATTGATTTGAGGAAATGGATTTTGCTCTCAAGTGTGAAAGAAATGGGTTCTTTTGAGTTTTGACCTCCCTACCCTAAGTTTCTAGCCGTATACTAATTGTATACCAGCTACTAGAACTTGATTGTGTTTTTGGCATTACAAATTTGAAAATCTAGTTAAACGAGTCCCTTAATGAGCATTGCGAATCACTTCACTAATACAGATATATCACTCAATCATGTGATGAAGCCTTAATGAGCATTGTCAATCACTTCACTAATACAGATATATCACTCAATCATGTGATGAAGAGATTATACTTATCCCTGGACTATATTCTTATAGAAAATACAATATTCAATATTAAAACTTATATTGAATACAATTGTTCAAAGTTCAAAAACAAACATGCAATTGTTCAAAGTTCAAACATATATTTAACGTATTAGTTTTATTCATAAATAAAATTGCTACTAAATAATAAAATTTAAAATTCAAGAATTCATTTCAATATTAAAACTTAAGAAACTAAATATAAATTTAAGAATTATATTGAATTAAACTAAATATTGCAAATGTATCATCATTTATATAATTTGAAGTTGATACAAATTCAAAAAATTACAACTAAAATAAAATTATCCAATTTAACTTGATCTTGTTCACTTTCTTTTTGTGATTTGATATGCTACAAACTGCATTATGAATATGGTAAATCATTAGAAAAAGGCTTAAATATGAATTAGTACCCTAAACTATAGGTCATATTCCACTTCGGTGATTCACCTTTCAATTTTTTCAATCAGATCATTAAACTATCAATTTTTTCCATTTCAGTCTAATTGAACCTGCCATGTCATAAATTAATGACATGGCATCACCACGTGGCAATACAATGCTTATGTGTTAAAAGAAGACTAATTTTTAGATTATTTTATGGACTTAAAAGGGTAAAAGAGTAATATAATATTTTATATTAATTTAAACTAAATTTAAACAAAAATACAAACCAAACTCAGATCTATAAAAAAATTTCAACAAAAACAGAACCCTAACAATCAAAATCAAAATCCTATATTCCTCAAATCAAAGCCTTGTTGATACGCTGCTCTCGTTGTTCAAATCCAACAGGAATCGTATCACTGATAGTTTCACTCCAGGATGTCGAGCCATACGCCCGGCAAACGGTAGAGCTTCCTGACCATCTTTCCCGTCGATGAAAACCACGGCGATGTTGATGGATACACTTGATCTCGAGATTCTCATTGATCCGAAACCTCGGTCCACTAGTATTCCAACCGAGCAAGGGGCGTAGCGTAAAACCTGTTTCACACTAACACCAACATCAAAACTTAGACAGACTTGTTTAAAGCTTATTTAGTGCAATTTCCTGTACTTCGATTAAGTTTCTGAGCTTTAAAATGGAAGGTAAAGAAAATAATGAAAAATTTGTTCAATGTTATTTTCTTTTCCATACAAAGCCAGAAACACACAAAGATTACGAGGTTGGGTAAAACAAAACACAAGTTCAGTTTTTTTTATAAACAAAGAACACAAGTTCTACAAGGTTGGATAAAATCCATTACCTTTCGATTTATGTTCCGAAACCCTGGATTCCCTCTATTAAGCCTTCCATCTGTCTGTTGCTCCTTATGAAACGGCAATACAATTATTGAAATCATCAAGTCCTCAGCGAGTATACAAATCGTCCGCCGCTTCGACGTCCCCCAAGCCTACAAACACTTCGTCAAAAGCTGCCACCTCCTCATCGGCGACGGCAACGTCGGCACCCTCCGCCAAGTCCACGTCATCCCCGGCCTACCCGCCGCGAACAGTATCGAACGCCTCTCCTCTTCCTCGACACCGCCGATTCCAAGCTCGACTAATATTTAGATCGAGATCTGATATAGGATATATTTATTCCAAGCTCGGCTATTCGATAGATCTGAGTTTGATTTTTATTTTTGTTTAAATTTAGTTTAAATTAATATAAAATATTATATTACTCTTTTACCCTTTCAAGTCCATAAAATAATCTAAAAATTAGTCTTCTTTTAACACATAAGCATTGTATTGCCACGTGGTGATGCCATGTCATTAATTTATGACATGGCAGGTTCAATTAGACTGAAATGGAAAAAATTGATAGTTTAATGATCTGATTGAAAAAATTGGAAGGTGAATCACCGAAGTGGAATATGGCCTATACTTTAGGGTACTAATTCATATTTAAGCCTTAGAAAAATAAATATATCAAGATCTGGTTTAGGTAATTATTAAAATAAAATAAACCTCTCCACCTAGACTCCGCCTAATTTCCTAGGGGATATTTTTGTCGCCTTAGACCTAGACGAGGCGTCAGGAGGGGGACTAGCGCCTAGCGGGGATTTTTAGAACACTGCTGACAACAATTATGGTATCGTCACCAGTAGTCTCTCAAGGAAATGCATATTCGATGAAGTCCATCTTTTTAGAAATATTAGAAAGACTGAAGAGCCTAAGCGTTGTTCAAAGTATTTTCATTATAAATACAATTCTGCAAGAGAAAAGCAAAGTAGGAGTCCTGATTCTGTTTTCTCATGCCCAAATGAGAAGCAGAGTTTTCTGATTTTAACCTTCTAAGACCTTTTTTATTTGAAGTCAAGTGCTAAATCCTTTACTCGTGAAAGAACACAAAAGCCACTTCATGTAGATGATGATGACGACGACTACTGTGAATTATTCCACTTACCCCCAAAAGTACATCACCACCTTATTTAAGCTCCAGAAGAAATGAACTCTTTATCTGCCATTCAATCAAGTTGTCCATGCTTCTTCATTTTTCATTTCCAGAGAACACTGAAATATATGATATGAATTGTACCCAGATTAATAATTTCATTATTGACTATTTAAAATCAACTTAAGATATTTTCAAACTCAAAATTAATATGAATTCCTTTAATTTTAGTTGATATAATGATGACTATTGTAAACTATATTAAAGTATTACTCATCGCAAGATTTACTGTTTCATAAGTTTTAATAAATCATCTCAATTTTGAGTTTAAAAAAGTCACAAAAATTGACTTTCAAGTGTCAATAACGATCTTATAATTTGGAACGGAGGGAGTATATAAATTCCAAACAATTTCCAAATTCATCTAGACCCTAGCATAAAAGGTTCTGTTGGGTTGAGTACATCCAAACTCATCTAGACATGAGTCATGACACTCAGAAATGTAAATGCCAATTAAAAAAATCGAGATCATTAAGAACATAATTACCTATCAAACTGTGCATCTGTGCCATAATTGCACACACAAGTAAACAACAGAAATGCAAGGAATGACGGTATAAAATCAGTTGTAAAATTTCAACATAATTCAAAAACACATAATGTCTTCTTTTTTACTCGTTATGGATGCTTTATGTTTAGTACCCTCGTTAATTTTAAAACCAATTAGGAAAAATATAAAAAGAAAAGAAAAGAAAGAAAGTTGGATTAAATAGTTAAAATTCCCTAAGTACTGCAAGTGGACCTCTACTGTAACTACCTATGCATGACAACATATTTTAGTCTAAACTAAATTTTCAGGATAATTTTGTTTTCAGATCCTTGGGATCAATAAGATCAAAAAGCACCAACTAGGCGCTCACACTATCTCGGGAATTAAAAAACAATAAGTTCAACAAGAAAAATAGGAACCAATAATTTGAGAAGAGGGATCAAGATAGTATTGAATATTGTATTTTCTATAAGAATATAGTCCAGGGATAAGTATAATCTCTTCATCAGATGATTGAGTGATATATCTGTATTAGTGAAGTGATTCGCAATGCTCATTAAGGGACTCGTTTAACTAGATTCTCAAATTTGTAATGCCAAAAACACAATCAAGTTCTAGTAGCTGGTATACAATAAGTATATGGCTAGAAACTTACAGTAGGGAGGTCAAAACTCAAAAGAACCCATTTCTTCACACTTGAGAGCAAAATCCATTTCCTCAAATCAATCTCATGTTCCGATTTTTCTGCTGGTGCAGGGTCCTCATCCTCAACTGAACATACACTTAAACTCGTATATACACTCAAACTGGACAGATTCTCTTGAACTCGTATAGCATGCAATATTGATCCCTACATGAGAGAGAAGATCGGGGGAAAGTTTTAAAGATTCATGTCACCTATATATGATTAGGAAAACAAAAACAAGGGAAATGAAAGATAGCATCAAATGATCAGTGAGAACTGGAATGTTGCGAAAAGTTGAAAGATTGAGATTATACAATCCATATATAGAAACAACAAATTTGAAAAGATGGTCTTCAAGCACTTTTGCTTTGTTTGGTGTTGCAATTATTTTCCTGATAATAGACCCTAAAAGTAAAAGCTTGTCTCATACCTTTGGTACCATTGGATCTACAAAATGTAGAAAGAGTTTTGCCTAACCAAATATATAAAAGATGGCAAGGATCAGATGATATCGAGCTCCCAAAACAGTACAAGTTACATAGACAAATGTATCATAAAAGGCATTGAAAAACATAATTTTTCAGAGCAAATATGGACTCAGCAACCCTTCATCAATGTTATCCCTGTCATCCTTCAAGCATTTCTTTAACTAATCTTTCAATCTCAACTTTATGTGCTTGGTGATACTTGCAAAGCCTATTACTATTGGGAGGATCAGCCAAAAATATATCCTAAACACGTAAAATAATTCAATAATTTCTGTGTTGAAATTCATTTCATCAATTCATCATCCCCATAGAAGTAAAGTCTTTAATGGTCAAATAAAAACTCAAACGTCAAATTTGGGAGTACCTGGTAGAGCTGCTGCTGGTAAGGAGCGTAGGAAAGGAAGAACATTTCGCCCTATCCTAGCAGCTTTAAGGAGTCTTTAATTGTTTGGATGATTGAATCTCTACAGCTCTCTTTCAAACGCTCGGGAGTATTTATTTATACTAATATAATAATTTAAGGGATAAATAAATTTTTGGTACCTATACTGGGACACGACTTATAAATTGGTACCCGAAGTGAAAAAAGTTACAAACTGATAATTGTATTCAAAAAATATTATGATCTAGTGCTTGTAATTTTTAATTTTTAAATAATAGTTAAAATTGACTAACGGAGTAGATGAAAAATTCTAACATGGTTTACTCATCTGACGTGGAAGAGATTTTAGGTTGTGGTCTTTGTACCTGGCCAACGGTAGCTTAAAATCCATATCGGTGAAGGTCGCGTCGGAGTCGACCCACCAGATCCACTCCGCTTTAGGGTGAGCCACCATGGCAACACGACCCGTCGGTATCTTGGCCCAAAACGTGAACATTTTGAGCTGCAGTAAAACGTTGTAAAAAATGTTGTAGTCGTGGATTCGACATAGTCCACTTTATTCTTAAAAAATCTCGACAACAAATGATCACTGAGTGGATTTTTACACGGCGCCGACTGTGACATACCTCAAAATAGGTCCATTCCATCCAACCTATTCTGAGTCGCCAAATACATGGTACAGAAAACAACTACAACTTTATTACAACAATTATCGTACAAAACACAACAACACATATGCTGTGAGTTTGGATACAAATATATACCAGATGTGACTCATGTTCCAACCGTGGACAGCACCTCACAATGACACCTTACATAAAGGTATAGTCAAAAACTGTTTTAAAAATTAGAATCTTTGGGAAGTGCTCAAGGAAACCTTCGTACATGGGAGGCCATGCTTCTAGGTTATGATAGATATCATATGGCCACAGAATTATCCTTGGTTGACCCAATAGACCCCAAAGAAAAACGAGAAAATTACTATCATATTCTTCCCAATGGTGAGTCTTCTATTGACTTATCATTATCTCCACTGTCTCTAATTGAGAATTATACTTCAAACAAACACCAAAATTATATAAGTAGTGCTCGTATATATACTCAGCAAGTGGATGTGCACAACCTTGTCTTATGATAACACGAGGTTATATGTCATTATACATCTTGTATGATAGTGGCAAAACACCCTTCCAACGTTGGGTACGCCTTACCCTATTGGATTCACCAAATATAACTACTAAATAAACTTTCTATACTGCTTAGGGAGAACCTCCATAGCTAGAGACCACCGTTCTATTTCCCTGTTACCCTCGTTCGACCCAGCTACACTCTTATTACCTGAAAGGAATTGTGAAGTAAAAGGGTGATCACAACTAGCTCAGTAAAGAATATCATGACTAAAGATAATTTAATTATCAATAGCCTTCATCAATAATAAATCAGAGATTTAGAACATATGGTAGATGATAAAAAATTTCAACCATAGTTGCAGCGGAACGAGCAATCCATTAGAAGAGTCAAATAGACCATAAAGTCTATTATCTTCTCCATGTTAAAAATTCACCAATAATGTTTTATCCCTGTAACATCAATCAGCAGTTCTGGTCCACAATCATATGAATAACTCATAATCATAATTGTGATTCTAAATTCTTCTTCGCATCCAGGACTAAGATAATTTTCATAACCTGTCTTTACCTGAAACATCAAAGATCATGGTTATACCAAATCACAGTTCCTGTTCATAATCATACTAATCATTTCATCTTTGCACTACGGCCCAAAGATATTCATCAACAGTTCATCTTTGCACTACTGGCCAAAGATATTCATCAACAGGTCATCTTTACACTACAGACCAAATATATTCAACAACATATCATCTTTGCACTACAGGCCAAAGATATTCAATCAACAGATCATATTTGCACTACAGGCCAAAGATATTCCTCAACAGTTCATATTTGCATTATAAGCCAAATATATTAATATCTCAAAGAAATATATAATCATTTCAGAATTTATATAAACAATAATTATAACCATGTTGATCAATTCACCTTTGCACTTAAGCTAAAGATATTCAGTTATAAATTCAATGGTCATGATCATACCAGTCAACAATTTAACTTTGCACTACTGGCCAAAGAGAACCCATAGTCGTGATCATACCAATAATCTACCCATCTTTACACTCAAGTAAAAGAGAATTTCAACATTAGGGTTATAAAAATGTTATATATGATAATAAAAATTATATAATCAATATATAGATTTAATCTCAAGAGTAATATTCATAAATCAATTATAATTTGGTTAGAAAAAGAAACCAATTTTGTCGTGAATAGTAACTCGTGAATAGTAATTCGTGAATATTAATCCCGACACAAAAAGGTAGAAATTCTACAATAAAATCCATACCAATATTTTTGTATAATGATATTAAAAAAATAACATTTCTTAAACTTATAAACAATTTATTTTACTTGTCTACACTTTACTAAAATAATGTATTTAATCATTCTAAAATGTCAAAATCATAAGATTTCGTCACCAATAACCAAAATCCTCATCAAAAATCTGCATATACCTCATATAGGATTCTCAAGCCATAAAATCCTATTTTCCAATTTTCTTACTTCACATAACATATTTAATTCATTTACTCATAACTAGACTATTTTCATGAAAAATATCAAATCAGTTCTAAAAATATTTCTTTTCTAGAATTTAGCAAAATATAGTCCCATATTGAACATATATTTTTCTCAGAATTTTTAAAACTCATTTACTATTTTTCATATGGCCAAAATCGCCGCATATTTAGACATTTATCATAAATTGTATTTTTATCTAAAAATTTCGAAATTCACAGAGTACACTGATATTATATAGATATACTTCCAATAAAAATTTCATCAATTTTGGAGTTAACCACAAGGAGTTATAAGCGGTTACTTTTAAAATAGTCTTTTCTCATAAAATTCATAACTCTTAATCTAAACATCCAATTCTCACATCCTAGCCAGGGATCATATCCCTAAGCTTTGATACCAACTGTGACGCCCCCAAAATTAGGTATACGTCACCCATCTTGGGTCGCCACTTACATGGTACATAATTCAAATACAACTTAATAATACAACTGTCGTGTACAGTACGACAAAACATAAACTGTGAGTTTGAATATAAATATTGTCTACTAGAGAGTATACAAACTCAAAAAGAGTCCTCATTACAATATTATCACACTATTTCACAGAATAGTGAGTACTACTAATGCACCATCTAGGACCATCACTCTGTTCCCCGACTAGTCCCTGGTACGTTCTCATTTTTTGAAGAGAACAGTGAAAGAAAGGGTGAGCTCAACTAGCCCAGTAAGAAATATTATGACTAAGATAATATAGAATAAATTATCATTAGTCTTCAACAATGTTAAACTGATAAAATACAACAAACACCAAGTTTAACTGCAGCGGAACAAGCAATCCATTAAAAGAGTCAACTAGAAAATAAAATCTACTATCTTTTATGATTTAAAAGGTTTTTCATGACTTTTATCGCTGGGACTCAGCTTAATAAATAATCCACATCATCGAATCACCCCTGCACTACGGCCAAGGATATTCTTTAGTATCACGACCACGAATTATCCATGCACTACGGCTAAAGATAATCATGTTTTCATCAACGGTCCTGATCATGTCATAAAACAATTCATCTTTGCACTACGGCCAAAGAGAATCCATAGCCATAATCATACCAAAAACTGTCCATCAATGCACTACGGGCCAATGAGGACTTTTTCCACATCATTTATAATATTACGATTATGATTATACCGAATAATCCCTGGTCATAATCATACCAAGTCCATCTATTCACTACAGGCCACAGATGACTTTCAACATAATATAAACATGAGGATGATGACAATGATATAAGAATTCAATAAAACAAGTTCAAGAATTAATTTATCTAGGAACTAATAACTTCCAAATTGTCAACATGATACTGCTTTGTAGAGTAAAATTCAAGAATGCTCAGAAGAATATTTCCATGAAAATATATTGGATGAAGCGCAAATATCAAGAATATTCCACTAATTTCACGGAGTATAGAAGTCAAAACTTTAACCAACTGAGTATAATAAGGAATGGAATAACAAAAGAAATCACCAGGCATGCGATAGACCGGACAGACAGGTTATTCCAACAGAATAATAAATAACGGAACCAGGTCCGGCGTAAAACGCACAGATAAGATATTCCAACAGAATACTAAAGGATGGAACCAGGTTCGGCGTAAACGCACAGACATGATATTCCGACAGAATAATAAATAATGGAACCAGGTCCGGCATAAACGCACAGACAGGATATTCCGATAGAATAATAAAGAATGGAATAATAAAAGAATTTCACCATGTATGCAGTACTTCACATAGACAGGTTATTCCAACATAATAACAAAGAATGGAATAACAGAAGAATTTCACCAAGTATAGGGTAGCCCGCATATACAGGTTATTCCAACAAAATAATAAAGAATAGAATAACGGAAGTTCTCTTCATGAATAAGAAAGAAATAATACTCCCTACGAGTACAACAAATAATATTCCCTACCTTAGAAAAAATTGAATACTGAAGTAGTGAAGTAGCAGAATACTTTTCTTCTTTCTCTCTATAATTTCTCTCTCTAGAATTTCAGTGAATTCGTAAGAAATAATGAAGGAATGAGCTTCTATTTATAGAAGAACTGAAAGTGACTCTTGGTCTTAACGAAGGGTCAAAATGACTCTTGGTAATATTGAAGAGACAACTACTATTTGCGAAGGGGCAATTAACTCTTAGAACATCGAAGAGGCAAATAACTCTTGGAAAGCTGAAGGGACAAATAACTCTTGGAAAACTGAAGGGATAAATAACTCTTGGAAAACTGAAGGGACAAGTTACTATTAAAACTTTAAATCAACGATCCATATTGATTTACTATTATAATTTCAATCAACGGTCTGAAAAATTAGCACATCTTCTCATGGAATAATATTGTACCCAAAAATGATTTGGACCAAAAAGAAATATATTTTATGGGTGAATAGTAACTCGTGAATAGTAACTTGTAAATAGTAACTCGTAAATAGTAACTCATGAATAGTAACTCATGAATAGTAACTCGTGAATAGTAATTTATGAATAGTAACTCGTGAATAGTACTCCGACACAAAAAGTATCCCGAATACCCGATTTAACAATACTAAGTGACTTCTCACATAAGTATCAATAATCAATACCGTGTGCTACTATGCAACCACGCTTATTACTGTAATTTTACTACCGAGTAGTTCAACAGTATTAACGGTAAAACTTCCGTCGTTATTTTCATAAAAATATTGTTGTCGTTTTCTCAATCCGACAATCATTTCGTTGCGGGGTCCACCAATAATTGTGCCGTCGTACGAATATTTCCCGACAAAAAGAATATTCTCCGACCAATCGAATATTATATACCAACTTACATACTTTGCAAAAATTATAAATACTACTCACAACTATAACATTATCTCAAATCCACACCATAATATTAAAAAAAAAATTTCGAGAAATTTAAATCTTTATTCATAAAATCTGGGGTCTCACATTATCTCTCATAAATTTTCTTTATATTCAGATGTTGTAAACATGGCTCAATTATTAGAGCGAGATAATGAAGTATGTTCAACTGAGGGACCACAACCAGGGTCATACCGGTGGCAGCGATCATCTGAGCAATGACAACCAGAGGAAAAGAAAGCATTCGGACAAAAGCGGTAACCACTCTGGTGGTAATCGTGGCCGTGATAATAGAAGGAGCGAGTCGGGAGGAGATTTCAAAAGGAGAAGGTACAACAACGATAACGTGAAGACGTCACCACCAGCATCAACTGTTTCTAAGGGAGGAGAACGACCACCGGTCGTATGTTACAAATGCGGGAAAGAGGGACACATCAGCCCAAACTGCCCACAACAGTTCAAGGTATGTTATAACTGTGGAAAGGAATGTCATATAGCCAAGTTCAACGGGAATAGTGACTCCAAAGGCTGTTCCGGACAAGTCAAAGTCTGTGGTTCCTGGAAGGGCGTTTGTCGTGACTGCCCAAAATGCGAGGAACCCAAACGAGGTGATCACGGGTAAGCTAATCATAAACTCTTACGAAGTTTATACCTTATTAGATACCGGTTCTACCCATTCTTTTATCTCTCCTCTTGTGCTCAACGTTTAAACTTGACTCCGGATAAATTAGACTTTGACTTATCTGTTGAGACTCCGTTAGGAGAAACTTTCGTTACATCTACTGTTTATAAATCTTGCTTGATTCAAGTTGGTACCATCACATTACCTGCCGACGTTATTTCATTGAAAATTCTTGCATTTGATGTGATTTTGGGGATTGATTGGTTAACAACTCATCATGCTAAAATTGATTATTTTCGTAAGGTTGTAAGTTTTCATATTCTTAACCAACCTATTATGCGAATTCAAACAACCAAACCATTAAAGTCAATCACTGTCATTTCAAGCCATAAAGCTATTCGTTTATTGAAAAACGAATGTCAAGCTTTCTTAGCCCATGTCACGGACTTGAACAAAAACACGTTAGATTTGAATAAAATTTATGTTGTTAATGAATTTTCTGACGTATTTCCTGAAGAACTTCCCGGTCTACCCCCAGAACGTGAAGTTGATTTCTTTATTGACCTTGAACCTGGTACAAAGCCCATTTCTAAAATCCCATATCGAATGGCTCCTATTGAACTTCAGGAGTTAAAGGTCCAACTACAGGAGTTGTTGGACATCGGTTTTATTCGTCCTAGTACATCTCCTTGGGGTGCTCCGGTGGTATTCGTAAAGAAGAAAGATGGTAGTATGCGACTTTGTATCGACTATCGGGAATTAAACCATGTCACCATTAAGAATAGGTATCCACTACCTCGCATTGATGACCTGTTCGACCTGTTGCAAGGAGCACAATTCTTTTCAAAGATCGATCTTCGTTCTGAATATCATCAGCTGAAGATTAAAACTGAGGATATTCCAAAGACTGCATTTAAAACTAGGTACGGGCATTATGAATTCTTAGTCATGTCGTTTGGATTGACTAATGCTCCTGTTGCTTTCATGGATATGATGAACCGTGTGTTCAAAAAATATTTGGATCAGTTCGTTGTTGTATTTATTGATGACATCCTCATCTATTCCAAAAGCTGTTAAGATCATGAGCACCATTTGAAGCTGGTACTGCAAAGGCTTCGTGATAACAAGCTATATGCCAAGCTAAATAAATGCGAGTTCTGGCTTGAGGAAGTAGCATTCCTTGGGCACGTGGTGTCAAAACATGGAGTATCTGTCGACCCGGTGAAGATTGAAGCCATACAAAGTTGGGAGCAACCGAAGTCAGTGACTGAAGTACGTAACTTTCTGGGCTTAGCTGGTTATTATCGGAGATTCGTGGAAGGATTTTCTCGAATCGCTACTCCGTTAACTCAGCTGACTCGTAAAGATACAAAATTCAGTTGGAGCGAGGATTGTGAGAAGAGTTTTCAAGAACTCAAGATGAGACTCATTTCGGCACCTGTTTTGACAATACCATCTGGTTCGGATGGATTTGTTATCTACAGCGATGCTTCAGGAAAAGGGTTAGGATGTGTTCTCATGCAACATGGGAAAGTCATAGCCTATGCCTCGCGACAACTCAAAGAATATGAGAGGAATTATCCTACTCATGATTTGGAGTTGGCAGCAGTCATTTTCGCGTTGAAGATCTGGAGACACTACTTGTATGGGGAGAAAGTGGAGATCTATACAGATCATAAAAGCCTCAAATATTTCTTCACCCAAAAGGAACTCAATATGCGGCAGCGATGTTGGCTCGAGCTATTGAAAGATTACGATCATACCATCCAATATCATCCTGGAAAAGCGAACATAGTAGCTGACGCATTGAGTAGAAGATCATACGCGGGTACGAGTGCAATGTTGTTAACACAAAGGCCTATTTTGTATAACTTGCAAAGGATGGAGATAGAGATGAAGGCTCCAAGTACCCACGTGATGATATCAAACATACGAGTAGAACCGACTTTAATCGATAAAGTTAAAGCTGCTCAAGCTACGGACATGGAGCTGATGCGTATGAAAAAGAAAGTGCAAGAGGGAGCTATTCCAGAAGCAAGAATTGATGAAGAAGGAATACTTCGAGTCAACTCCAGACTTTGTGTTCCTAACGATTTTGACTTGAAGCATAGAATCATGATGGAGGCACACAACACACCGTGTGCAATCTATCCTGGGAGTATCAAAATGTATCACGATCTTCGACATACATATTGGTGGAGCAATATGAAAAGAGAGATTGCGGAGTTTATCTCGAGGTGTTTAACTTGTCAACGTGTAAAGGCGGAGCATCAAGTACCAAAGGGTCCGTTGCAACCACTTGAGATTCCGAAGTGGAAGTGGGAACACATTACCATGGATTTCGTTACGGGTCTTCCAAAGGTTTCTCAAGGCATAGATGCGATTTGGGTTATTGTTGATAGATTAACCAAGTCTGCCCATTTCTTGCCTATACGTGAGACTTATTCCTTTGAACGTCTTGCTAGTATGTACGTGAACGAGATTGTGAGATTGCATGGCATGCCAGTATCCATAGTTTCGGATCGTGACCCAAGATTCACTTCACGATTTTGGGTTAGCTTACAGAAAGCTATGGACACGGATTTACGATTCAGTTCGGCATACCATCCTCAAACGGACGGACAATCAAAGAGGACTATTCAAACTCTTGAAGATCTATTAAGACTCTGTGTCCTAGAATTCAAAGGGAGTTGGGATAAGTACCTACCATTGGTAGAATTCTCCTACAACAACAGTTATCAGGCGAGCATAGGTGTGGCTCCATTCGAGGCGTTGGATGGAAGAAAATGTCGTTCTCCAATATGCTGGGATGAGGTGGGTGAAGCAACATTTTTGGGACTAGAGTTGGTACGCATGACTACAGAGAAGATCCAAACGATTCGACAACGTATACAAACGGCACAGGATTGACAAAAGAGTTATGCGGATCTTCATCAGAAGGACGTGGAATTTAATATTGGGGATCATGTATTGTTACGTGTTGCATCATGGAAGGGAGTTAAAATATTTGGGAAGAGAGGAAAGCTCAATCCACGATTTGTTGGTCCATTTGAAATTCTTGACCGAATAGGAAATGTGGCCTATAGACTCGCATTACCGCCAAGCATGTCTCGTGTTCATAATGTTTTTCACATATCTGTGCTTCGTAAATATGTGAAAGACCCGAACCACATTATTGAGTTAGAACCGGACGAGATAGCCGAAGATTTAACTTACGAGGAGGTACATGTTAAGATATTGGATAGGAAATAGCATGTCCTACGCACGAAGGTTATACCACAAGTTAAGATTTTGTGGAGAAATCATGCTATTGAAGAAATGACCTGAGAGTTAGAATCAGAAATAAAAGCGAGGTATCCTCACCTTTACAAAACACCAGGTACGTACGTCAATTTCGAGGACGAAATTTCATAAGGAGAAGAGGTTGTAAGACCCCAACTTATTAATGAATAAAATCAAATTTTCTCTAATTATTATTGTGAATAATAAGGTATTAATTTGATATAATATTTTGGTTATGGGTGAAATGTGCAAATTTTACAAAATAAACAAGTGATTATAAAATATTCATTTCTGTCGGTCGTTTGGTCGTGTAATATTCTTTCTGTTGGGGAATATTCGTACGACGGCGCAGCTATCTGTGGGCCCCATAACGGAAAACGGTCGGGGGAAGATAACGATAAAAATTGAGTTTTTATAAATAACGGCGTAGTTGTTACCGTTAATACTGTTGGAATACCCGGTGGTTAAAAATGTAAGACTCCAACTTTTATAAATAAAGATGAATTTTCTATAAATATTATTTTTGAATATTATGGAGTTAATTTGATATAATGTTATAGTTGCGGGTAATATTTATAAATTTTGCAAAATAAGCAAGTTGTTTTAAAATATTCGTTTGGTCCGGGAATATTCTTTTTGTCGGAGAATATTCGTATGATGGCATAATTATTGGTGGACCCCACAATGAAATTATTGTCGGATTGAGAAAACGCCAAAAATAGTTTATTAAAAATAACGGCGGAAGTTTTACCATTGTTACTGTTGAACTACTCGGTAGTAAAAGTACAGTAATACGTGTGGTTACATAGTAGCACACGGTATTGATTATTAATGCTTATGTGAGAAGTCACTCAGTTTGATTCAATTATTGTCAGTTAATAATATGAATTATTTAGCGATAATGACGTTTTGTTTTATTCGTATTATTAACGTAATAAAACAGAAACATCTTTTTATATAAAATAGAATACTTTATTAAAGTTATTCTATAAATAGAATATATTATATTTTATTTAAAAGATTTTTCATTAAATATGGACCGTCAGATTAAAGTAATCAATCTGGACCGTTCATGGATTAGTTACTATGCATTCTATTTTTCTATAAATAGCAGCTCATTCCTTCATTATTTCTTACGAATTCACTGAACTCTAGAGAGAGAGAAGAAAAGTATTCTGCTACTTAACTACTTCCTTATTTCAGCTCTTCTTTAAAACGGTAAGGGGTGTTATTCTTTCTTATTCATGAAGAGAACTGTTGTTATTCCATTTCTTATTATTCTGTTGGAATAACCTGTATACGCGGTCTACCCTATACTTGGTGACATTCTTCTATTATTCTGTTGGAACATCCTGTCTGTGTGTTTTATACCGGACCTGGTTCCGTTTTTATTATTATTCTGTTGGAACATCCTGTCTGTGTGTTTTACACCGGACCTGGTTCCGTCTTGTTATTATTCTGTCGGAATATCATGTCTGTGCATTTACGCCGGACCTGGTTCCATTATTTATTATTCTGTCGGAATATCCTGTCTGTACGTTTACGCCGGACCTGGTTCCATTATTTATTATTCTGTTAGAATAACCTGTCTGTGCGGTCTATCGCATGCATGGTGATTTCTTTTGTTATTCCATTCTTTATTATACTCAGTTGGTTAAGTTTTGACTTCTATACTCCATGAAATTTGTGGAATATTCTTGACATTTGCGTTTCATCTAGTATCTATTCATGAAAATATTCTCCTGATCATTCTTGAATTTTACTCCACAAAGTAGTATCATGTTGACAATTTGGACGTTGTTAATTCTTGGATAAATTAATTCTTGAACTTGTTTTATTGAATTCTTATATCATTGTCATCATCCTCATGTTTATATTATGTTGAAAGTCATCTGTGGCCTGTAGTGCATAGATGGACTTGGTATGATTATGACCAGGGATTATTCGGTGTAATCATGACCGTAATGTTATAAATGATGTGGTAAAAGTCCTCATTGGCCCGTAGTGCATTGATGGACAGTTGTTGGCATGATCATGACCATTAATGAATATACGAATATCCTTGGTCGTAGTGCAAGGGTGATTCGATGATGTGGATTATTTTATTAAGCTGAGTCCCAGCGATCACAGTGTTGGAAAATCTTTTAAATCATAAAAGATAGTAGAGTTTATTTTCTACTTGACTCTTTTAATGGATTGCTTGTTCCGCTGCAGTTAAACTTGATGTCTATTATATTTTATCAGTTTAACATTGTTGAAGACTAATGATAATTTATTCTGCATTATCTTAGTCATAATATTTCTTACTGGGCTAGTTGAGCTCACCCTTTCTTTCACTGTTCTCTTCAGGAAATGAGAACGTAGATGGGGCAAGTCGGGGAACGGAGTGATGGTCCGAATGATAGTATTAGTTAGTAGTCCTCACTATTCTATGTAATGGTGTGTTAATAAATGTAATGAGGACTCCTTTTGAGTATGAATACTCTCTAGAAGATAATATTTGTATTCAAACTCACAGTTTATATTTTGTCGTATTGTACACGACAGTTGTATTATTAAGTTGTATTTGTATTCTGTACTATGTATCTGACGACCCAAGATGGGTGATGTATACCTAATTTTGGGGACGTCACAGTTGGTATCAGAGCTTAGGGATATGATCCCTGGCTAAGATGTGAGAATAGAACTAGGAGGGGAGAGACGGGGAATTCCTTCGCTAGTATGACCTACCTAAGTTTATTTGCATGGTATTTAATTGGTCGGTCATAATATAAGGATAATATATGACATATCAATTAATTTTTATTTTGTGGCAGTATCTGAAAATGGCATCTGAGAATGTTGAGAATAGCAATGGAGTACAGGCGACTGTTGATTCACCACATATCAATAATCAGGATAATGTGCATCAGGAAGGTGACAATCCTCATGCAAACAACAACACTGACCAAATGATGAATGATCAAATGTTCAGAGGCTTTATGCAATTCATGCAACAACAGGTGAAAGCGACTCCTGTCCACAACGTAGGTGGAAATACTGAAAACTCTCTGGCGGTCACCGCTAAACAGTTTAAGGAGCTGGGACCACCGGAGTTTAAGGGAGAACCCAAACCACTTGTAGCTGAAACATGGATAAAGCAGATCACCAAGATATTTGATGTCTTGGGTTGCTCCGAGGAGCAAAAGGTTCCCTTTGCCGCCTTTATGTTGCGAGGAGAGGCAGATTACTGGAGGGAATCGATAAAGTGTACTCAACCTACCGCACTGAAGATGACCTGGGAGAAGTTCCAAGAGCTGTTTAATGACAAATACTTTCCCGAGAGTATTCGTCACATGAAGGAGGTGGAGTTCATCAAATTGGAGCAGAATAATATGACCGTGTCGCAGTACGAAGCAAAATTTGCGGAGTTATCCCGGTTTGCGTCCCACCTGGTGGATAATGAAGAAAGAATGACGTGGATGTTTTTAAGAGGTTTGAAACCGGAGATACATCAACATCTTATTTCTCATAAACTGTGTTTGTATTCAGATGTTGTAAATAGGGCTCAGTTGGTGGAGCGCGATAACGAGACAGCGCAACCAAAAGAGAGCAGCCGGCAAAATGATAATACCAGTGAGAGCAGTCATCGAAGCGGTGACAACAAGCGTGGAGGGAATCAACAGGCCAGAAATGGTAACCACTTCGGTGGTAATCAGGGCCAAAATAATAAGAATGTGCATTTCAAGAAGAGGAGATTCAACAATGATGGAAAGACGTCAGCACCAGCACCTGTCGTTAAGGAAGGAGAACGACCACCTATCATATGTTTCAAATGCAGAGGGGAGGGGCACATCAGTCCAAACTGCGCGATGCCGTCTAAAACATGTTATAATTGTGGAAGAGAATGTCATTTAGCCCGATTTTGTCGTTTACCGAAGACAAATTCAGCTAGGATGGAGGCACCAAAGGCCGTCCCAGAAAAGTCAAAACCGGTTGTGCAAGGGAGAGCGTTTGTTGTGAACTCCCAGAGAGCAAGGAACCCGAATGAGGTCATCACGGGTAAGCTTATCATAAACTCTAACGAAGTCTATACTTTATTTGATACCGGTTCTACCCATTCTTTTATTTCTCCTACTTGCGCTCATCGATTAAATTTGATTCCGGAGAAATTAGACTTTGACTTAGCAGTTGAAACTCCATTGGAAGAAACCTTCATTACATCCACGATTTATAAGTCTTGTTTGGTTCAAGTTGGTACCCACACATTTCCTGTCGATCTTATTTCATTAAAAATACTTGCATTTGACGTGATTCTAGGGATTGATTGGTTAACTACTCATCATGCAAAAATTGATTGTTTTCGTAAGGTTGTTAGCTTTCATATTCCTAATCGACCTATTATGCGAATTCAAGCAACCAAACCATTAAAATCAATCGCTGTCATCTCAAGCCATAAAGCTATTCGTTTATTGAAAAACGGATGTCAAGCTTTCTTAGCTCATGTCACAGATCTAAACAAAAATACGTCAGCTTTGAATGATATTTCTGTTGTTAATAAATTTCCTGACGTATTTCCCGAAGAACTTCCTGGCCTACCCCCAGAGCGTGAAATTGAATTTTGTATCGACCTTGAACCCGGTACAAAACCCATTTCCAAAGCCCCATATCGAATGGCTCCTATTGAACTTCAGGAGTTAAAGACCCAACTGCAGGAATTGTTAGACATTGGTTTTATTCGTCCTAGTACTTCTCCTTGGGGTGCTCCTGTTCTGTTCGTGAAGAAGAAAGATGTGAGTATGCGACTTTGTATTGATTATCGGGAGTTGAATCATGTCACCATCAAAAATAGGTACCCATTGCCACGTATTGATGACCTGTTTGACCAGTTGCAAGGAGCACAATTCTTTTCAAAGATTGATCTTCGTTTTGGATATCATCAGCTGAAGGTTAGAACTGAGGATATTCCAAAGACTGTCTTCAGAACTCGGTATGGGCATTATGAATTCTTAGTTATGTCTTTTGGATTGACTAATGGTCCTGCTGCCTTCATGGATATGATGAACAGGGTATTCAAGGAATATTTGGATCACTTTGTGGTCGTCTTTATCGATGACATCCTTGTTTATTCCAAAAGCCGTGAAGATCATGAGCAACACTTGAGGTTGGTACTCCAAAAGCTTCGTGAATACAAACTTTATGCCAAGTTGAAGAAATGCGAGTTCTGGCTGGAAGAGGTAGCATTCCTTGGGCACGTAGTATCAAGTCGTGGAATATCTGTTGACCCGGCAAAGATTGAAGCAATTCAAAGCTGGGAGCAACCTAAATCAGTGACCGAAGTACGTAGCTTTCTTGGTTTAGCTGGTTATTATCGGAGATTCGTGGAAGGATTTTCTCGAATCGCTACTCCATTAACTCAGCTGACTCGGAAAGATACAAAGTTCGGTTGGAGCGAAGAATGTGAGCAGAGTTTTCAAGAACTCAAGAGGAGACTCATTTCAGCACCTGTTCTAACAATACCATCTGGCTCGGAGGGATTTGTCATCTACAGTGATGCTTCGAGCAAAGGGTTGGGATGTGTTCTCATGCAACATAGAAAAGTCATAGCCTATGCATCAAGACAACTCAAGGAATATGAGAGGAATTATCCTACTCATGATCTGGAGTTGGCAGCTGTTGTCTTTGCACTTAAAATTTGGAGGCATTACTTGTATGGGGAGAAGGTGGAGATCTTTACGGATCATAAAAGCCTCAAATATTTCTTCACTCAAAAGGAACTTAACATGCGACAACGACGTTGGCTTGAACTGTTGAAAGATTATGATCATACCATTCAATACCATCTTGAAAAAGCGAACGTGGTAGCTGACGCATTGAGTAGAAGATCATATGCAAGTACGAGTGCAATATTGTCAACACAAGAGCCCATTTTGTGTGACTTGCAAAGGATGGAGATAGAGTTAAAGACTCCAGGGACCCATGTGATGATGGCGAATATACGAGTAGAACCAACTTTAATCGATAAAGTTAAAGCTGCTCAAGCTACAGACCTGGAGCTGATGCGTATGAGGAAGAAAGTGCAAGAAGGTTCTATGCCGGAAGCAAGAATCGATGAAGAAGGAATACTTCGAGTCAACTCCAGACTTTGTGTTCCTAACAACCTTGATTTAAAGTATGAAATCATGATGGAGGCGCACAACACACCGTTTGCAATCCATCCTGGAAGTACCAAAATGTATCATGATCTTCGTCATATATTTTGGTGGAGCAATATGAAGAGAGAGATAGCGTTGTTTATCTCAAGGTGTCTAACTTGTCAACGAGTCAAAGCGGAGCATCAAGTACCAAAAGGTCCATTGCAACCACTTGAAATTCCAGAATGGAAGTGGGAGCACATTACCATGGATTTCGTTACCGGTCTTCCAAGGGTTTCTCAAGGTATTGATGCGATTTGGGTCATTGTTGATAGATTGACCAAGTCTGCTCATTTCTTACCGATACGAGAAACTTATACACTTGAACGTCTTGCTCGTATGTACATAAACGAGATTGTAAGACTGCATGGTATGCCAGTATCCATAGTTTCTGACCGAGACCCAAGATTCACTTCACGATTTTGGGTTAGTTTACAAAAAGCTATGGGCACGGAGTTACGATTTAGTTCAGCATATCATCCTCAGACGGACGGACAATCAGAGAGGACTATTCAAACTCTTGAAGATCTATTAAGACTCTGTGTCTTTGACTTCAAGGGAAGTTGGGACAAGTTCTTACCATTGGTGGAGTTTTCCTACAACAACAGTTATCAAGCAAGTATTGGCATGGCTCCATTCGAAGCATTGTATGGAAGAAAATGTCGTTCTCCAGTATGCTGGGATGAGGTGGGTGAAGCAACGTTGTTGGGACCGGAGTTGGTACGTATGACTACAGAAAAGATTCAAACGATCCGACAACGTATAAAAATCTCACAAGATCGACAAAAGAGTTATGCTGATCTTCATCGAAAGGACGTGGAATTTGATGTAGGAGATCATGTATTCTTGCGTGTTGCTCCATGGAAAGGAGTTACGAGATTTGGAAAGAGAGGAAAGCTCAATCCTCGATTCATCGGTCCATTTTTAATCCTCGATCGAGTAGGAACTGTGGCTTATAGACTCGCTTTACCGCCAAGTATGTCTCGTGTTCATAACGTTTTTCACATATCCATGTTACGCAAATATGTGGAAGACCCGAACCACATTATTGAGTTAGAACCGGACGAAATAGCGGAGGATTTGACGTATGAAGAAGTTCCTGTTCAAATCTTGGATAAGAAGGAACATATTCTACGCTCCAAGGTTATACCTCAAGTCAAAATTTTGTGGAGAAACCACGATGTTGAGGAAATGACTTGGGAGTTAGAATCTGAAATGAAATCAAGGTATCCTTACCTCTTCGACATACCAGGTATGTACCCTAATTTCGAGGGCGAATTTTCATAAGAAGGGGAGGTTGTAAGACCCCAACTTTTATAAATAAAGATGAATTTTCTATAAATATCATTTTTAAATATTATGGAGTTAATTTGATATAATGTTATAGTTACGGATAATATTTATAAATTTTGCAAAGTAAGCAAGTTGTTTTAAAATATTCGTTTGGTCCGGGAATATTCTTTTTGTCGGAGAATATTCGTATGACGGCACAATCATTGGTGGACCCCACAACGAAATTATTGTCTGATTGAGAAAACGACAAAAATAGTTTATTAAAAATAACGGCGGAAGTTTTACCATTGTTACTATTAAACTACTCGGTAGTAAAAGTACAGTAATACGTGTGGTTACATAGTAGCACACGGTATTGATTATTAATGCTTATGTGAGAAGTCACTCAGTTTGATTCAATTATTGTCAGTTAATAATATGAATTATTTAGCGATAATGACGTTTTGTTTTATTCGTATTATTAACGTAATAAAACAGAAACATCTTTTTATATAAAACAGAATACTTTATTAAAGTTATTCTATAAATAGAATATATTATATTTTATTTAAAAGATTTTTCTTTAAATATGGACCGTCAGATTAAAGTAATCAATCTGGACCGTTCATGGATTAGTTACTATGCATTCTATTTTTCTATAAATAGCAGCTCATTCCTTCATTATTTCTTACGAATTCAGTGAACTCTAGAGAGAGAAACTATATAGAGAGAGAAGAAGAGTATTCTGCTACTTAACTACTTCCTTATTTCAGCTCTTCTTTAAAACGGTAAGGGGTGTTATTCTTTCTTATTCATGAAGAGAACTGTTGTTATTCCATTTCTTATTATTCTGTTGGAATAACCTGTATACGCGGTCAACCCTATACTTGGTGACATTCTTCTATTATTCTGTTGGAACATCCTGTCTGTGTGTTTTACACCGGACCTGGTTCCGTTTTTATTATTATTCTATTGGAACATCCTGACTGTGTGTTTTACACCGGACCTGGTTCCGTCTTGTTATTATTCTGTCGGAATATCCTGTCTGTGCGTTTACGCTGGACCTGGTTCCATTATTTATTATTCTGTCAGAATATCCTGTCTGTGCGTTTACGCCGGACCTGGTTCCATTATTTATTATTCTGTTAGAATAACCTGTCTGTGCGGTCTATCGCATGCATGGTGATTTCTTTTGTTATTCCATTCTTTATTATACTCAGTTGGTTAAGTTTTGACTTCTATACTCCATGAAATTTGTGGAATATCCTTGACATTTGCGTTTCATCTAATATCTATTCATGAAAATATTCTCCTGATCATTCTTGAATTTTACTCCACAAAGTAGTATCATGTTGACAATTTGGACGTTGTTAATTCTTGGATAAATTAATTCTTGAACTTGTTTTATTGAATTCTTATATCATTGTCATCATCCTCATGTTTATATTATGTTGAAAGTCATCTGTGGCCTGTAGTGCATAGATGGACTTGGTATGATTATGATCAGAGATTATTCGGTGTAATCATGACCGTAATGTTACAAATGATGTGGTAAAAGTCCTCATTGGCCCGTAGTGCATTGATGGACAGTTGTTGGCATGATCATGACCATTAATGAATATACGAATATCCTTGGCCGTAGTGCAAGGGTGATTCGATGATGTGGATTATTTTATTAAGCTGAGTCCCAGCGATCACAGTGTTGGAAAATCTTTTAAATCATAAAAGATAGTAGAGTTTATTTTCTACTTGACTCTTTTAATGGATTGCTTATTCCGCTGCAGTTAAACTTGATGTCTATTATATTTTATCAGTTTAACATTGTTGAAGGCTAATGATAATTTATTCTGCATTATCTTAGTCATAATATTTCTTACTGGGCTAGTTGAGCTCACCCTTTCTTTCACTGATCTCTTCAGGAAATGAGAACGTAGATGGGACAAGTCGGGGAACGGAGTGATGGTCCGAATGATAGTATTAGTTAGTAGTCCTCACTATTCTATGTAATGGTGTGTTAATAAATGTAATGAGAACTCCTTTTGAGTATGAATACTCTCTAGAAGATAATATTTGTATTCAAACTCACAGTTTATATTTTGTCGTATTGTACACGACAGTTGTATTATTAAGTTGTATTGTATTCTGTACTATGTATCTGACGACCCAAGATGGGTGATGTATACCTAATTTTGGGGACGTCACAAAAAATACAGTAATACGCGTGGTTGCACAGTAGCACACGGATTGCACAGTATTTTTGAATTATTGATTCTTACGAAGGAAGGCACTACTCAATAATTGTTACAGTAGTTACTGTTCAATATTTTATTTTATTGATTCAATAATTGCTGCGTTGATATTTTATATTATTGTTGTTCAATAATTGTTACTGCACAGTATTTTCCATTATCAGATCAATAATTCATATTATTTGAATAATATTATTAAATAATATTATTGACAATGTCTAGAAAGTTCTGTCTAAGAAGAGGTTTGGTTGCCTAATTGCGCGCCAGTAAGGAGAAATCCTTATTGGAAAGCCCCCTCTTTCCTGGAAACGGTCTGGTTGTCATAAATGTGATTCTGTAATATTATTTGTGAATAATTAATTATTGATTCATATGATAAGGAAATATTTATTTTATGTGGATATAAATGTTGGATATATTTATTGTGGTTAAAAATAAAGGAGTTAATGTTGAGGTTTTTATCAGTATTTTTGTCGGAATTGAGGTATTAAAAATTAGGGTTTTTGTGATATTTTACGGGGGTTATAATTTTTAATCCGACCGTTGGATCGTGGTAATTTTTGGATATGTTATACATATATAAGTTGAGTATATGTCCACAAATTTTGAACCGTTAAAAATGAACGTATGATTTATTATGAATTTTACAAAATGACTTGTTCAGAAATTGTTAAATTTTCGGAATTTATCATTTTGGTGGAAAATTCTAGAATTGGTGGGCCCCATTTGGTTGGTGAAAAAATGTGCTGAGATTTTTATTCAAATGTGGTGGGTGAGAATAGTAGCAGGTAAAGCCATCAGGTTACAGGTTAAGTCTGCTTCGGCGTGCTAACAATTTCCTATAAATAGAGGGCTAAGTTAGAATTGAAAATCACACCAGAAACAAGTTTTCTCTCTTTCTCTCTCTATATTATTGAGTGTATTTTGTGAGTATTTTGATACTTTGAGAGTTATTATTCAGCACAAATTTTATTCAGCCTCATGTCCGATATTCAGTCAGAAGTACGGTTATTTTGAGGAAAGGGATGTTATTTTCTTCCTAATGATATTATTCTTTCAATATCATTATGCCGAAATATTAATATGAACTTTTTATCAAATTTGAAACTTTTTGTGTCGGGGTTACTATTCACGTATACGGCACTATTCACCGAAAAATAAAATTTTCTTCTTTTTGTCCAAGTTGTCTATTATGGTTACTATCTTTGATTGTATCCATGTTTTGATCATTATTTTTGAATTCTGCTTCAAAATTGGTTATTTTAGAATATTATTGAACTTGGATAAACTGTAATACGAATCCTTAATTTTTGTTCTTTTATCTTACTGGATTCGTTCTCTAAAATATTTTTCATCATCCTCAGTCCTTAATGATGATGCTTGATGAATATCTTTGGCCTGTAATGCAAAGATGAATGATTACCTGATGAATATCTTTGGTCGTAGTGCAAAGATGAACATGTGTTGAGATGAACATGACCAACTGATGATACAAATGAATATCTTTGGCCTGTAGTGCAAAGATGAATATTTGATTCAAGATGAATATTGATTGTTGTTACAGGGATAAAGTATTGATGATGGACTTTTAAATCTTAGAAGATAGTATAACTCATTATCTACTTGACTCTTCTAATGGATTGCTGTTTCCGCTGCAGTTGTTGATCAAAAACTTGTTGTCGATTATATTCTATCAGATTTTTCCCTGTTGAATACTAATGATAATTTGTTGTATATTATCTTAGTCATAATATTCTTTACTGGGCTAGTTGAGCTCACCCTTTTTGTTCTATTTTTCTTTGGAAGCGAGAATATAGCGGGAACTAGTCGGGGTGCGTAGTGAGGTTTTCAGTCAGTGGTGTTAGCAGTCCTCACTATTTTATAAAATAGTGTGATAATAATTATAATAAGGATTCCTTTTGAGTTTGTATAATCTCTAGTAGAGAATATTTGTATTCAAACTCAGAGTTTTGGGTTGTGGTATTTTACACAACAATTGTATTAATGAAGTTGTAGTTGTTTCTATACCAAGTTTTTGGCTACTCATAATGGGTGATGTATACCTATTTTGGGGACGTCACAGTTGGTATCAAAGCTTAGGGATATGATCCCTCGCTGAGATGTGAAACAAGAACTAGGAGGGGAGAAACGGGGAATTCCTTCGCTAGTATGACCTGACTAAGTTTATTTGGTATTTATTTGGTCGGTCAGAGTATAGGGATAATATGTGATATGACAATTAACCCTTGTTTTATAGCAGTATTTAAGAATGGCAGCAGAGAACGTTAACAATGGAGTAAATGAAACTGTGGAGACACCTTTAATCATCACCCAAGGGAACGTGCAACAAGAAGACAATATTCCTCCTGTAAACAACATTACTGAGCAAACGATGAATGATGAAATGTTTAGGAGCTTTTTGCAGTTCATGCAAAATCAGACGAGGGAGACTCGTGCACAAAATACGGGTGGAAATGCTAGCAATGTGCGGCTTGTCATAGCCAAGCAGTTCAAAGAGTTGGGACCACCAGAATTTAAGGGAAAGCCGGATCCGATCATGGCGGAAACATGGGTTAAACAAATTACCAAGATATTCAATGTCTTGGGATGCACGGAGGAACAGAAGGTTTCATTCGCCACCTTTATGTTCCGCGGTGAGACAGACTACTGGTGGGAGTCTGTGAAGCGTACCCAGCCTGACGCACTCAACATGTCCTGGGAAACGTTTCAGAAACTGTTTAATGACAAGTACTTTCCTGAAAGTATTCGTCATATGAAGGAGGTAGAGTTTATTAGACTGGAACAAAACAACATGATAGTATCCCAGTACGAGGCGAAATTTGCAGAGTTATCGAGGTTTGCACCTCATTTGGTCGAAAATGAGGAACGAATGACAAGGATGTTTCTGAGAGGTCTAAAGCCCGAGATTCGGCAATATCTTATCTGTGACGCCCCCAAAATTAGGTATACGTCACCCATCTTGGGTCGCCACTTACATGGTACAGAATTCAAATACAACTTAATAATACAATTATCGTGTACAGCACGACAAAACATAAACTGTGAGTTTGAATACAAATATTGTCTACTAGAGAGTATACAAACTCAAAAGGAGTCCTCATTACAATAGTATCATACTATTTCACAGAATAGTGAGGACTACTAATGCACCATCTAGGACCGTCACTCTGTTCCCCGACTAATCTCTGGTACGTTCTCATTTCCCGAAGAGAACAGTGAAAGAAAGAATGACCTCAACTAGCCCAGCAAGAAATATTATGACTAAGATAATGTAAAATAAATTATCATTAGTCTTCAACAATGTTAAACTGATAAAATACAACAAACATCAAGTTTAACTGCAGCGGAACATGCAATCCATTAAAAGAGTCAAGTAGAAAATAAAATCTACTATCTTTTATGATTTAAAAGGTTTTTCATGACTTTTATCGCTGGGACTCAGCTTAATAAATAATCCACATCATCGAATCACCCTTGCACTACGGCCAAGGATATTCTTTAGTATCACGACCACGAATTATCCATGCACTACGGCTAAAGATAATCATGTTTTCATCAACGGTCCTGATCATACCATAAAATAATTCATCTTTGCACTACGACCAAAGAGAATCCATAGCCATAATCATATCAAAAACTGTCCATCAATGCACTACGGGCCAATGAAGACTTTTTCCACATCATTTGTAACATAATGGTTATGATTATACCGAATAATCCCTGGTCATAATCATATCAAGTCCATCTATGCACTACAGGCCACAGATGACTTTCAACATAATATAAACATGAGGATGATGACAAAAACTTGACTTTCAACATAATATAAACATAAGATAGTAGAACTCATTCTCTACTTGACTCTTCTAATGGATTGCTATTTTCGCTGCAGTTGTTGATCAAAAACTTGTTATCGATTATATTCTATCAGATTTTCCCCTGTTGAATACTAATGATAATTTGTTGTATATTATCTTAGTCATAATATTCTTTACTGGGCTAGTTGAGCTCACCCTTTTTGTTCCATTTTTCTCAGGAGGCGAGAATATAGCGGGAACTAGTCGGGGTGCGTAGTGAGGTTTTCAGTCAGTGGTGTTAGCAGTCCTCACTATTTTATAAAATAGTGTGATAATAATTGTAATAAGTACTCCTTTTGAGTTTGTATAATCTCTAGTATAGAATATTTGTATTCAAACTCAGAGTTTTGGTTTGTGGTATTTTACACAACAATTGTATTAATGAAGTTTGTAATTATTTCTGTACCAAGTTTTTGGCGACTCATAATGGGTGATGTATACCTATTTTGGGGGCGTCACAATGAATATTTGATTTGAGAAATATATTGATGTTACAGGGATAAAATATTAATGATGGACTTTCAAATCATATAATATAGTAGACATTATTTTCTACTTTACTCTTCTGATATATTGTTATTTCCGCTGCAGTTGTTTGATCTAAAACTTGTTGTCCATAATATTTTATCTGATCTATTGAAGACTAACGATAAATTATTTTTCATTATCTTAGTCATAATATTCTTTACTAGCTAGTTGAGCTCACCCTTTTCATCTATTGTCCTCTTCAGGAAATGAGAATGTTGCGGGGACTAGTCGGGGGGAACAAAGTGATGGGCAGAGTTAAGAGCAGTAATAGTCCTCACTATTTTTATAAAATAGTGTGATAATAATTGTAATGAAGACTTAGTTTGAATGTTTAAATTTTCTAGATGTTTGTATTGACACCCACAGTGTCTGGTCGTATTTTTCACGACCTTGTGTTATAAAAGATTGTATTTGAATTCTGTACCATGTATTTGGCGACTCAGAATGGATTGGGTTGACTGGACCTATTTTGGGGGTGTCACACCGAGTGTGTGCCAGAAATAAGAAGTATCATTTCGGATGCTCCGGCGGCAAACGTGGGATGATGCTTCAGCCAAGTTTTCCTCTTTTTCGTCCCAATTTTTCAGCGCCGTCCCAACGGAGTACGTCAGGCTCGGATCATCGTAAAATGTGCGGGCCGGGTCGATCGTGCATCATGTCAAAGCCCTGGCCAATACCGGCGGCATCACAGCTTTAAACGGAGACATCAGTAGTGGTGGGTATTGGTTGAGAAATAAAAGTCCAAGTACTCAATCCCCATCGCCGGATACAACTTCGGCAGCTGTTCGTCCCGTGAACATGCTCCCGTGGCCCTCGGAGCCGCCGGTCTGGCGGCGGCGGTGACGGAATCGAAGCAACAAGAGAGGAATTAGGGCTTTTAGGGAATTAATTAAATTTTGATTCAACACAGTGAATTTTATAAATTTAGATTAATTTTTTTTGGTAAACTTTTTAAATTTATATTATTATTTATAAAGAATTAAATAAAAATTCATTATGTATAAATTTTCCCTTTTAGATCTATTTATTCAATTATTTTATAATTTTCTTAATTATATTTGTAAATAATTAAGCAAAAAATTATTTGATATTAATTACAAAAATAATAAAATATACTTTTCATTTATTTTATTATTTTTTGAATTTTTTTTCTAATTTTAATTATTATTTATAAAGAATTAAATAAAAATTCATTTGGTATTAATAAAAAAATAATTAAATATATTTTTCAATTATACTTGTTATTAATTATATAAAAAATAACTAAATAATTAGTAAATTTTTAGTTTTTATGTTTTATAAATGACTTACTTATAAATAAAAATTTATTTGATATTAATTACAAAAAAGAAGTAAATGTATTTTTATTTATTTTCTTATTTTTTGGGCAATTTTTAAAATTTATACTATACTTTAAAATATTTTTTTTTTCCTCCAAATCCACATCATCACTGCCACGTCGCATACTAACTGCCACTTTGTTGTCCAGTCATCACCATATCATCCTTTGCTCAAATTTTCAAAGAGGGTATACCAATTAGGTTCCATAAGTCTTTGGCTTGGTCACAATCTCTTAACACATGAAGAGTAATCTCCTCCCTAGGAATCCAATGACCAATACAGAATAAGGATGAAACCCTACTATTTAATGGAGCATAATATTTTTCGAGTACAATTATCGATTTGTAACTTTTTTCACTTCGAATATCAATTTATAAGTCGTGTTCCAGTACAAGTACCAACAATTGATTTATCCCAATAATTTAATGGTAAAATGTATAGTAAATAAAAATTTAAATTAATCTTTATTTATATTTTGGTCTCTCTCCCTTATTCCTATCGACTCCTAAAATTATGTGATTTTTTATTTTTAACTCAAAGATTAAAAAGTCAAAGAAGAGAAGTGAGTGGGCTGGCAACAGCTGTACTTGTAAAATAAAATGTAATTAACTCCAGAAGCCGAACAAAACAAAACAAAACACATTCTTCCGCCGGAACCCTACCTGCTCCTCTCTCTCTTCCATCGCTGCCTCCCTACAAAGGTATGAATTTTATCATCATATAACATATATATATATATATGTATATATATATTTGCATACTTATATGTATTCTTCTTTAATTATACAGAAAATTCATGTAAAGACTCGATTTTTACTCTCTTTTTCTTATTTTTATTACAACTCATCTTTCAATTCTGTTTTTCACCGATTATATGTTTTGTTGCAAAAGATTTGATTTTATGGACGATCGTGGATTGTATTTGTATTTGTTTACAGAAAATTCATATAAAGACTATATTTTTACTCTTTTTTTCTTATTTTTAATACAACTCATCTTTCAATTCTGTTTTTCTACGATTATATGTTTTGTTACAAAAGATTTGATTTTTATGGACGATCGTGGATTGTATTTGTTTATGTGTGGAGAAGCCATCTTTCAATTTTGTCTTTTTACATGCCTGTGATATCTTATTGACCTGATCTGATGAACTCATCTTCCAACTTTGTTTTTACATGCCTGTAATTTAATAAGCCAATGTCTCATTTATTCATTGCAAAAGTTTTCATCTTTATGGCATGTCTGGATCTAGCGGGTCTATTTTCAAATTTTCTTGAGATCTTATTATTTTTTCTTTGTGCAAAAGTTGTGTTCTGTAGTCGTATCGATCTGTAATATTAGAACTTCCCTTTAAAGTTAAAATCATAAATCTGGATCTCTTCTTTGTTTATCTAATATAGTTGTAGTCTGTATTCTATCATCTTTGTTTCGGTATGTATGCGTTGAAGGAACTTCAAGTTGTGTGGTGGTTGGGTGGGGGGTGGGTGGGTGGGGGGGGTTGTTTTGGTAAAGGGAAGCGAAAACCTCTTGAAATAAAACTCAAAACTCACCTTAAGGGGAAGAACCAAATAAATTGATGGTGAGGTAATTACTCAATACACCCACCCTTTTGTGTAAATAGTATTTTCTCTTCTTGTTGGAGTCGAAAATATGATTTTGAATCTTGCTATTACTCCATTTTGCTTGCGAATCTTTTCAGAAAAATATATTTGAAATGGCTGAGAAAAACAAAATACTGATCATTGGAGCAATTTGTCTACATTGGAAAATTATCATGGATGTAAGTGCTAAGGCTGCCACTCATCTTTGAATCCTTTTAAGGCAAACCTCGTTGAGATCATCAAGAGCTCTGGTGTAATTATGATTTATGTAAGTGTTTTTTTTAATCTATCTCTCTGTATAAAGATTGTTTAAATGTCTCGATGAATAAATAAATGTAAGATCATACGGTTTACTTGTTTATATATATGATAATAGTAGAGTAAAATGTAATACAACCTTGATTTACAATTTTGGATTCTTTTCCAAGGGCTTAGAAATTTATTTATGAAGCCGTAGCGCTGCCAATTGCCCTCTCACCTTCTTGCTAATGTTTTAAAATCTTTTTTGACAATTCGAAACTGATTAGCCTGTCCATGTTGGAGCTTAGTCTTAAGCATGGTCATTTCTTCATTTCAATTGACAATATGCGATCTTGTAGTAAAATGTATGATTATTTGGATTAAAACAATTTTATCTCATCTATCAAAATGAAAGTTGAGTTTATCCAAATGAAAGTTGTGGAAAATATACTGAAATTTTTATGTAAGCGGAGAAGACTATAGTATTAAAAGATATTAAGTTTCCTTATAAAAGATGCTCCTTATTTTCTGTTTTATTTTTATACATGACCGGAGGGTGGTACAACTATAAAAAAAAGGAGGAGGAGAGAACAAGTGTTTTAAAAAGTCAAAGATAGAGAAGTAAGTGGGTTGGCAACCAACAGGTGTACTTAGTTATAATATTTTTAATTTTTGTTGTGTTCAAAAAAGCAAAATAAAATCTAATTTAACTCCATAAGCCAAACAAAACACATACTTCTACCGGAACACTATCTGCTCTCTCTTCTATCTTCTATCGCAGCCTCCCCACAAAGGTATGAATTTTATCATATGTATAAATATATGCATGCATATATCTATATATCTATTCTTCTTTAGTTATACAGAAAATACTCGATTTTTACTCCTTTTTTTCCTCATCTTTCAATTTTGTTTTTCTACGATTATATATTTTGTTGCAAAAGATTTGATTTTATGGACGATTGGAGAACCGTCTTTCAATTTTGTTTTTTCTACAAGCCTGTGATCTTATTGACCTGATTTGATGAACCCATCTTCCAATTTTGTTTATACATGCCTCTTATGTCTCAAAATTTGTTCTACATGATTGTGATCTTCTGATTTTATGATTTATTCATTGCAAAAGTTTTAATCTTTATGGCATGTCTGGATCTAACGAGTATATTTTCAAATTTTCTTGAGATTTTATTATCTTTTATTTGTGTTTTGTATTCGTGTCTATCTGTACTCTTAGGACTTCCCTTTAAAGTTTAAATCAAAAATCTTCATGGCATGTGGCCAATCTGTATCTCTTCTATGTATATGTATGTGTGGATTGGATCTAATATAGTTATAGTCCTTCAACCTTGTGTCCTACTGATCTATCTGTATTCTATCTTCTTTGTTTCAATATGTACGTGTTGAAGGAAGAATTAAAGTTGTGGTTCTTAGTTTTTTCTTTATTTTGGTTTGGTTGGGTTGGGGGGCAATTGGTGAGTCATGAGTCATGACTCGCCCTAGCTTAGGCATATGTGACACTCCCAAATTTGTATCTCTTCTATGTTTCAATATGTATGTCTGGATCTAGTGAGTCTATTTTCAAATTTTCTTGCGATCTTATTATTTATTATTTGTG
Organism: Panax notoginseng; assembly: GCA_016801055.1. NCBI lineage: Eukaryota > Viridiplantae > Streptophyta > Magnoliopsida > Apiales > Araliaceae > Panax > Panax notoginseng. Next base: position 9,709,410 of record CM029015.1, on the reverse strand, counting down.
CTGTAATCTTCATGGCATGTGGCTGATCTGTATCTCTTCTACGTTTAATATGTATGTGTGGATCTAAATTCTAAAATTCTAATATAGTTAAAGTCCTTGAGCCTTGTCCTGCCGATCTGTGTTAATATGATCTTTGTTTCAATATGTATGTGTTGAAGGAAGAATTAATGTTGTGGTTTGTATCTTTGTTTTATATATCTGTTCTTGTATTTTTTTGGGGGGTGTGCTAGTAAAGGGAAGCGAAAACCACTTGAAATTAAACTAAAAAATTCACCTCAAGGGGAAGAACAGCTCCCAAAATTGACATCACCTACCAAATAAATTGAAATTACTCGATGCATCCACCTTTCTGTGTAAATTGTATTTTCTCTACTTGTTGGAGTCAAAAATATGATTTTGAATTTTGTTATTACTCCTTTTTACACACTATTCTTTTCAAGAAAATAACATTTGAAATGGCATCATTGTACATTTTAGTGAACGATCATCATTGCAGAAGTAAAGTATATTCAAATAGGTATATAAAAACTACCTATTACATTTTATTCTCCTTGCCACTTTTTATGCCCTGGGTGGTGGTGGGTTGTTGTGCTTGTTGTATGTAGGCATTTTTACATACTTATCCTTATCCAGATTCTGCACGTGAATAGTGTAAATTTATTAGTTTCCATAGACAAAAGAACAAAAATAAATGTTGAAACTTACTTTGTTACAACAATTAGCTCTGTGATTCTTAAACGATTGTTGGTCAATTTGTTTTCCACAGGTGTTGCACACACTTTTGTTTTTGCCCTGCTTGCCTTTTGTCATTTTGTCATGCCTATGAATAGAAGGAAGAATTTCATCATACCAATACTACAGTTGAACAATTGAATACAATAGTTGAACAATGAATATGAATTAGGGGTACATTGAACACAAATCCACACAAGTCTAGGTTGCATTAGTTTGACAAAGATCTATATGGTGTTTTCTTAGAACCCATGGAATTGCTCAAGATATTCACAAATTTTAGTCCAATGCACTAATAGATTCGGACATAATGATTTCAAAAGATTAAAAAATAACCAATATCTATAGCTAATCCTTACTATTATCGTCTTCGACGTAAAGTTGGGCCATTTTGGCCCGGCCCGCCCGTGAATTAATTTCTTTTAGAAACAAAACAATGCTACTTGTGAAGATTGAACACAAGACTTCTAATTCAATAAATAAGAGTTCAAATAAACTGTGTTACAACAATTGTTTTTTTTAAATGCAATCTTCAATATATTGTTTCTTTCTTTTCGTTCAGATTTTACAATTCCTAAAAACTAAAACCTAAATCGTAAATATCAAATTACTAGCTCTTCAGATTTCAAATCGCGAGCGGTCGAGCACGAGCAACAAGAATTCCTTCGCAAAGTTAAAAGGATAAAATGTTGGCCTCATAAAATGAATGGTGTTTATGGCAGTAATATGCAACTACTGACTAGGAATTCTTGCTGCTCGTGCTCGGCAGCTACTGATTTGAAGTCTGAAGAGTTAGGAATTTGATATTTACGATTTAGGTTTTAGTTTTAGGAATTGTAAAATTTGAACGAAAAGAAAGAAACAATATATTGAAGATTGCATTTAAAATAAACAATTGTTGTAAAACAGTTGATTTGAACTCTTATTTATTGAATTAGAAGTCTTGTGTTCAATCTTCACAAGTAGCATTGTTTTGTTTCTAAAAAAAATTAATTCACGGGCGGGCCGGGCCAAAATGGCCCAACTTTACGTGAGAGACGATAATAGTAAGGATTAGCTATAGATATTGGTTATTTTTTAATCTTTTGAAATCATGATGTCCGAATCTATTAGTGCATTGGACTAAAATTTGTGAATATCTTGTGCAATTCCATGGGTTCTAAGAAAATACCATATAGAACTTAGAACTTTGTCAAACTAATGCAACCTAGACTTGTGTGGATTTGTGTTCAATGTACCCCTATTCAATTGTTCAACTGTAGTATTCAATTGGTATGATGAAATTCTTCCTTCTATTCATAGGCTTGACAAAATGACAAAAGGCAAGCAGGGCAAAAACAAAAGTGTGTGCAACACCTGTGGAAAACAGATTGACCAACCATCGTTTAAAAATCACAGAGCTAATTGTTGTAAAAGAGTAAGTTTAAACATTTATTTTTGTTTTGTCTATGGAAACTAATAAATTTACACACGTGCAGAATCTGGATAAGGAGAAGTATGTAGAAATGCCTACATACAACAAGCACAACAACCCACCACCACCCATGGCATAAAAAGTGGCAAGGAGAATAAAATGTAATAGGTTAGGTAGTTTCTATATACCTATTTGAATATACTTTACATCTGCAATGATGATTGTTCACTAAAATGTACAATGATGCCATTTTAAATGGGATGAAGGATAGCGGACAAAGCAAGCCAGCCAACAAAGATTGATCCAGTTGCTGTTGGGGACTTTCCCGGGGATGGGAGTCCTTCATATCATATGAGGATTCACCTGAGAGTTACCTCCCCTACCTGGTCTGAAAACCTTCTCAGATTGGGGCTCTCTGCCTTGTAAAACCCTATCCAGACAGATTGATAGGTCAAATTGACCTGGCTTTGGTGTGCTTTTCCTTTCTTAGGACACTGGCATTGAATTGGAAAGGAATCGGATAAAAGCCATATACTTATTGTATACCAGCTACTAGAACTTGATTGTGTTTTTGGCATTACAAATTTGAGTATCTAGTTAAACGAGTCCCTTAATGAGCATTGCAAATCACTTCACTAATACAAATATATCACTCAATCATGTGATGAAGAGATTATACTTATCCCTGGACTATATTCTTATAGAAAATACAATATTCAATACTCTCTTGATCCCTCTTCTCAAATTTATTGGTTCCTATTTTTCTTGCTGAACTTATTGTTTTTTAATTCCCGAGATAGTGTGAGCGCCTTGTTGGTAATTTTTGATCTTATTGATCCAAATGATCTGAAAACAAAATTATCCTGAAAATTTAGTTTAGACTTAAATATGTTGTCATGCATAGGTAGTTACTGTAGAGGTCCACTTACAGTACTTAGGGAATTTTAACTATTTAATCCAACTTTCTTTCTTTTCTTTTTTTTATTTTTCCTAATTGGTTTTAAAATTAATGAGGGTACTAAACATAAAGCATCCATAACGAGTACACATTGTGTATTTGAATTATGTTGAAATTTTACAACTGATTTTATACCGTCATTCCTTGCATTTCTGTTGTTTACTTGTGTGTGCAATTATGGCACAGATGCACAGTTTTATAGGTAATTATGTTCTTAATGATCTCGATTTTTTAATTGGCATTTACATTTTTGAGTGTTATGACTCATGTCTAGATGAGTTTGGATGTACTCAACTCAACATAACCTTTTATGCAAACTAGTTGGGGTCTAGGTGAATTTGGAAATAGTTTGGGATTTATATACTCCTTCCGTTCCAAATTATAAGATCGTTATTGACACTTGAAAGTCAATTTTTGTGACTTTTGTAAACTCAAAATGGAGATGATTTATTAAAACTTATGAAACAGTAAATCTTACGATGAGTAATACTTTAATGTAGTTTACAATAGTCATCATTATATCAACTAAAATTAAAGGAATTCATATTAATTTCGAGTTTGAAAATATCTTAAGGTGACTTTAAATAGTCAATAATGAAACTATTAGCATCATATGCTTATATGATCTGGGTACAATTCATATCATATATTTCAGTGTTCTCTGGAAATAAAAAATGAAGAAACATGGACAACTTGATTGGATGGCAGATAAAGAGTTCATTTCTTCTAGAGCTTAAATATGGTGGTGATGTACTTTTGGGGGTAAGTGGAATAATTCACACTAGTCGTCGTCATCCTCATCTAAATGAAGTGGCTTTTGTGTTCTTTCACGAGTAAAGGATTTAGCACTTGACTTGTAATAAAAAGTTCTTAAATAGAAAACTCGATTTCTCATTTGGGCATGAGAAAACAGAATCAAGACTCCTAGTTTGCTTCTCTTGCAGAATTGTATTTATAATGAAAATACTTTGAATAACGCTTAGGCTCTTCAGTCTTTCTAATATTTCTAAAAAGATGGACTTCATCGAATCTGCATTTCCTTGAGAGACTACTGGTGACGATACCATAATTGTTGTCAGCAGTGTTCTAAAAATCCCCGCTAGGCGCTAGGCGCTAGGCCCCCTCCTGGCGCCTCGCCTAGGCCTAATGCGACAAAAAAATTCCCTAGAAAATTAGGCGGGGGCTAGGTGGACGTTTATTTGGTTTATTTTATTTTAATAACTTCCCAAGCCAGATCTTGATATATTTATTTTTCTGATGATTTACCATATTCATAATGCAGTTTGTAGCATATCAAATCACAAACAGTGAACAAGATCAAGTTAAAATGAATAATTTTATTATAGTTGTAATTTTTTTAATTTGTATCAACTTCAAATTATATAAATGATGATACATTTGCAATATTTAGTTTAATTCAATATAATTCTTAAATTTATATTTAGTTTCTTAAGTTTTAATATTGAAATGAATTCTTGAAATTTTAAATTTTATTATTTAATAGCAATCTTATTTATGAATAAAACTAATACGTTAAATATATGTTTGAACTTTGAACAATTGCATGTTTGTGTTTGAACTTTGACATTGGCAATATGGAAGTATTTGAACTTTGACATTGGCAATATGGAAGTGTTTGAACTTGAAGTAAATACTTTTATTATCTTTATTATAGATTGTTTTATTTTATATTATTGTTTTGTTTGAATAAATGTAAGATAAAATATTAAAATTGGCTTAAAATAAAAAATTTCGCCCAACACCTTTTAGAATATTGATTATAGTTGTAATTTTTTGAACTTGTATCAACTTAAAATTATATAAATGATGATACATTTGTAATATTTAGTTTTATTCAATATAATTCTTAAATTTATATTTAGTTTCTTATGTTTTAATATTGAAATGAATTCTTGAAATTTTAAATTTTATTATTTAATAGCAATCTTGTTTATGAATAAGACTAATACGTTAAAAATATGTTTAAACTTTGAACAATTGCATGTTTGTGTTTAAACTTTGACAATATGGATGTGTTTGAAGTTTTTAACTTTAAGTAAAGACCTTTATTATCTTTATTATAATTTTTTTTGATTTATATTATTGTTTTGTTTGGATAAATGTAAGATAAAATATTAAAATTGACTTAAAATAAAAAATTCCGCCTAGGCTCCTCCGCCTAGGGCCCCCCTGGCCGCCCGTCTCCCGCCTAGCGCCTTTTAGAACATTGGTTGTCAGCAAAATCTGAAAAGAGAATTATAAATTTCCCATCTCTGCTGTTATTACCTGTAAATCGTTGGAACAATGCCCAAAATTAGTGGATGATGTGGTGATTACCCTTTTTGATGCATGCATATGAGGATTATTTTGAAACAACTTAGTCTTTTTTGTTCTACCAAAAGGATATTAGTCTTATTTTTTTACTAACCCAAATATGAAGTCAGATAATGTATATGCCAGTAAGTTTGCTCAAGTACCGGTGAGTATATATTAGGCAGTTGGAAATAAGCCTAATGAACAACTAACTGGAATTAGTTAAAAAAAATGAAGAAAGAGATTCTTAAGTTTGTAGTGAAAGAGTAGTAGTAGAACTAATTGTTAAGTGAATAGTGCAGGAGAATGATTCGTGCAAATATGACACTCTCACATTCCGAAAGTAATTTGAAGTATTTTAATGTGTATTTCTCAATTTTGTGGATTATTTATCTATTGATCTTTTTTATAAGCTATTTGTAAAAGTGTATATAGCAATTTTTTTTTACCAAAGTTGTCATTTGTCTCATGTATAATATTTGAATAGTTGCCTCAGAATGAATAATTTTAGGAGCCCTATCTATTATTATTGTATTAGCCATTTCAAATTTAGTTGCTTGCACTAATCTGGAAACAACTTAGTTAGAGGGGCAAGTTGTCTATTTAAAAGTGCAATGTTTGATGCCAACTTATTTTTGTTAAGGGCATTTACCCACTTCAGCGAAGGTTTCATTCCCCTTGATTTCCCTAACCCTTTTTCCGTTATTTAACACATGTAAAATGTTTTATAACAAAATAGTATTTCGTTCCTTGTGACAAATTGGTATATCCTAACAAAACTTAAGATGTCATCTCCAATTGCTTCATTCTAGCATCTGATTTGTGATATATTATTTAATAAGGAGATGTTTTATGTTTTTGTATTTTTTATCAGTTGTAGTAGATGTTAAATGTGCTTGCTATGAAAGTGGAGTGAATTTAACAATTCCCTTTGATATCATATTTCATAATTTAGTCGGCTAGTACAAAAGATAAATACTTTTCACAATGAAAAAGAGGTTAGACTTTTATCCATCAGCCCAATGCAATTGTTTCTATTTTTCTTGTCCCATTTTATTTGTCTTAAAATTTAAAAGACTTGTGCTCACATTTTGATTGCAATTATTGAATATTATTATTTATCAACAACAATTGTAAACAAGATTTAAAATATTAGTGCTTAACTTATATATTAGTGCTTGCGATACATTATATTAATGTTCTATTAATTATTAGGAAGAGGACCAGTTATCTGTTGTATTATTTGAGATTTTTGGTAGCGTAGTGGAGGCTCCATGATTGGGGTCTGATTTGGTTTCACGCTTTCATTTGCTTTAGCTGCTTTGTTCGAAGGTACGGATTTCATATTGTATGCTATAGTTTTTCTTTGGGATTGTAACTCAATTTCAGCGTCGGACTATGCCTGCAACTTATTCATGAATTATGTGGCTTTCTTGAATATCCTATGCATGTAATTTATGTGCCGTTTCTTTATTTAGTTAGTGGCAGCAAAAACATAGGATTGAGTTTAGTTTCTTTATTGTATACTGTCGAATTATGTGACTTTTCTTTATTCAGTGGAGGTAAAAACTTTGGCTTGCTTATGTGCATTGATTCTAGTGCGTTGCTTCATTTTTCATTGATTTTTTACATTTTTGATAATATATCTTCTAGTTTTAGTCTTCAGTTTTACTACTTTACTCGTCTTCCTCAACCACTCGTTGCACTCTGTCTCATACCCATTGATGTCTCCTTTTTACAGAGCATGAAAGTATGATTTTTATTTGTTGTAACTTTTCTTGAATATCTGCTCCATTCTCTAATTTTATTTTCTTGAAGTCTTATTCTTTCTGCAGAGATTATCACATGACCAAAAAATATATCCCACCCATTTGGAGTTATATTTAACAGATTTTCTTTGTTTGTTTTAAAAAAATTGGATAATTTGGTGAAAATGGAGATCTATGACGTGGGTAGTTTTGTTTAGTGTTGTTTTTGTGTTTTTGGTCAATAAAATGCATGGGGGTTGGTATACAGTTGACTCGGGGTGTGGAGTAAAGTAGAACAGCTAGGGTCAGAGAAACAAGCAACAAGCAGACCCAATAAAATGTTGTTTGTAACAGATTCAGTGGGTTTCTAAAAAGTTGAGTTGAGCAGATTTTGAAGCTAGGTACACTTGCTCATTGTTGTTTATTGTTCTATTTTAGCCTTAAGAATGCAGATATGCAGTGCACGTGTGAGAAAAAGTAAGTTTTGGGGTTGAATGATTTGCAGGTATTGTTTTGTTTTCTTTTGTTTTGAAGATTATTTTGGCCTGGCATGAAGTTGGGAAATCTAGTTTAAGATATGACATTCAACTTTGTGTGGTGTTGTGAGGTGCCACTTTGTGAGATGTTGGAGTTATTCAGGATTGCCTTTAATGCCCAGGGTGGTGTTGCTGTTTTGTATCCTTGGTTGGGGTTGTAGGATGTGGAAACCTGTGGTTCTGCTGAAACTTTCAGGATGGGGAACTGGTCTGTTAATACTTTTCCAGTTTGCTCTCTCATGCTGTTTTGTTGATGGGCAGAGGGTGTTAGGAACTAGATGAGTTACAGATAATTTAGAGCAGAAAGAGACTGAAACAGAGTTTGGGGGAGAAAGAAAGGGTAGAAATATGGTAGAATGGAGGTGAGGAAGAGATAAGGGAGAAGAGTTAAAAGAGACTCTCTCAGATAATTATAATTTACACAAAAGCATGTTTATAGATTCATCTTCCCTTAGCCCATAATAGTAATGTTAAGTCATTTCAAACTTATTCTCTTGTATTCCAATCTGAAGGAGTCTTTGACCCTTGAAAATATATACGGGCGAGAATAAGCCCAATAGAATATGTTAATATAAGTTTTAAGTCAATGTATTATGCAACCACAAACAAATCATGCAAATGAAGAAAATCGAACATCAATGCAACATGTTTTCTTTACATTCTCTTTTTTATTTTTTTCATATAATAAGTTCTTTAACAAGGATATAACCTTTAAAACAGATATCCTAGTTTTGGCTAGAAACCAAATATAGTAACATTATAATTTTGGCTAGGCACCAACTATTCTTATAGGGATTTGTCCCCAAATTGTCCTCAAGGGAATCCATAACCTAATTCAAGCTAGGAAACCTTTACAATTTCAACTTTAACAACACAATTGAACTTCAATGCCCCAATAATCACCTTGTTACCATTCTTATTTTCAAAATCATATATCAATGCATGATGTTCAATGATCACGCGTAAAATGTTCACATCATCACATAAATTTCTCATCCATTCATTACTTATTACTACACGAATACCAAAAATTGTATCATCATAATTATTTAGTAGAACGAGTGTTTCCCAAATAATTAAGCATGCACCATATTACAATAAAATTGTTATAACTCCTTTGTTAAGTCTTTTGAGCTGATTCCACTTCTAATTGAACAAAACTTCTGATGCTTCAATTTAGGTTCAAGAATCGCCAAATAATGTTATGCTATGACCGATTTGTGACTCTTTGAAGGTACACTAAGTACACATTTGCTGTAGGTAGAATGTTAACAACTAAACTTTTGCATGAATTTAATAAAATACTTACACTTCTGACTAAATTGATTTTTGGTAGTGACAAACCAGACTTGTCTATTTTTAATATATACTTCCTTCATTCTAAATTATAAGATCAATATTAACTTTATAAAATTCAATTTGAGATATTTTCACATTTTAAATTGACATGATTCATTCAAGTTTTGAAACAATAAATTTTATTACTAGTTAGTTTACGATATTCGTAATTGTTTTGACATAAACTATAAGAATTTATTTCAATTTTAAGTTTAAAAGTATTTGAAATTGACTTTTGAAAAGTCAATATTGATCTTATAATTTGGAACAGAGATACTAAATATTTCAACCAAAGTTAACAATTAGATTTTTTTAAGCAACTCAGGAAAATACTCTAAAAACTGACATTAAAATGCAACATATGTATAAGTTTATATACATTACTTATAAGCCTTTCTTTTACTCACATATGGCATGTATTCTCTATCACATCATTAGAACAAATTCTGATAAACACGAAGCATTAAGAACTGGTATGACACTTGAACATTGTATACAACTGAAAACATGCATGATTCATTACAAATAAAGTAATATAAGAAAATGTTAGTTAATCATGTACTAATTAAGGCATCAAAGAATGTAAGTATTTTGATCCAAGAGATGTATTAGTGTAACATCCCACATCGGTGGCATTAAAAAGATTATAGGTCCTTCTAAGGCCAAACTCACTACTTGTGTACCTAAAAGATCGGGTCGGATGTAGGACAAGGATAGAGGAAAGAATAAAGGAGATAAAAGGCTAAAAAGCCACAAACACAAGCACAAGGCTTAAAATTCAGTTAAATCAATCATTCAGTAATACAATAATGATGGATTTCAACTGTATATATAGGGATAAGGAAAACCTAATATTTGCAGGCTAAGTATAAAATAACCTAATTGAATAAGGAAATATAATTGTAGTCTATTACCTTAAATAATTAATTCTCTAGAATATTCTACTAATATACTTAAATATATCTTAATCTTATTTACTAAATAAACTAATTATATTTAAATCATCCATAATGATAATATATAATAATATTATAATAACTCAATAATTTTAAATTTCTTTTGCTTCCATGTCTATGGCGGGCTGTAGGATTTGTGGTACATATTGGCAAGTGGAATTTAGGTTGGGGCGTTAAAATTGGTATCAGAGCCATGACTCTGCCAAAAGTATAGGATCTAAGAGCTATGCGGGACAAAGTGCTACACCAAAGAGCCACCTCTAGACTCCTAACACTGTTTGACATTGAATCCAAATATTGTTTTAGACTTGATGTGGACGTCAAGTCTTAAGATGGGGTGATTGTAAAATCACACATTGGTGGCTTTAAGAAGAGTATAGGTCCTTATAATGACAAACTCATTACTCATGTACCTAAAATTCTTGACTTTTGGATCGGATCTGTGGTAGGTTGTAGGATCCGTGGTACACACGGGCAAGTGGAATTTGGGCTGGGGTGTTACAGTTAGAGTCCCCTTACTTTTCTCTTTGTTTTCCCATACTTTGTTTTTCTTTTTTTCTTCCTTTGAATTGACCTAACTTCTTGTGTAGAGACAAGCCTCTAGATTATAAATCTTATCTTTCTTTCTTATATTCAAGCCAAGTGGCTGGTACATGTCAAGAAATTGTGAGATGTTTTAGGAAATAGGTGCTAGGTGTTAGCGAGGTATCAAAAAGTATGCTACATGTCACTTTTCAAGTGAGCCGAGTCATCAATCCTTAATCAAATATTAAGTATTAATAATTCTGATTCTTAAATAATCTTCCACTAATCCGACTAAAGCAATTAAGATTAGTACTAGTTAATCACGCCTATTAAAATCAAGTTAATTACCACTGCTTAAGAAATCAAAAGAGAAGGCTTTTGATAGTAACTAATAATCAATGCAACTTAGTAAGAAAATTCATCACATAATCCATAGCTAGAAATTAATGACATCACAGTTTTATCTTATTGTTACTTCTCACCACAATAGTGGTTTGTAACAGATCTGATGGTTGGATTACCAGTAGGTATTAAATGTTAATTCATGTAATGATCGTGATTTAAATCTTTTAGATGAAGTTCTTTTACAGCTTGTTTAAACAATTTTAAGACAATATCATCACTTGGTTGAAATTTGAATATTTTCCAGTCCCAATCCACTCACATAAATACTAAGTTTCTAAAGCTATTGTTAACGCACAATATGTTATCATATTGTTGACTATTTGTTGTTCATGATCTGCTCATGTTTACTCTGCATTCTCCCTTGGTCTAGAAAAGAATATAGGAAAAACACGATCAAAATCTGTAGTTCACGCAGCAAATGGCCAGATTGCTAGAGTAATTGATGGGAAGTCTATCTCTGATAAAATTAGATCTGGCATAGCTAGCGAAGTAAGAAGGATGAAGAAGTCCATTGGGAAGGTACCTAGGCTAGTTGTAATTATGGTTGGTGAAAGAAGGGATTCCCAGACGTATGTCCGTACAAAAAGGTATGCTTGTGAAGAGGCTGGAATTAAGTTTGTGATGACTGAATTACCTGATAATTGCATGGAAGTTGAGGTTTTTGACGCTTTGTCAAGTTTGAACAAGAATCCATCAGTTCATGGGATCCTTGTGCAGCTTCCCCTTCCAAAGGTAATTTCATAATTTTTGTGGTAACATCTTCAACTATAAAACTCTAATTGTTACTACCTGACTATCTAATTCAACTGCCATTGCCTTATCTTAAGGCTCTTGCTAGAAGTTTTGTTTTGTGGGATTCTACCTTGTCCCGATCTCATCTTGGACTCTGTCTGAATTTTGTTGTCACCTTCTTTGAACATGTGTGGCACCCATAACAAGACACGCGAAACATATTTGTAAGAATGAATATATAATATATTCTATAATTTCAAAATATATGTATATATTTCAAGTTTTCAACTATAAAAGCATATAAAATATTGGCTATAAATGTGTGTTTTAGAACATCTTACATTTAGTGTCAGACCATGTGTAGAAAAGGGGGACGGAAGATTTGAGAGGATGTAAATATGTTTTTATTTAGGTAGCATAAACTATGTTGGGAGGCTCTTTTTCCCTATATTGATGTGATATTTGGCTAAAACCATTTAATTTAGTTGCACTATATGGCATATCTCGACACTCAACAATTATGTACCGTTATTTTAATAATTTAGCAAGATTGATTCAGTACATACTTTTATAGTGACTTTTGATATGTTGTCTGTCCAAATTTACTTGTGCCCTTTCTTTTGTGTTTAGCACGGTGTTAGCAAGATATTCTTAATGCCCTGCGTTCCCCGTATTGGGTGCTATCATTCCGAATTGTGGTAGTGGAGCTCTAAATTGAACCATGACCCACGTATAAATTGAGGATAGTTGATATCTCTATTTCAAAGTTTGAGAGACAGTTAGTTGGTCAGTGTTTACGTTAACCTGTTTCTTTTATCTCTGTACTGTTTTACTTTTGAAGGACCAAACTGATCTCTTCAATTATTTTGTTTTATTTATTATTATTATTTTTTTAAACTATTAAATTCTTCTCTATATAAATTATAGAGGGCACTTAAAAATATTGGCTTTCTGAATTGCTACGGGAGTAAGCCTACCCCTATCATTCAGGCGGTGTTTTTTCCTATTATGTGTACCCAATTGATCCGTGTTCTTGGTAACCGTGTTTTAGCACTCATTTAAGGCATGCCCAAAACCACATATATATGTTTATATATATATATATATATTATTTTCAAGTATATTAAAATTTATGAAATGTAATCTAGAAATATGTTTTATCAAACATATAAATAAATATGTTCTATCACGTCTTAAAATATCTGCCACTACAAATGGTATCAGTAAAGTTGGACGGACGGAGTAGAAGGTAATTGAGATTTTACCAAGTAGGAAGAAATGTTGTTGACGATGTACGGATGACTGACAATGAGTGAACAGCATTTGAATGAGGGGAAGATAATGGATGCACTGAGTTTGGAGAAAGATGTAGATGGCTTCCATTCACTGAACATGGGAATGCTAGCTATCCAGGGGAGGGAGCCGTTGTTCATTCCCTGCACTCCAAAAGGTTGTATATAGTTATTGATGAGGTCTGATGTAGAAATAATGGGGAAGAAAGCTGTGGTGATTGGGAGAGGCAACATCGTTGGATTACCTGCTTCCTTGCTGTTGCAGGTGACACCATCTTTCTTTTAGTCTTCTGTTCTTACATCTCATAGTATTGCTGAATAAATGCTTCTGTTACTGATTTAACTGGTGCATTTGTTCAAATTGTTGGGCAGAGGCACCATGCAACGGTAAGCATTGTCCACAAGTTCACAAGGAACCCAGAAGAGACTAGTCATGAAGCTGACATTGTAATCACAGCAGTGGGAGTTCCCAATCTAGTTCGTGGAAGTTGGTTAAAGCCAGGTGCAGTGGTTGTTGATGTTGGTACATTTCCAGTTGAGGTAAACACTTGTTTTTTTTTTTACTTTCCATGGATTCCCAATATTTTCAATAGCTTACTAGTGGATTGTTCAAAAGAGAAATAGCATGAAACTCTTATTACTGCTCATTAAAGAAAATTATTTTGATTAAGGAAAAGGAAAGAAGCAAATAAAGAAAGGATTTTAGCTTCATAAACTGGGTATTCATTCTTTTTGAATAAACAAAAATTGATTGCAGGATCCCAAATGTGAGTATGGCTATCGTCTTGTGGGAGATGTCTGCTCTGTTAGGGTCGCTTCAGCAATCTCCCCCGTGCCTGGAGGAGTGGGACCTATGACAGTAGCAACACTGCTGTGCAACACTCTTGAATCTGCCAAGCGTGCTTACATATTCATTTAAGTTGTGTGATGGCGGGGGGTGGGGGAGGGTTGGTTTGTTGGTTTATCGAGACTATGAAGTTCAATGCATCATCAAATATTTTATCAATCTGAAAATTTCTGTTGTAACTTAAGTGTAGTCGCATGTGTGACATAAAAGTACATATCCAGCATAGACCTTGTTGACATCTTATGGGTTTAGTAGTGTGATGTTATCGGTTGGAAAAATTGTTCATAAACACTAGCACTTATTCTTACTGAGATAATCTTTTACACTCAGCTTGTAAGTAATTACGATTTATGGAATAGAGATAAGTAGAAGAATTTTCAATGAAGGCTTGCAGTTGCCCATCTTTCCAAATTGATTCTAATTGTTCCCCTTCACCTCTAGATATGTGACAATTCCCCTTTGCTTGGGAAGATCCTTGTCTCAAAGGATTAAAATTTGGAAACCTCTATGATCATTATGCATTCCTCCAATGTTCCAATCTAGAATTCAATGCAAGTCTAGGCATATATATGGTTTCTCATTTCGTTGAATGCTATTAATAAGAGTGACTTCAAATTATCCCTTACTGCAAATTTCTCAATTCCTATGTTGCTTGGCCCATTTTATTTGTCTTAAAACTTAAAAAACTTGTGCTCACATTTTGATTGCAATTATTGAATATTATTATTTATCAACAATAATTGTAAACAAGATTTAAAATATTAGTGCTTAACTTATGTATTAGTGCTTATGATGCATTATATTATTGTTATATTAATTATTAGGAAGAGGACCAGTTATCTGTTGTTTTATTTGAGATTTTTGGTAGCGTAGTGGAGGCTCCGTGATTGGGGTCTGATTTGGTTCCACACTTTCATCTGCTTTAGTTGCTTTGTTCGAAGGTACGGATTTCATATTGTATGCTAAAGTTTTTCTTTGGGATTGTAACTCAATTTCAGCGTCGGACTATGCCTGCAACTTATTCATGAATTATGTGGCTTTCTTGAATACCCTATGCATGTAATTTATGTGTTATTTCTTTATTTAGTTAGTGGCAGCAAAAACATAGGATTGAGTTTAGTTTCTTTATTGTATACTGTCGAATTATGTGACTTTTCTTTATTCAGTGGAAGTAAAAACTTTGGCTTGCTTATGTGCATTGATTCTAGTGTTTTGCTTCATTTTTCATTGATTTTTTACATTTTTGATAATATATCTTTTAGTTTTAGTCTTCAGTTTTACTATACTCGTCTTCCTCAACCACTCGTTGCACTCTGCCTCATACCCATTGATGTCTCCTTTTTACAGAGCATGAAAGTATGATTTTTATTTGTTGTAACTTTTCTTGAATATCTACTCCTTTCTGTAATTTTATTTTCTTGAAGTCTTGGTCTTTCTGCAGAGATTATCACATGGCCAAAAAATATATCTCACCCATTTGGAGTTATATTTAACAGATTTTTTTTTGTTTGTTTTAAAAAAATTGGATACTTTGGTGAAAATGGAGATTATCACGTGGGTCGTTTTGTTTAGTGTTGTTTTTTTGTTTTTGGTCAGTAAAATGCATGGGGGTTGGTATACAGTGGACTAGGGGTGTGGAGTAAAGTAAAACAGCTAGGGCCTGTGGGTTTTGTCTTTTGGGCTTAAATCTATTTAACTTTCTTAAATTTGGAATATCAAAGAAACAAGCATACCCAATAAAATGTTGTTTGCAACAGATTCAATGGGTTTCTAAAAAGCTGAGTTGAGCAGATTTTGAAGCTAGGTACAGTTGCTCATTGTTGATTGTTTTATTTTAGACTTAAGAATGCAGATATGCAGTGCACGTGTGAGAAAAAGTAAATTTTAGGGTTGAATGATTTGTAGGTTTTTTTTTTGTTTTCTTTTGTTTTGAAGATTATTTTGGCCTGGAATGAAGTTGGGAAATTTAGTTCAAGATTGGACATTCAATTTTATTAGGTTTTTACTGTATGGAGATTTTCATATTGTATGCTATAGTTATTGTTTAGGATTGAAACTCAATTTCAGCGATGGACTATGCTGTAACTTAGATTCTTCATGAATTATGTGTGCAAAAACTTAGGATTGGGTTTGGTTTCTTTATTGTGTACTCACGAATTATGTAACCTTTCTTTATTCAGTGGAAGTAAAAACTTAGGCTTGTTTATGTGCGTTGATTCTAGTAAAGCAGAACATTGAGGACCCATTTGGAGTTATATTTAGCAGAATTTTTATTTTGTTTGTTTATAAAAAATTTGGATTTTTTTGGTGAAAATGAAGATCTATGAAGTGGGTATTTTTGTTTAGTGTTGTTTTTGTGTTTTTGGTCAGCAAAATGCATGGGGGTTGGTATACAGTGGATTTGGGCTGTGGAGGTGGAGTAAAGTAGAACAACAAGGGTTTTGTTTTTTGGCATTAATAAAATGAACTTTATCAGATGCAACTCTATAAAATAACATATTTAAAAAAAAAAAGATGTATGCTGATATTAGGTGAGATGTATGATATACCTCCTGGTTATAGTTACAGGTTGCAATGGCAATGGCTGCCAAAACAAAGCTTCTTCTTCGGGAGCTGAACACGGACAAAGCAGATCTTGCTTTTGCAAAGGAGCGATCTGGTCAGCTTGAAGAAGAGAATATAATCCTTAGGGAGAGTAGTGGAAAAAGGAGAATACCGAAGATGATGATTTGGTATGCATTTCTATTTCTGCTCTAGAATCTGTTTTTAGTTTTGTGGTTTTGTATATCATTTAACATTTAAATGCCTCGAGTACAAATAAGAATTTAAACAAAATATTTCATAATCTATCTGTGTATTTCAGAGTAAATGTTAACATTTCATCATGGATGGTATTTGTATGATTTAAAATTATCCAATACTTTCAATTAATTCTCTTCTGCAACTGTATCAATTGTCCAACACTTTCAATTTTGAGCTTCAAGCCAGTGGGCTGAATTACCTTTCAAGTCCCTTAACTCCTCTTTCTCTATATGCGCTTATGCATTTCTTTTTACCTTCCCAATAATTTCTAGAGCTTTAAAGCACAAAATGTTGCTCTCTCTTTCCCCCTTGTATGTGTTTTTATTTTTATTTTTAAATATTATTATTTATAATTTTAGTATGTAGCCTAAACCACACTTATATCTGTCCACCTCAAGTATTAGTGTATTAACTTCCTTATAATGGCTTTGTCATCACTCACGAGGGGTTGACCAGACTTTCCAGTCGGACTTTTCCTCATAGTAATTATTCGATGATAAAAGTCCGATCTTTTCAAGATTTATTATTAATTATTGGTATATCTTTTTAAAAGTGTAAGAGGAAATATGCCTCTGCGTTGTTGGGAGTAACCTAAATTGAGCCTGGGCTCGCTAAATTTGTCCCACAACAAAATTATCACCCAATTTCAGTTTCTTTCCAAATATGTTTTATAAAAGCAAGAAATCCCCTAAGTTTCAAAATTCATATTCTCTCAGATTTGATGGATCTGAACTTTACTGAAGTCAACCGCTAGTTTATATCTTAGTTGCTGGAGATGGTTTTGTTGTTTCGTTAGTCTTGACTGCCTGAATCTATTTCACTAGTATCACTGATTTTTCACTCAGTTTTGGAATCCAAGTAGGCAGGATTGAGATTCCTATCTTTATCTGATTCACATTCATTACTAACTATTCTTTTATTCTTCTTTATAACTTCACTAAAATAATTCTTTGTATGTTATACCAAAATTTTATTTTGATTCTTGTATATTCTAATTCATGGACCTCAACAAGGGCCATTTATACATTGAAAGTAATGATCAAGCAATCTTTGTCATTGTGCCCATAGCCCCAATTCTTTCTTCTAGTTTGATTATGAACATATAGTTATCTTAATAGACCCTTAGTTTGAAGTTTGAGTGTGTCATTTGTAGTCCATCTCATACCAATTAGTACTTTGTCAAGTTAAAAGTAAAAAGAATTAAAAAAATCCGTAATTGTATAACTTTTGAGTTATCATGGAAGAAATGCTTCTTCCCTTTCGGGGAATCAAGAATGATCTTCAAAAAAGGTTGTTATGCTACAAGCAAGATTGGACTGGTGGTCTACGCGCGGGGGTATCAGGTGTGGGATTCATCTGTAGCTCATCATACATAACTTAATTGTGAAGATTTTGATTTATTTAACTTATGCGAATATACTAGATCATCAATATGAGTAATCATATTTCTTGCAATTATTAATTACTCAATGTTATTGCAACTTTTGGTTTCTCATATATACGAGTACAGTAATGAAGTTTTGTTCTTGAAATTATTAATTACTCAATGTTATTGCAACTTCACACTCCTTGATCCAGTTGCTAGCATTATCACCTTCAGTGAATGATTTTTCATCATATATGGGAGCTTTTTCACAATTTGTTTCTTTACAATCCTCGATCATGTTGCTAGCATTAACACCTTCAGTGAATGGAAACACAAGCTTGTGATGCTCGAGTTCTTCTATCATTTTCTTTAATCAAATTGTTCCTCCTCCTCCATTGGACATTATCTTCTTCATTTAGTATGGACTTTTAACTTCTCAGCATGACTTAGTCTTCTCTATGACCCATGTGAACTAGCATCTTACCCTTCCTTTTAGAGTGAAAGTTAATATCACTGAGCAATTGTAATTCCTCCTGCCCAACTTCTGTACGAATTTCTATGATCTTCAACTATTTATTTGGGTCCTTAGTATTTAATTTTTGTAGGTTGTTTGCAGAGGAAATATAAAGTTAAAACATTGTATGCCTAAAACATTGTGATGAATTGATGAAAAGGGAAACATATATATATATATATATATATATATATATATATATCAAGTAGTTATCGTACTAATATGTCGCAAGTTGTTGATTGTGTAAAGCATAATTATGGTGTTGTGGCATTATTAGTCGAGCGGGGTAGTCTTACACTGAAGTAATGTTTGGACTGCATCAGCTGCCTACTTGCATAGTTTTTGTTTCCTACTAATAGTGATTGACATCCAGTTGAGATGATATTGTTTAGTATAATATAATGTATAAACTGACTGTCATTTATTGTTGGTAGTCTTGTAACGACTCAAGTAATGTTTCAATGATTTTGTCTAGTATACTACAATTTATAAACTGTCTGTCACGTATGCTTAGAACCAGTTATCTATTACATTAGGTATTGGATCCTATGATTAATTAGATTTATGCCAACAAATTGAAGGTAGTTCAGTTTATTGGAGTAGGAGTTATATTTCGTTTGTAGATCATTTCAAACAGTAATGCTATGTTTGGATTGAAGGAATGAAGGTGGAAATGGAATGACTTATTCCCATGGAATGGAAAATTTGTGGTTGGTTGTTCCATCGGAATGGAATAAATTATTCTCGTTCCTACCAAATTTGTGAATTTTATTACTTGGGTGAGGGTATGGAATGACCGGAATGAATTATTCCACTCACTTAATTCCATTCCTCCAATACCAACGTAGCATAAGAGTATTGAAGTCAATTACTTTATAATGTTTACTTCCTTTTCTAACATTGTTCATGTATCAGTTCGTCAGCAAGGTAACTGTGTTTGGGGACACAACTACAAATTCTTCCTCCTTTCTCGCGGTAATTTTCACTTTCTTTAGGGTGATAGTTTAATGGACAAGTTGAACTTTAGTCATAAACAAGAGACACTTTCACCATTTGGTTTAGTGGATTTATATTTCCGTTTTCATATTTGTTTTCTGTAACTTCCTGTATTTATAAATTAATCACATTGCAAGCATTCTAATAATGAATTGCTTATAGAGACTCGTACACTACAGTCTTCACATAATTAAAATTAATATCAGCAATGCATTCAAAGTAGTATTCCTTTTTATAGTCACTAGAACTAGCTACTTTTTAGACTGTGACATGTACTTCTGCATAATGACTTTGTCTTCAAACCTTGCTATATCAAATTGTTTGTATTTGAAAAGTAATTCTTTTCTTGGAACTTTAGTAATAGTTTTAGGTACCATATGCTTAATGAAATGATCCAACTTGGTCTACTTAAAAGGTTGCCTTGTGAATGTGTCCAATGGCTATTGGCAGTTTCAAATTGAAATACATGGTTAGTAATGTGACACCACTCGGTTAACTAGTTTTGGCAGACTTCTTATCTGCCAACTTTTGATGAAAGAATTTATGTTATTTTAATTGTGGCATATACACCTCCATCCGATTTGGATGACATCAGATGACACATAGTTTAAGAAAATTTGGAAACTAAGCTGATCTATTCTTAGGCAGTTGTAAAATGAGTACATACTATAACAGTCTTAAGGGAGGTATCACTTATACAACTCTTTGGTTTTTTTTCTTCGTTTTTCCAGATACCTTTTAACGAATTTATTGAAGCAGTGGCTGTTTTCATAGTTGTTCACGTTTCTGGATACAACAATGGATACGCTTGTATTGCTTCCTATATTCATAGACTTCTTTCAAGAAGCCAAACATCGTTCCATCTCACCCGGCAATCTTGCTGTCATATTTTTGGCTTTTGGTATACTTTCTATCATATATTTCACAATTATTCACAATCTCCAATTAATATTTCTGCATTCTAATTGTTTGCATGTTTCTTACTGATTTTGCACCTTGATGCAGTTTTAAACTTGGATTTGCACCAAGTCATCTTTGTTTCATAATTATGCATGCATCTCTTATCTTAAGCAACACCAATTTGGTAGAGATAATTAAACACCGACCAACTTTTTGCTTCTATTCATTTCTATCTCCCTTTGTTCTTCCTCTGTAAAGAATGGCGAATATAATTTTCTCATACAGGTGTAATGAGAAGAAAGGAGTTGCCCAGCTGCTGTTGAAATATGACTTGGATAGAAGAAAAAAATTGAGCAGGTAGGACTTGTTTGACAAATTTTTTCTAGAAGTTATTCCTATTTTCTTTTAGTGCAATGGATGAAAGTTAAGGATGAAAAGACAATCAGCGAGTGACTTTAAGTCAAATATGTAAATAGAATATATGTATCACCATCCTTTTGCAAGAATCATTGTTCTGAGTAGTTCCCAGGAAATTATACACTATTTATATTTGTGATTCAAATTATTATAGTTAGAGCACAATATCTCCATGAGTCCATAGGATAATTTTCTATTTCCAAAGTTCAAAATGTAAACCCTGAACTTAAGTTTTTTTGAAATACTTTGCCTTGCAATATTTGATATCGGATCCAACAATGTATTACTAAAGTTATCTACTGTTCATTATCAGTATTGAACTAGATTACAATGGTTTGTAGGCTTTAGAAATCATTCTTCCTTTGCTTAAGTATTTACATCTTGTGATCCCATATTCTCATGTTTTTGTCTTTATTAAGGTATGGAGAATATTCATGCACTTTATGAACTGGATTTCCTAACATGTGCAGATGTTGATGCGTGATTCGACCTTGTCGTGAGTACAATGTACCAATTTCTTTTCAATGTATTACTTGTTTTTAGTTAATGAAAAATGTGTATTTCTCAATTTTGTGGATTATTTCTGTATTGATCTTTTTTATAAGCTCTCTATTGATCTTATTTGTAAAAGTGTATATACAATTTTCTTTTTTACCAAAGTTGTCATGTGTCTCATGTATAATATTTGAATAGCTGCCTCAGAATGGATAATTTTAGGAGTCGTATTTATTATTATTGTATTAGTCATTTCAAATTTAGTTGCTTGCACTAATCTGGAAATAGGTTAGTTAGAGGGGTAAGTTGTCTTGTTAAGTGCTATATTAGATGCCAACTTATTTTTGTTAAGGGCATTTACCCACTTCAGTGAAGGTTGCATTCCCCTTGATTTCCCTAACCCTTTTTCCATTATTTTGGACATATAAAATGTTTTATAACAAAATAGTACTTCGTTCCATGTGACAATTGGTTCGTTACACATCAATCACTATATAAAGGAAGTTTATGATCATGATTTCTCCCCCCCCCCAACACACACACACACAAAATCTATGATTCATACAGAAAGGTTGATCTATTTTTAAATATTTATTTAGGTTTGTGGTTGTATTCATGCCATCAGACATCAGAATATTTCCGCTTTGGAGAGCTATATGAAAGACGTTGATGAACTGATTCATGCCTTCTCTTTTATCAGTTATACATTGCTTCAGCTAGACGGCAAAAAATCTGATGATTTCCAGTCAGCAATCATGTCACGAATCCCAGATCTGGTCAAATTAAGCAAATGCTGCTTGAAAACCATGGGTTTGATGGATCTTTGTTTCACATGGTGCGTATGTTTATGTAGACCTGAAGTAGACTCTGATTGATAAATTTGTTTTTGTGTTTCTGCCTTTTGCAGAGAGAGGACATTCTTTTTGGTTGTTGACCATTTCAGTGGTGATAATGAACGCACTTTATCTTGAACTGGACTCTCACCCAAAAATCCTTTTCCTTTATCTAAAAACTGTTTTTGAGGTTCACTCAACTGGAATTCTTAACTTTTCATGTTTTACAAAAGGTGATAATGTGGATATTCCTAATGGAAGCAGGGATGAGGGTCAACACAGTAGAATTGAGGCTTTCTTGGAAAGGATTTCTGATTTTCCAAATTTAATGCCTAATAATCCAGTTCATGTAACTGATAAAATCATTGAGCAGTATCTTGAGGTAAATTTCTCCACAACTATCTAGCAGTTAGTGTGTGTTAAACTTTGTTGTGTCATTCAGTTAGGGCATATGCTCTTACGTCTAATAAAGTTTATTAAATATATGCATATATGATAATCCTTCAACCATTGTTCAAGCCGAAAATGTTTAATTACTTTGATTTAGGGTTGTTTATAGATATATTTATTTTCCATATCAACTTCCACCTTTTTCTTAACTTTTCTCTCTATAATGAATTTATTGTACCATGTTCCGAACTACCTAGTTAAGCAAGGCTGGTAATATGACTGCCAATTTTAATTTCTTCTTGTTATCTACAACAACGGAATGATTGCCAATTCTCTAGAAACATTCAAGAAGTTATATTACGAGAATTTAAAATTGCCTACATATTTTTGTTATAGCTGTTATGTCAATACGAACCCATTTCAGTGCTCAAGTTCCTGGAGACCTTTGAAAGCTATAGGGTGGAACATTGTTTATGCTTGTGCCAGAACTATGGGATTGTAGATGCTTCTGCTTTTTTATTTGAAAGAGTTGGTGATGTTGGCACTGCTCTATCACTTATTCTTTCTGGCCTAACTGACAAATTTTTAATGCTTGATGCCACTGTTCGAAGTTTTCTTTATGATGCTGGTGTGGAGCATTTGAACACTGTTTTGCAGGAGGAGGTCTTGCACATATTTTATATTTTTTCTTTGTGAATCATCTGTAGTCGTTGGACAATTTATATTAATGTTATAATATTTTCATGCAGGTGAATGACATATTTGACATTACATGCATGTATTGGACTGTGTCAGCGGAATAGCCCTCAGATGAATTTTGACGAATCTGAGTCCCTCTGGTTTCGATTACTTGATTCGTAAGCTTAAAAGTTGCTATCAGAGTGCTTATTTTCCTTCTTGCTGGACTTTAATTACGAGATCATTAGAGGGGCCTTCCTAATAGGATAGCTTTTATTTCAGTCTGTTGTACACAATATAAGAGTTTTAGATTTCAAAAATTGATATGAACATTGTTCTCTTATCTTCTTTTTCAGGATTTTCTTAAAAAATGCTTTTTGCAAGGGTCTGATTTTTCCAGTCATTTCCATATAATTTAGTTACTTAGTACTGGCACGACACATCTCATTATTAACTCTTTATTACTCTGCCTTCTAACTTACCCTTTAATTTGAATTTCTCTAATAGTTTTCTTTTTATCATCATTATGGTGTTCATCATATCTATGGAACTGTTTGATAACCTTTGGTTGCTAAAGAAATCGAAGTCTTGTAGACCATGTTTGTCTAGGTAAGGGAACTCGCACACTCTCAGCTGATGGGTTAGTGATCTGTGCACTAATGCAAGTCACATTTGCAGATAAATTTAACCAATCTGCATCTTCTCCCAGAGCGTTGCTACTTGAATTCTGTTTCTACATTCTTATGTTGCCACCATAATTCATTTTCCTTCACTGTTTCCAAATGATATTCTTATATGCGCAATGACTTGCACATGAATTTCTGCAGACATTATTTCCTTGATACTTCGCGTGTTTACCCAATTCTAATAATTATTATAGTTTCAATACAGGTTTTGTGAGCCATTAATGGATTCATATAATGGTCAAATGGGCTCCGAAGGTGAAAAGAACTTGAGACTTCTAGATGTATCATTGGGCAGAGAGGAGAATGAAGCGGCATACAAAATTAGGTGGAAGGTGTCAAGGTCCCAAAGAAGCGCTCATATTCTGAGGAAATTATTTTATGTGTTCATTAAAGAGATTGTTGAGGGAATGATCGGATATGTTTGCCTTCCAACCATCATGCTGAAACTCCTTTCTGATAATGGTAACCAGGAATTTGGTGATTTTAAACTTACCATATTGAGAATGCTTGGAACATATGATTTTGAAAGAAGAATTTTGGTATGTTTGCTCTTCCTATCATTGTTTTTCTTATAATTTTCTTGTTTTATAAACACTGAATCTTTTGATTAATTACTTATATATATTTACTATCATTGAGATAATTTTTTGAAAGGTTCTCTTTGTTATCAACTTGAGATTGTTGTCCATCCATGTGATCTAGCTTTTGGATGCATTGTTTTCCATGAAAGGAGAAATTTGGAAATAATTTAGTATAAACTCGAGCTAAGTTTTCTATGTGGAGTTGCTGGTGGTCAAATCTTCTTCACATTCTTGAAACCAGAAATTGTTGGTTAAATATCTCTCATCTTTCCTTTAAATATTCTTTTATCTCAGCCTTGCCATTTCACACCAAAAACGCAAAAATGGAGGTGGCAGACTGACATTTGGTTTTGTTTTTAGTACTATTTACTTGTACAATATCTTTTCAAATGAAGCCATATAAAAATATATAAATAACTAAATAAAAATTAACTAGAAATTATGCCAATGCGAAATAGTGGAAAAAGGCAATTATCGGCAATATGGTACTCAGAAGTCATATACCTTGTTTATTTTATTATTTATCAATTTTTAATACTCATTATTGTTTATTTTACTTGCACTGTGTTCATGAGTTTAAAAAGGTTGGAAAAAAAGAAAGAAGAGGAAAATGGAGGATTTTAAATGTTTCCCTTCCCAAGTGTCATGTGTGAGTTTTTTTTAAGGAGGGAAGATGAGGGAAATGGGTGGAAAGTAAATCCAACTTTCTACCCTCAACTTTTCCCCCAAGAATGGGAAGATTTGGTTGGAAAGTTATTTTCCCATTTTAAAAAGTTCTTATTGTTCTCATTCTACCCCTCAAAATCACAAACCTTAAAATTTTAAGTCCTTCAATGTCCACATCCTCTCATTAACTCACAAACACAAGGAAACTTGTTATCACTCCTCCATTACTCTTCTCTAGTAATTTTAACTCTCTCTTGTTTTATTTTCTACCCAAACATGCAAACATTAATGTTGTACATTCCGACTTAACTTGTGGATATTGATTTTCATCCGAAACAAAATTTCCACTTTTGATTGGCTGTACATGCAACAAATGAAAAGTTTCCATATTGACTAGTTGCTTGTAATGCCAGGACACTGCCAAGTCACCGATTGAGGATGATACTTTTTATACCACGAGCCTACTAAAAAAGGGCGTTTCTCATGGGTACGGACCTAGGAGTCTTTTATGTTGCATATGTAATTGCCCTCTTACCAAAAATTCTACAAGCTCTAGGATTCAAATATTCAGCTGTGGACATACAACCCATCTGCAGTGTGAACTTCAAGAAAAAGAGGCATCACAAAGAGATTCTTGAGCAGGATGCCCCATTTGTACACCATAGAAAAAGGCTGGCTTTGAGTTCGAAAATTAAGTTTGCCCTGGCTGAGGATGAATTAGTGAGCAAGTATTTGTCAAGAAACCAGACAACTCAAGGGACAATTGGTCTGCACCAGCATGAAAGCGATATATTTGAGGGTTCCTATGGTTATCATCCAATTTCAAGGGTTAGTCTAGGTATAACTGTTAACCCATTGTACTCATTTATCTTGATACTAATTGGATTGCAACTTGGGTGCAGCAATTTGAAATCTTAACTAATCTTAAGAAAGAACATAGATTGAATCATGTGGAAAATCCTCCTCAGTTAAGGCTTGCACCACCAGCCGTATATCATGAAAAGGTGAAGAAAGGGATTGGTCTTTTCAGCGGAGAAAATAGTGGTGGAAAGGTGCAGAAAGGAATTGATCCTTCAAGAGGAGAAAGTAGCAGTGGTTTTACAAAGATACGAAAAACAAGTAAAAGAGAAGAAAATCTAGGGAGTTTTGCTCTGGTTTGTAGGGCATCAAAGTACTGAAAAGAGAAGTTTGGTTAGAAATTTCTGGTACATAGTTGGGACTTTCGTTTTGTTTTGAACTGAATGACCAGTTTTGAATACAGCCATGATTGTGTTGGCTGTGATGCATTTTAGCTTTTCAATTTAAAAAGATCAATTGCTTGAATTCCTTGTAGATGTCTATACTTCAGTGGCTTTCTGAAAGCACGTGGCACTGTTTTTTTATTAGGATTTTAAATAAAATATATACAGAATGATTAAGTTTCGAATATACTCGTAACAGGGATGAAAGAATTAAATTTGGGATATTTTAGCTATAGCTTAATTGGAGTTTCTTTTTCTTTTATCATGGCACATAATGCGATCTCTTTGTTGGAAAATGAATAAGACACTATTTGAGATAGGTAATCCGAACTGTCTCATATATGGTCTTATAATTGTAGCCTTTTCTGTAATTTTTAATTTTATATCATAGTTGTTTATTTGGCTGCTGTTCAAAAGGAACGATGACGGATGTGTACAACTCAACATTTCATTTTTGAAGTATGGATATTGATATGATCTTATTGATGTAGGATTGAATGCTATTGTTGTGATTCGTGGAGATGGGTAGTAGTCTTTTCATTCCATAATAATAATAGTTGTTTTAGTTCATGTACATGAATTAAGTAAATCCATCACAAATTTGCTGAACCACAATACAAAATTGAGAATAAATAACAAATAAATTAAAATATTTGTTTTTCTAAAATGACTATTATTATTATTATTAGTTATCATTAAAAACAAAAATTCACGATGATAACTAATTATTTTATAAAAAAATAGGTCATATAGAATTCCTTAAACACCAAGTTTAAACTTTTAACTTCTTTCATTTTCCTTCTCATATATTTTTTTTTTGTTTTAAGTAAAATAAAAACAAAATGTGTTCCTAATAGTAATTACTATACCTCTTATATTTTTTAAAAATTATCGTTTAACAATTTTTGCCTTTAGCAACCATGTCATGCATTTGTAATTCATTTTTCGTACTAAATTATAAGATTATTGCTAAATTTTAATAGTTAAATTGAAACAATTTAATACTTAAAATTAACAAGTTCATTGAACATTATGAAATAATAATTTTTTAAACTAATAATACTTAATTTACAATATTAATTATTTTATTATATTTTTGTTCCTTGTTGTGACTTTTATGTACTAAAATAAAATATAGATTAAAAATGTAGAAGATTATATCATAATAACTTTAAATATAAAATATGAGTACTTTAGACAAAAGATATTTAAATAATATGTGAATTAATGTCACATGCGTACACTAGGCAACAAATATTTTAAATTTTAAGAAATTTAGAGAAAATATAAAAAAAATTGAGGGAGATAGATTATTTAAAAATTTAAGAAAGAGTAAATTTTGAGAGAGAGAGAGAGAGAGAAGCATATATAAAAAAATTGAGGGTAGAAGAATTTTTAAAAAAAATAAGTGTACAAATTTTTTAGAAAAAGGTGTATAAAAAATTTTAAAGAGAAGAAAATATATAAAATATTAGAGAGAAGATAAAAAAATATACAAACTAAATATCATAAATAATTAATTTAATTGTATCATAATAACTTTAAATTTAAAATATGAGAATACTTATATTTGGTCATACCACCCGTTTTAAAAATGGGTAGGGCAATGTAAAGATAAAATCAATCCATAACCTATAACCTATTTATCCATCCCTCCCTTTTCTCTCCTTTTAATCTTGTCCTTTCAAACTTTCCTTCATCACTTCATGTACTTCTACTCTCCGGTCTACACTATATTCTACTTTGTGGCGGGACAAGGCTTCAGTGTCACAAAGGCTAAACCAGACAAAACTACTATTTCTATACAAATGAGGCAGCAGCCACATGCGGCCAAGGATCAAGTAAAAAAGCCACACGCGTCGCTCTCACATCGGGGCTCTTTGGCCGGAGGAAGATCGACCAAATCGGAGGTCGGACGCGCCCTCACGCGCCGCTCTTCTTTCCCTGCGGTTAGGCCTCCTCGGCTGTTCGGAGCTGCTGTACAGTGCGTACAGTCGGGTCGGAGCCCCATTTTGGGTCGGGTTATCAAGCTCCCTCAGGTTATATGGGTTCCGTGCGGTAATGAACGTTTCCGGCTGTTCTGCGCCTTTTCTTTCGCGGTTTCTCTCTCGGTTTCTTCTGGGAGAAGCCTAAAACCCTCCCAATTCGTGGCTTTGCTCAACTCCATGCTTGTTTCGATGGGAGTTGTTGAAATGGTAGAAAAAGGGGAGATTAGGTGACTTGAACTGGATTTTCCAACATGTTACCTTGTCGTGATGCGTGTAAGTATAATGTAACAATTACTTTTCAATGTATTACTTGAAATTAGTTAATAAAAAATGTGTATTTCTCAATTTTGTGGATTATTTCTCTATTGATCTTTTTTATAAGCAATTTGTAAAAGTGTATATAACATTTTTTTTACCAAAAGTTGTCCTGTGTCTCATTTATAATATTTGAATAGCTGCATTAGAATGGATAATTTTAAGAGTCCTAACTATTATTATTGTATTAGCCATTTCAAACTTAGCTACTTGCACTAATCTGGAAACAACTTAGTTAGAGGGGCAAGTTGTCTATTTAAGTGCAATGTTTGATGCCAACTTATTTTTGTTAAGGGCATTTACCCACTTCAGCGAAGGTTGCATTCCCCTAACCTTTTTTTCCGTTATTTTGGACATATAAAATGTTTTATAACGAAATAGTACTTCTTCGTTCCTCGTGACAAATTGGTATATCCTAACAAAACTTAAGATGCCGTCTCCAATTGCTTCATTCTAGCATATGATTCGTGATATATTATTTAATAAGGAGATGTTTTTTTGTTTTTGTTTTTTTTTATCAGCTGTAGTAGATGTTAAATGTGTTCGCTATGAAAGTGGTGTGAATTTAATAATTTCCTTTGATATGATATTTCATAATTTAGTTGGTTGGTACAAAAGATAAATACTTTTCACAATGAAAAAGAGGTTAGACTTTTTATCCATCAGCCCAATGAAATTGTTTCAATTTTGCTTGGCCCATTTTATTTGTCTTAAAACTTAAAAGACTTGTGCTCACATTTTGATTGCAATTATTAAATATTATTATTTATTAACAATAATTGTAAACAAGATTTAAAATATTAGTGCTTGCGATGCATTATATTAATGTTCTATTAATTATTAGGAAGAGGACCAGTTATCTGTTATATTATTTGAAAATTTCCTTCTCTAATATCATATGCATAGTTTTAGTCATTTTTGAAAGGAATCAACTACTGTAACATTTCAAAACTTGTACGAGGAAATAAATACATGTGATGTAAATTATGGCTTATGGTCTCTATAAGTTTTCTGTCAACGATGAGTATATATTTAGAAAGTGATCAGTCATATAGGATGTTGTCCAAAACACACCATAGTTATAAAACTAATTGCTCAAGTTAGGTGAGATAGAGTAATGGGAGTTGATCTTTAGATAAAAATGATCCCTGGTTGCTCGATGAAGAATCTGAATTCGTCATGGGTTGTAATTTTAAATATTGTTCTCATAGATGAATTATTTTTCCTACTATAAAATATTTTGATTAGATGAATCAACTCTGGTGAAGAGAATAGCATTTTCAAGAGCCTTAGTGCACTCAGATGATAAGGGTCAGTTTGTAGTGTACAGTCGGAGACAATTTGTTATTCCGTTAGAGCTCTTAAAAAGGGCAGAGGAAGAGTACGGGCTGCAAATACATGGACCGATCACACTGCCATGTGATGCAGTTTTTATGGAGTATGTGGTCTCTTTGATCCAAAGACATCCGACTAAATATCTGAAAAAGCAATCATAATGTTCATAAATTCTGGTCAATGCATATCATCTTGGTACATCCAGCAGAAACAAACCAACAGATTCTAGTTGCCGGCTTATGAAGATAATTAGACTTTGATTTTGTAAATGATTAACATTTATTGTAGCTTTATACATCATTTATTTGTGGGATCCCAAAACAATTCATATATGAGCTTCCGAAACACCAAACTATTTTGTTCAACGCAAAACAAACATTACAGCCATATCATGTGTCACTTGTTATTATAAAATTATAAAATCTACTACGTACTTTTAATTGGAAATCTGTGTGCAACCAACCAGGTATAAACACCATCTCTGTCCCAAATGTGAACTTCAGCCTTCATGATGCATGTTAAGGTTTGTTGCCAACACACGTAAAAATGTCATCTTTTGATGATTTTAATAGATAAATGTACACGAAACATATAATATCTTGTCAACCTGGAAGTGGCCTTAGGTTAATGTGATTTCATTTCTTCGTCTTTTTATTATGCTCGTTTGATCAGAATTTTGTTGACCGTAGATTTTGCAAAATAAAGGCATACCTTCTTAAATGACATTACCCCTTAACTAGCATACCTATTTAAGCCTTCCCTGTTTTTTCTTTTTTCAGTCTCTCTCCTCACTTGTGTCTGTCCAAAACAAAACCTGAGCTGCGAATGAACATACCAACATAGGTCGCAAAATTCGAATTATAGAACACGAAGACCAAGAATTGAAGTCTATGCCCAGATCTTCCTTGTTGCTGTTGAATCGAACATACAGTTTTCCTTGTTGTTGAATCGAACATACGATCTTCCTTGTTACTATTGAATCGAACATACGATCTTCCTTGTTGTTGTTGAATCAAGAAAACTTGACCCTTACAAGGTAACATGTTCTTTTATCTGTTATTTGCCTAAATTTTGGAATTAATTCCGACTGATTTGGATTTTGGGTAGGTTGGTGTTGTTGCAGTTTCAGAATTTTGTTTGGGGGGTGTTTGTGATGTAAAGGACTGGTTCTTTTGTTGTGGTATAAGTTTCAAACAGTGAATGTTGAGATGCTAAAAGATGGAAATTTTATTTGTTATTTTAAAGGGTTATTGAATCTTGGAATTGATTTGGAGTGATTTGGATTTTGGGCATATAATCTTACCCAATTGGATGCCCTTGATAATGCTGTGGCTGCAAGAATTGCTACTGTGGAATTTTGTTGAAAGTCAAATTTCATTACAAAACTATCACCATAATTATGGTATTGTGCTAGCTTACTAGGCTAACAGTCTAATCAAATGGTTCCATCGTTCCTATCTTAATGATCATAATTGGTTCAACACTATGATTCTGAAATGACTGCTCCACTAAATGATCTTTATTTAAGCCAACTATATATGCTTTGGTAATCCCAGGTGCGCCTTGGACTTTGTTTCTCCCGTGTTCTTAAAATGCCATTGGAGTTGCTTGCATCTCAGAGGTGTTCTTTGTTGGTAAATATGGGCTTTTCTATCTCCTGTTCTATATTGAGTATAACTGATGCATTTAGAGACATGTAGAATGGTGGCTTGCCACCGTTAGTGCTCAGGCCTTTCTCATCACAGTTCCTATTGATATAGTTGGTAATTTTTCTGGCTGACTTCAAGTATGCAGGTGTTTTCTGGCTGAATGCGGGTTGCAATCACAAACATGTTTGGTCTTGGTTTCATTGGACCATTTTGCCACTTCTGATATGCTTTTGATTGTTTGTTTATTCTTATTCCATTATGAATTTCTCTGATTGTGACGTTCTTTTTACAGTCTTTGAGTGTTCACTTTAGTTTGGATACCTTCTTCCCCTATGGATGATTGTCTGGCAATACAGTGGTTGTAAAGAGTTGTGAGGTGCTTCACCAAGACTTTGCTAATAGAGGTCCTCTAACACCTTCTAACTTCTCTGGTAGTGCTGTTTTGCATTCCCTAGAATGCTTCATAAGTCTGCTGAAGGGCTTTTAAGTGCACAAAATACTATTTCAAAAATTTGCAAAATATTTGAGAAAATATACGTCTATATAATACAGTAGAATTTCAGTCATAAATGTACGTATATATCCTTGAGAAAATTAAGAGGTTCATATGGAACTAAATATTTTTACATTCCTCAAAAAAAAAGAAGCATCTCAACATTAAACGTATTTTATTTAAAACAACTGGAATTACAAACACAACTCTATTATTTATAGATATAAGCTTCAGATACCTTCGTGGATGCATCATATCTTTTCCAAAAGGGAACTGGCTAATTCGAATTTCACAGATTAGTTGACAGATAAAAGTTGAATATCTTACTTTCTATGAGATGCATGTGTTGCTCTATTCACTTGTGGGAGGATTTTCTTATTAATATTTTCTCCTTTTTGCGGTTGGTATGAAGGTATGGACCTATTTATTAGGGTTGGACTCAAACTACAGCCTAATTTAGTGCGGATTGTGTATACTAAAGTGGCAATGGATGGCCTGATTTTTGGACCCTTTGATTTGCTTGTATTCCTCGGTTACATGGGATTCTCCAGTTGTAAGAATGCTTCTCAAGTGAAGGAAGATTTGAAAAGGGATTTCCCCCGTGCTTTTATTTTGCAAGGTGGGGCATGGCCGATTCTTCTGGTTGCCAACTTCCGATTTGTTCCTCTAAGGTACCAGCTTCTGTATATCAATGTCTTCTGCTTGATAGATAGTGCTTTCTTGTCTTGGTTGGAGCAGCAACAAAGATGCTTGGAAGCAGTTGTTCACATCATTTCCACTTTCAAAGGCCTTAACAAAAGATAACAACATCTTCCCTGTGTTGTACTCTTCGTCGGTGATCGGAATTGATTGTTCAACACAGAAAGCCAGTGATGCTAACATATTGTTCTTTTAAGTTTGAATCAGAGAAGTGATATAGTTTTTCAGATTTCTATGTTCTGACAAGAACAATATAACATTCAAGTCTAATATCCTGGCTCATTACTCAATTACTTTTAATCCACTTATACTTTATGTATTCACTTGTCCAATTTTGTGCAGATTTTTATAAATTTATTATGATTACACAATAATGGCCTTTTAATTTGTCATGAATTTGCTTTGATGAGTAAATAAAAATTCTAGATTAAGAAAATACGTGCAAGAAATAGCTATGTAACTGAATGTCAATAAGTAAATCAGAAATATCAACTTTCTTCTTAGGATGTGTTGTGGACATTCAGGATATCTGTTCAATTAATCTTTGGTCGTAAACATGTATTCAAGTGGCCTATTTTCAAAAAAGCAGAACAAATTGGATGTAAATGAGAAAGCTGAACGTAGAGTAGGCTATTTTCAGAATTTACACTACACAATTTTATGATATCGTGTCTGATCAGATTGATAGTTTGGCAATGCAGTATAGTATGACATAATTTGTTACTGGAATTAGGCATTTTGTAATAACTCGAACAATAAATTATTCTTCAAAGTCCACTGCTTTGATGACTCCATCCACTTACACTTAGAAACTTCTGAGTTTGAAGAAGAGGGTTACTAATCGTGATTGGGGGGAAATTTATACGGAAGTTGACGCGGTTTTTAAGGAATTAATGATCACAATGGAGGATTTGGTTGAGAAGGCAACGGGGTTTGCCTTTCAAGGATTGGACGTGATGCAAGGCGTATTTGCCGGTGGTAAATCAGTTCTAGGTGGAAGTGCTAAGCTCGTGTTCATAATTGGTAATTCCATTGTGTCCGGAGCAGCACGTATTTTTAATTTTGTGTCTCAGTTGATGATTTTCTTATGGGTCTTGTATTATTTTATCACATCAAATTCTTGTGGAGTCGCATAACAAATGATGTGTATGATTCCCATTTCACCATCTGAAAGGTCCAGATGTGTTGAAGTTCGTGTTCTACTGGCAACTTCTGAGATTGTTGTCTTTCAGGGATGTCTTACTTGGCTTTTATTTAGATTATACTTTATACATTTCTTGTACATGTCAACTGTACTTGCATTCATCAGCCCTTTATTGTCAATTTTCTCTTATTGGCTCTCAACAATTCCAGCCGTCCTGCAGTTGGCACTGGAAGGCAGATATATGTTGACCCTTAGCTTGTCCATTATTCATCTTGTGCTTATGGAGTGCGGATGTCTTGTAATTCAAGAAGATATTCCTGGTCATAGTGCATATCTCACCGGCCTTGGCATCATTCCATATGCTGTGGAGGTAAGAGGCTTATGATTCTTTCCCTGCTCTTTTCATCATACCTCGTTATTGGTACCGTATATATTTCTATTCTAGTTTCTCTTTGCCTTAGATTGTTTAGAAATTTCACATTGGTATACTCAAAAGTACATGACTGGCTTGATTTTTTCCTGATAGCCTATTACAGTTAATGCATTTATTTTGTAAGATCAAATTATTTAATAGTCTAGGTGTTCATTTAGTCGCATTACTCGACAGGAAGTTAGTAGCCTATTGGGAAGCTGCATTTTATAAAGAAGAGAGTAAAGTACATGCAGAAAGCAAAAACATTAAATAGATTAGTCAATTTCTCTGCTCGCACACTATTTTTTGCCGTGCTAATGTATCATAAATGATTTTGCATAATCTCTATGTAATTTATTCGGTAGCTTTTGTTTGATTGTGCTTGCTCTTACATGTGTACTTTTTAGTATTATGTGGTTGAAGTGAAACACTTGATTTAGAAGTTGTAACTTACTATGGCTTTGGGCATATTAATAACGCAGGGAGCAATATGGGCCGGTAAATGTTTAATATTGAAATGATTAATGTGTAATATGTCCAACTGTGAAGTTTGTTGAGACTTACAGGCTTTCATATTTTTTGTTCAGGTTATTATTCCAGCTCCTTATTGGGTGAGTTATCCAGAAATGGTCAGGATAGCTGATGCAATGCCTGTGATTCTGCCGACCCACATCTCAGAAAACTTTCTTTTAGATCCAAAGCTTCTCGAGTCCACAGAAATCAAGATTGCTTATTATTTGTTCTCCTTCCAACCCAACTGGGTCTGTTTACCCCTGGAAACTACTTGAACAGATTGTTGCGAAGCATCCCAGACTTCTGGTAGGATCAAGAAACCTTACACTTTGTACCTGCTCGTAATTATGGCAACTTTGCTAACATTTGAAACCTTAACTATGCTTGGTTATTCTATTTCAGGTGTTGTCTGACGAAATATATGAACGCATTATTTATGCACCCGCAACTCACACAAGCTTTGCATCTTTGCCAGGCATGTGTGATCGAACTCTGACAGTGAATGGATTTTCTAAGGTAATTACAGTTTAGTCACATTATAGAACTAGTATCTAGAGATCTTCCACACTATTCCATTCTTGAAATTCCCCTTCGTGCCTATTCTTGCTTAGTTATGTATAATGTATCTAAAAATGTATGCCTCACAAAATTTATACTTTTATAGGCTTTTGCGATGACTGGTTGGAGGCTTGGATAAGGGCACTGCGACTCTTTAGTCTTTGTCCGTGTCCTCCCTCGTGTAATCTATTTATCACTTCAGACTTTCAAAAACTTTTTGATCTACTTTGTGGCGGGATATGCACTGCTCTTCAGTCTAATCACTTTGTGGCAGGACAAGGGTGCACTGTGACTATTCAGTCTTGTCCGCGTCCCTCGCTCTATTTATCCCTTCAGACTTAATTTTCTATTCAGTCTTCTTTATCTTTTGTATTTTCAACTATCACTTGAATATACTCTTCTGATTCCTCTCCCTACTTTACTACAGGAGGTCGCATTCTCGTTTATTTTTTCTATCACATCTGTTTGGTAGCAGATCTAAGCCGAGGTGGATGAGATTTTTGGTAGCGTGGTGGAGGCTCCACGATTTTTGGTAGCGTAGTTGAGGGATGGAGAGTTTTGTTGATGGTTAACAGGTGGAAAATGGTTGTTTATGATGCAAAGGAGGATCAAGTGACAGATATTGAGATGCATGGCATTTATCCTTTTTTGGACGGTTGTACCTTTGTGGAGAGCCTTGTCTTGCCTAATTGCAGCAACGGTATTCAGAGGCAGGAACAATTATTGGAGAAACAAGATGAATACTGGATCAAATCAGGTAATAATTAATGCCATATAACTGTATATTCCATTATAAATATATATGTTTCATCTAATGTCTCTCTACTTTAGTACCGGAGGTTGCATTCTCGTTTATTTTTTCCTATCAGATCTGTTTGGTAGCAGATCTAAGCCGAGGTGGAAGAGATTTTTGGTAGCGTAGTGGAGGCTACAATTTGGGTCTGATTTGGTTCCACGCTTCCATCTTCTTTTAGCTGATTTGTTCGAAGGTACTTTCTCTCTCATACTCATTGATGTCTTTTTTTACCGAGCATGAAAGTATGATTTTTTTTTTGCAACTTTTCTTGAATATCTAATCCTTTGCATCTTGTTTTCTCAACTTTTCCTCTGCAGTTATTAGGGGAAGATGAGGGATTACCAACTTGCTGGGTTATATTGGCTTATACGATTATATATGAGAATGGTATAAATGGAATCCTTCCTGATGAAATGGTATGTTCTGAATTTTCGGCTTCTCTAATATCCTTGTCCTACCAATAGGTCAAACTACCTTTGCATGTAACTACAAGTGTATCTACTTTAAATCTTTAACCAGTTAATCTAATTGTTTACCCGTTAATATTATTGTTGTTGTCCAAGGGCTTGGTAAAACATTACAAACCATCTCCTTGCTTGGTTATCTGCATGAATTTAGTGGAATAGCTGGTCTTCACGTGGGTGTTGCTCCAAAATCCACTCTTGGCAACTGGATGAATGAGATTCGGCCTTTTTGCCCTGTTTTACGTGCACTCAAATTTCTTGAAAATCCTTAAAAAAGAATTAGTTCTTAATTGCTCTACTTGATTAAGTATCTTCAGTTCCCTCATTTTTATTGTTATTGAATAAACTAATGTTAAATATATTTTTCTTCAGAGATACATACGTAGCTTCTAGGAAGTTTGATGTCTGTGTCACCAGTTTTAAAATGGTGATCAAAGAGAAGAATGCCTTACGCCGCTTTAGCTGGTGCTATATTACAAGTGATGAAGCTCATTTTATCAAAAATGAGAATTGACCATGTTTGAAGAGAAACCAATGAATCATGACAAGCTAAATACTGATTTTCAGTCTGTAGCATAGGTCATCGATGTTGGAGCTTCAGATACAACCTATATAAAAAACTAATGAATCTTGGTCTAGAGATAACAAGCAAATAATTTTGTAATGTAGCTAAATATGATTTGGTTAATTATTTTTCATTCTCTCTTTTTTGGTACAAAGTTGATCACCTCATGGTTGCATTACATAAATTATGGTAGTGTATTGAGGGTGATTACATTCTTGTGCCTGTTTTTTTATGTACGTCCACTGTTGTGAAAATCGAGTAATAAAAGGCATAACATTGAAAATATCCATGTAATAGTTACTAGTGTTACCGGATATATGGTATTGTATATGAACACAATCATTGAAAACTCCTTATGAACACGGTCATTGCGAATATTTAACACTCATTATGATTAACTTGTTTATAATGAGTGTTAATCATTACCCTTATTATCAGCTCCAATATTATCATTACCCTTATTATGATTAGCTTGTTTATTACTCCCATGTCTGGCAAAGAGAGTCCTACATTTTTTTGTTCACTTCTCCTCTTTCGAATATTTAGGTTTGTACAAGACATTGTTAGACACAATTTTTTTATGAGTTTTATAATATTAAATTTTAAAGTGTGTCCTATGCAAATCTTGACATTAGCAAATCATCCGCATGGGCCTACTCGTTTTGCCACGACTTTCATTGCATTGCATAATATTTATGATTATATGCATGGTTTACAGGCTTTGGTGACTAGTAAGGACTTTAAGGAGTATAAATATGCAAAGGATG
This sequence comes from Panax notoginseng, assembly GCA_016801055.1. NCBI lineage: Eukaryota > Viridiplantae > Streptophyta > Magnoliopsida > Apiales > Araliaceae > Panax > Panax notoginseng. The sequence goes on along the minus strand of CM029015.1, from coordinate 9,671,351 downwards.
CACAAGGCAAGGTTGTCGCTTCTTACATATCGGAGAATTTTTTTTGGAATGATTGTAACCAAAATTGTGGAGCCTTTGATGCGTTTATTGAGAATTGTTGATATGGATGAGACACCCTCCATTGCATATTTGTATGATGGCATGTTTAGAGCTAGAAAAGCTATAAAGATAGTTTTTAGGCAAAAGAAAAGCTTGTACAAGCCTTATACAAGAATTATCAAGGAGTGTTGGGATAAGTAATTGCGTGAAAGTGTTCACGCGGGCACATATTGGTTGAATCCTTGTTTTCAATATAATCAAGAATCATTTTGTGGGAAGCCGAAAGTTATGGCGGGTCTTCTTGATGTCATTGAATCAAATGCCACCACTAGTAAGGTTAAGTTGTTGGATGAAACTAGAATTTATCGAGAGCGGATGGGGAGTTTTGGTGGGGAGCTTACACTTACTACTTCGAAGACTAGTTACTCAACCAGGTAAGTTATATTTATTAATTTTTGTTCGACTTTGTTCCATTTTAGTAATTGTTGTTTATTCTTGTTAACTTTGTTCCTTTGTAGCTTATTTCATTGATTTCTAATGTCATTGTTATTTATTTGTATTTAGATGAGTGGTGGAGGTTGTTTGGAAGTAGTGCTCCAAATTTGCAAAAGTTGGCAATCAAATTCCTTACCCAAACTAGTAGTTCATCGGGGTGTGAAATAAATTGGAGTGTTTTTGATCTCATACACACCAAGAAAAGAAACCGGTTGGAGCATCAAAGACTTAATGATCTCGTGTTTGTTCACTATAACTTGAGGTTGAAGAATAGGTATTTTAATAATTAATATTATATGACGTTAGGTTGATGTGAAAAAATCACATAACATTAAATGAAATCATAATTTTAGGCATTGCTATAAGAGATGGAATTATGATCCAATTGATTATGAGTCAATTGACAAAACAGAGTTTTGGATTGTTGAAGAGGAGGAAGAACCATTTCTTAATTATGATGAGCTAGAGAAAATAGTTTATGATGAAGGAGTGATGCCTCATTTGGAAAGGCAACGACGTCGTCCTTGTGAAGGTGAGAAATATTTAAATTATCAATATTAGATTAAAATGTGTATAAGCTGGAATATTTAGTCCTAGGGAACCAAGTTCTGCAGCCTTGTAATGTTTATGGTTTAGTCTGGTAGCATATGCATAATGCATGTACTTGTTCTGCAAAATTTAAAATACTCACATGCCCATCTTCCATCATTTCACCAATTAGTAGCTAACTCAGCTTTTTGACTAAAGCAATTTTGGTTAGTTATCACCTATATTTTGATAATATATGCATTCATATAGGTTATTATAGTGTATAAATTAAAAATCAGCTTTAATCTTAGCCATTAAGAATGTTCAAATCCAAGAATCAAAAAATTGTGTAAAAAACGTAGTGTCGTTGATCCGTCCCCATATATATATACATACATATATATGCTTCAGCACTCTTGCTGATTGTCTGCAGTTGACGATGAATTTCCATTGTTGCCGACAATCTCAAACTTGCAGAGAGGACATGATGCATTGATCTTCAGCCATTTATCGACGCATTCTGTATGGAAGAAGTGAGAGCACGGCAACTCTCTCAACTCATCATTGTCCTTGTATCTTGCCAAGCAAATGCAACAAACCTGCAACAAATGTACAGAACAAACACTATTCATAAAACAGACTAACAAAGCAGAAAATTACATCAGGATCCCTCAACTTTGGAAAGAAACCACTAATCCATTTCACGAGAGTGATTAGCATGAAATTAACTTTGGTCAATTGACTAATACAGTGTCGACAAGCAGGTCGGGAAGTGATCTCTCTCTTTGCGTGTCAGTTGATCAATTGACCAACTTACCATGAAGTTAATTTCATGGTAACCGAATCCTCATTTCACATTTGGTAGAACCCACTAAGTTCTGCCAATATGAATTTATAGGGGAATAATACGTGATGGGGGTTGAGCGAATGGAACAGCTCATAATGACGCCACCAATGGGTAACCCCAATATGTGAGTGATGCAACAAAACATAGATTCACCTTTGCTTGATCCATAGGCACTTTTCCTAAAAGAGGTAGTAATGAAGTTAAAAGTCCGACTCTTAAGCTTTTTAATTGAGAAAAAATTAGTAAAATTTTTCTTATGTATGAGGCGGTGCCATTTCATAAGATATCCAATATAGTAATCAAACGGCAAAAATCTGAAAAGAGTCTCATTTATAAAAATAAAAAACCTAGTTAATTTGCGAATTGCTGAAATTCAAAATTAATGTAAATTTATTTGATTATGATTAATGCAAGAATTAATATTGTAAAATACTTAAAGTATTACCAAGTACAAAATTGTTAGTTCGAAAAATAAATTAAATTTATGTCGCACTTTGAATTTTAGGATTTCAAAATATTTACTAGGATCAAAGTTAAATGGGACTCTTTTTTGGGAATGGAGGGAGTGTCAATTAATATAATAGAACTTGCAGCATCTTCCCCTGAAATAGCACGTTCCTTTTCTGTCCCTGCACCTACTAATCCACCTGCATCAACTCCTAAATTATCATCTCTACTGCTGCTGCTTCCATTTCTCTTCAACTGGAATTTGCGCTTTGGCAGAGAATTAATCGACTCTTCACTGGCTCCTCTCATTTGATTCATATCCTCACGGACTCCCAGGATCGAAATGATACAGGGCAAGCAGCAGCAAATCATTGCGCATAAAATGAAGGGCATAGCATACCCAATACAGCTAAAGGTAAGAAACACTATACATAGTCTGCAAAAAAGCCAAGAAGACGTTGATGATATACAGTGTAAGAAAAAGCTAATATATTGTGGTTATTAACTGGTAGTACCTGTACAAGTTAGGAGCATCAGCAGAAGACGAATGCCCTCCAAATATCCATACATTTCCAACGACAAACCACACTGCAAAGAAGCAATCCAAGGCCATCTTGAACTGGTCGAATAGAGCAAAAAACAGTATCTTTTAACTAACCACATCATTGTTAATTGTTATATATATTAGCTCAAACAAAAAGATACACAAGAATGGGAGTTGTTACATTGCATGGGACTGAGCATGTTAGGTGCATGTCAGGCAGTCCCAACAAATAGGAAGCATCACTTACTTATTTGGTTTCCAGTTTTTCCTCTAAGATTTATCATATCCTTGGTGATTTCTAAAACATATGACAACTACGCAATATATAGAAACGAAGCTATACCCAACCTCAAAGACAGATCAGGCATTTGATGAAACTTCTAATAGACTTAGAATGTAGAACCATGGATGTGAATTCATATAGATAGGTCTAACCTGACTCACAGTTGTGATACATCTAATCATACTGTATGACCACATGCAAAGATACTCATTGGGAGCTTTAGTGATTTAATGATTATATTCACCCACTTTTATGTCCGTCCTTAACTTTTATACATTGCTCTTTCAATTTATTTATTTTTCTGTTCTTTCATTTTTTTTCATTTTTTTTTTGGGTTCAATGTGGATATACAGATACAACAGAGAGTGAAAAAAACTAGCTACGATGTGGCCATTGCGCATTCATAGATTATAGGATGGTAAATTTGTAAGGTCAAGAGAAGGCAAAGTGATGTGGTACGGAAAAAGAAATTCAAGAAATTTATTATTAATTTTGTATTGTTATTTAGAGATAAATGATGCGTTATTAATGAAATTATTTAGTAGGATATTATAGTAGTCGCTTTTCATTAGGAGAATTTTAATTGTAGTAGTAGATTTCAATTAGGAGAGTTTATTATAGTAGTAGATTTTAGTTAAGAGATTGGAGATTGTTTCCTTTCTAAATTAAGATTTTTACTTCGTTCTCAAGTATTGGGTTTTGTATTTAAGAGTTGTAATAATTCATTATTTTTAGATTATTGAATGAATTGATTTGATATTAAAGCTATGTGCTTTTTGATGAGTGAATTTTATACCTACGAATCGGACATCTCTTAGGCTTAATTCTTTGTTAATTTTAAGTATTTTTAATGTTATTTTACTTGTTTTTGTGTTTGTGTTTGTGTTGTAGGAAACGGCTTCGGAGGGTCAAAACATGAAAAATGGAGCTTAATGGCATTTTCATAAATTCAGTCACTGTACCCCGCCCCCTCAGGGGTCTCTAGTACAAAAAGCCCGTCGGGGTGGACCTGTCGGGAAAATAATGCTGATTTTTAGAAGTTAATTCTGAAAAGGATTCTGAGAGTTGATTTGGAGAAGGATCATTATAGGGCTATAAAAGGAGAAGAATACAAGGATTAGAGAGTTAGATTCCATTAGATTAGTTTAGATTAGATTTCAATTAAATTAGATACAAACCCTAGTTGGAATTGGATTAGATATTGAAGCAACTTGAAGATCATTGAAGATCAAGAGCAAGAGCAAGAAAGAGCATGAGAATTGCTGACAACATATTATATTCTCTTATCTACTCTTATTTTTATCTTTTAATATTTATTCAATTGTGGATCATGGATTTTACCTTAATCATGAGCTAAACTCTATTTTGAGATTATAATGGCTCTTGTTGCATAGTTTACCTTGATATGCTTCCGTGTTAGTCTTATTCATTATTATTGGATTACCTATTATGATTTGTGTTAAATTGGTTAATTGTCTAGCTAACAATTATCGTAATAACCCCTATGAAATCGAGAGACGAATTATGGGTTTAAATTTGATCATAATAGAATGTGATTGTGTTTTCTGCATGGCGTTGGAATTCATGATTTGTGTTTAGGATAGAGATATACCTTTACACCACATGTAATCTGATAAGAACTTGTGCTTAAACTCTTTTTAATTGTAATTCACATAGAGATATTGTGACGCCCCCAAATCCGGGTCCCTTTTATTACCTCGGATCCGGTGCAGTCACGATACTGCTAGCGTCAAACTATTACATCTTTTATTCAATACTTAAAGAATATAACTTCGCTTTATTACAAATTAGAATATAAATTCTTTCCATATCCAAGATCTTGTATAATGACCCCAAACCTTTTATAAGTTTCAAATCTCGGTCATATATCATCCCTGTCTATACACATATTCGATGTTACAAAAATGTGAAATAACTTAAACTTTCCTATCTCCTTGAATAAAATCTTTTATTGATTTCATAATCCTGAATCAATTGCATAGCCTTGAATCAATTATATTAGGATTCACTTTATTTGAATTACTGTATAAAATCTTACATCTCAATTCGAAACCCTCTATGTATCACATAGTACAATTTTACAATCTTAACATATATAAAACATCGTAATCTACTATCGTATACATCTTCTAAAACCTAAACATGGTTCAAGAGCATATATTTAAATAAACACCGATCTTTTTGCAATACTAACGAACTCTATCACGTAGCACATAACTTTTATCGTGAGTCCTTAACCTTTAACCTGCAATTCTCTTGTTGAGATCAGGCTCTGTAGTCTATGTGGTTGATCAACCTTCTTACAATCCCTTCATGCAAATGTTGCTTCTACCTGTTGTCTTTATAGAGCAAAAGTGATGATCATGCCAACGACATCGTCAACTGTTTTGAACCAAACTAACACTTAAAACTCCCATAAATGTAGCCCAACATCTTTACGTGCCTTTCTTTTTGGCGAAAAGCAAGCTTAATCTCTCCTACAAATGCCAACACTTGCCATGACCATCCTTACTACTCTACAATGGCTCCATGGATTCAAGAACTCCATGTTCCTCACCTCAGCATTCCTATAACCATAGACAATATCTTTCCCGTCCTCCCTGCTAGCCCAATTCTTGCTGCCTCTGGTGACAGCCTCTATCTCTCGAACCTCGATGACATGATCGGGGTTCGGGTGTTCACCCCAACGGTATATTTCTACCGATCAAACACTCAGCTTTCCGATCAAACACCTGTCACCAAAACTCTGATAGAAGCTCTTGCGAGAGTTTTGGTTCCGTATTACCCCTTTTCGGGTAGGCTGAGAGAGACTGAGAACGGGAAGCTTGAAGTCTTTTTTGGACCTGAACGAGGTGCCCTTGTGGTTGAAGCACACTGTGAATTAACACTGTCCAATCTCGGAGATCTTGCCGTGCCAAACCCTGCATGGACAACATTGATCTATCGATTCCCCGACGAAGAGCCTTACAAAGTTGTAGACATGCCACTGGTAATAGCACAGGTGACTCGATTTAGATGCGGTGGGTTTAGCCTTGGGCTAAGAATTTGCCATTGCATATGTGATGGCCTTGGGGCCATGCAGTTTCTCGGCGCATGGGCGGCTACTGCCAAAGCAGGAACATTGATTACAAATCCTATGCCTTGTTGGGACAGGAAACTTTTTCTGCCGCGCGATCCGCCTCAAGTTAAATATCCACATAATGAATTTATGAAAATCGACGACGGTTCGAGTCTAACCAAGAGCTTGTGGCAAGTTAAACCTAGTCAAAAATGCTACAGGATTAGCAAAGAATTTCAGGCTAATTTAAAAGTTCGGGCCCAACCCGATGACGATTTTGGATGCACTTCCTTCGATGCAATGGCAGCCCATGTGTGGAGATCATGGGTCAAAGCACTCGACGTAAAACCTCAAGATTACGAACTTCGCCTTACATTTTCGGTGAATGCTCGTTCCAAGCTACAAAAAGTGCCCCTCAAAACTGGGTTTTACGGTAATGCAGTCTGCTTGGCTTGTGCTACGAGGACGGTTTCTGAGCTCATTAACAGGCCTCTCTCGAGCACAACCAAGTTGGTTCGAGAGGCCCGGTTGGGGGTATCGGAGGAGTATTTGAGATCCACAATTGATTATGTTGAGGTGGATAGGCCCAAGAGGCTGGAATTTGGTGGGAAATTGTACATAACTCAATGGACTAGATTTGCCATGTACGAAATGTCAGACTTTGGGTGGGGCAGGCCCATTTATGCCGGCCCAATCGACCTGACGCCGACACCACAAGTCTGTGTACTCTTGCCTGAAGGGGAGACTAGTAGTTGTAGTGGAGGAGCAATGGTGGTTTGCATTTGTTTGCCTGAGTCGGCTACAGAAAAATTTAGAGAGTTTTTGGATATGATGGAGTTTAGTGATGAAACTATAAATTAATAACAATTTGGAATGAATTATAAAGAAATGCAACATTTTGAAACTATTTGTTCATATATAAATTAAGTTAATAATATACGAAAGGGAATTATTTTTTTCAGTTAATTAATATATTTCTAAATTTTTTTCTTTTTTAAATACATGAAGGTAAATATAATAACAAAAATGTTTATTGGGCTTCTAAGTATGAAACATTTCACACATGCACTCATTTGCAGATGTGGCCACTAGGCATTAACGAAAGGTAAACTAAAGAAATTCATATTAATTTTGAATTTCAAATTAACTTTTAAATCGTCCATAATTGTCTATATAATTTAGAGGAGGTGGTATATTCTTTCAAAAAAATTCCCATAACCAATTTAGTTGATTTACATCAGTAATCATGAACTTGTTCTACTTTTTTCCCTGAGAATGATCAAATTCCAAAAACTTATTTAAAGCCCAAAGAATGTTAAGAAACTATTTTATTTGTTAAATTAAATAAAAATTGATATTTTCACAATGTCTCCTGCATATAAGAGTGAGATCTATTTACTATTCATGTGATATTATCTAAGTCGTGTAAAGATAGTATTCATAGGTATAAAGGTTTAGGTGACATCTATTAGAATATTTCTCTCACTAGTTTGTTGATTCTATTCAGGATTAAATTCTTAGACCAGTTGAAATAAGTTATTCCATACTCTCATTCCCCCAAGAAATTAAATTCATAAATTTGGGAAGAATAAGAATAATTCAATTCATTCCAATCGCAACCAAACACAAATTTTTTTCATTTCATAAGAATGAGTTATTCTATTCTCACATTTATTGCTCCAATCCAAACGTAGCATTAGTGTGTGTTTTTTCCCGGTGATTATAGAAAAAGTACATTACTAGTGGAAACAGATGGAGTTTAGAATCTTAGCATTAGTACCATGGTCATGGTCATGGTCATGGTCGTGCTTTACTAAATCAATAAAACTGTCTTTCTATGTTCTAAACAATAAAATTATTTCCTCTTGTAAAATACAAAACAGAGTAGCTATTCCATTTTTGTTTGACAGGAAAGCATCCGCCGTAGAATCAACTGAAGTAGCAAGTATTACTCTAAAACTGCTTCAGTATATATATATATATATATATATATATATATATATATATATATATATATATATGCTTCAGCACTCTTGCTGATTGTCTGCAGTTGATGATGAATTTCCATTGTTGCCGACAATCTCAAACTTGCAGAGAGGACATGATGCATTGATCTTCAGCCATTTATCGATGCATTCTGTATGGAAGAAGTGAGAGCATGGCAACTCTCTCAACTCATCATTGTCCTTGTATCTTGCCAAGCAAATGCAACAAACCTGCATCAAATGTAGAACAAACACTATTCATAAAACAGACTAACAAAGTAGAAATTACAGCAGGATCCGAAAACTTTGGAAAGAAACCACTAATCCATTTCACATTTGGTAGAACCCACCAAGTTCTGCCAAAATGAATTTATGGGGTAATAATACGTGATGGGGGTTGAGCGAATGGAACAGCTCATAATGGGTAACCCCAATATGTGAGTGATGCAACAAAACATAGATGCACCTTTGCTTGATCCATAGGAACTTTTCCTAAAAGAGGTAGTAATGAAGTTAAAAGTCGACTCTTAATCTTTTTGCTTGAGAAAAAATTAGCAAAATTTTGCTTATTTATGAGGCGGTGCCATTTCATAAGATATCCAATATAGTAATCAAACGGCAAAACGGTTCTCCCTCTGAAAAGAGTCTCATTTATAAAAATAAAAAACCTAGTTAATTTGCGAAATGCTAAAATTCAAAATTGATGTAAATTTTTTTGATTATGATTAATGCAAGAGTTAATATTGTAAAATACTTAAAGTATTACCAAGTACAAAAGTGTTGGTTTGAAAATTAAATTAAATTTACATCGCACTTTGAATTTTAGGATTTCAAAAAATTTACTAGGATCAAAGTTAAATGGGACTCTTTTTGGGGAATGGAGGGAGTGTCAAATAATAATAGAACTTACAGCATCTTCCCCTGAAATAGCACGTTCCTTTTCTGTCCCTGCACCTACTAGTCCACCTACATCAACTCCTAAATTATCATCTCTACTGTTGCTGCTTCCATTTCTCTTCAACTGGAATTTGTGCTTTGGCAGAGAATTAATCGACTCTTCACTGGCTCCTCTCATTTGATTCATATCCTCACGGACTCCCAGGATCGAAATGATACAGGGCAAGCAGCAGCAAATCATTGCGCATAAAATGAAGGGCATAGCATACCCAATACAGCTAAAGGTAAGAAACACTATACATAGTCTGCAAAAAAGCCAAGAAGACGATGATATACAGTGTAAGAAAAAGCGAATATATTGTGGTTATTAACTGGTAGTACCTGTACAAGTTAGGAGCATCAGCAGAAGACGAATGCCCTCCAAATATCCATACATTTCCAACGACAAACCACACTGCAAAGAAGCAATCCAAGGCCATCTTGAACTGGTCGAATAGAGCAAAAAACCTGCACAGAAGAAACAGTATCTTTTAACTAACCACATCATTGTTAATTGTTATATATTAGCTCAAACAAAAAGATACACAAGAATGGGAGTTGTTACATTGCATGGGACTGAGCATGTTAGGTGCATGTCAGGCAGGCCCAACAAATAGGTAGCATCACTTACTTATTTGGTTTCCAGTTTTTCCTTCTATGATTTATCATATCCTTGGTGATTTCTAAAACATATGACAACTATGCAATATATTGAAACGAAGCTATACCCAACCTCAAAGACAGATCAGGCATTTGATGAAACTTCTAATAGACTTGGAATGTAGAACCATGGACGTGGATTCATATAGATAGGTCTAACCTGACTCACAGTTGTGATACATTAATCATATTGTATGACCACATCCAAAGATAGACTCATTGGGAGCTTTAGTGATTATATTCACCGACTTTTATGTCCTTCCTTGACTTTTGTACATTGCTCTTTCATTTTTTTCTGCTCTTTTATATTTTTTTCTGTTCTTTCATTTTTATTTTTTTTGGGTTCAATGTGGATACGGATACAACAGAGAGTGAAAAAAACTAGCTACGATGTGGCCATTGTGAATTCATAGATTAATAGGATGGTAAATTTGCAAGGTCAAGAGAAGGCAAAGTAATGAAGTAAACCAGAGTTTCCTGGAACAAGAGATAAAGGAGTTTGGTTAAGCACAGCCTGCATTCAGCTTGGTCCTAAAATATGTTTGAACTCAGATTTTGCACCATGCTGAATTATGAAATGCAAAAGTAGGCTCGACAAATACATACTTCTGGTTTGCTAGGGTAAGTGCTTTTTAAGATACTCTTATGGATTTATGACTCAAGCTAACAGTCTCCTTAATCCAGTACAGCTGCAAATTCCTTTTTTTGTTCTTTTTCTTTTTTCCAACTCAATAACTTTGGATTGACCTTAGGGGATATGCAGCAAATGATTATAATGATCATTTGTTGATTATCACGTTCAGATGGGTTTTTATACACGAAACAAGGTTCATGTATTGAAGAAAATAAGGGATCCCTTCCATTAGATAATTAAAAACACAGAGACAAGTGAGGGATAAAGTGTGTGCACAAAAATTTCTAAGATATACAAAAGAGATTTGAAATTTGCGGCAAAGCCTTGTAATCGTCTATAGAAAATATAGGACATATCATCAATCAAAAGACAACGAACAGAAAAAGAAAGAATAAGATACTAGAACTTTCAATGATCATTTAAAAAAATCTTCCTACTTTCTCTCAAAACATTCAAGATCCTAAGCAAGGAAACACAAGGACAAGTCTACGTTCCCAAACTATCAACAAGTAACAAGCATAACACTATCAACTAACTACATCTCTAAACTAGGGACACTCTTGCTATGACTGGATGATTGTTTACTAATGGTGAAACAACACAACAAAAGTTATTCCCGAAAACTAGAGTCACAAGACAACATTGACATGGTACTAGGAATTAAAAATGTCCAGAAGTGCATTATGTACTGTAGAAATTAGATTCCGGCATTCCGCCATATCTTGACAACAAAAAACAAAAAAATTACCTCGCATTTGGAAGTTCAATAGTTGGACCATTCCCAATCCGTGTAGAAGTATCCTGACCTTCTTCCTCTTCTGAAGACCGAGTCAGCGAGATTGTTATGTAAGAATTAGGCTCTGCTGGAGAGTTACTCTGAGAAGAACCCTGTCGCGACCGAGTTGACCCTTGCTCAGTAGCCTGATTGCGATTAAGATAGCGCCAGTATAGGAGCGGAAGGCTTGCAACACACCCAGCTGCATAACCCACAACCCAAGAAAACAAAGGAGTCTGTGGGTTCTCATGTCTCGACGCAGATAAAACAATGATAGCTGCAATAATTTGCCCTGCCGTGAAAATTAGTTCGATAGAAATCCATAGCATAGTGTTAAACGGGCTCCAACGACGACGTCCAAATCCTTCACCTCCCCTTGTGAGGGAGGGGCCTCGAGGGTTTGATACATTGGATGAAGATGAAGAAGGGGAATGAGTTATTTGTATACTAGGGCTAATTGATGGTCTTTCTTCATTATGATTGGAGCCAGGAGTATTATTATCAGATGAAACAGAAGAGGAAGGGGATGGATCACCACCTCTCTCCATTTCAATAACATGGTCATTACTTTCATGATCGTGAGGCGGTTCCATGAGCAATGGGTACCTGTCAGTTGGGTTTTCTCTAATTGCATCGGGAGATGAAACAGCCATTTTAGCAAAAACTGAAATTGACAAGGAACAATTATAAAATTATGGCTCTAGAAATCGCTCCTTCGCGTAGGCCTCAACAAGCAATGCCTCCGCCAATAAAATTCAGTTTCTAACAACAGATATTGGTCGACAAGAACTGCAAGACTATGTTTCAAGGATTTCAAAATCCACCCCCTGTTTGCAAAAGCAATGTATTATAATATTATATACTTTGGAAAAAGTAAAGAAAGATTACTTCACAAACAACAGATACTTCAATTAACAAAATAATATATGCTAACATCCCATTCTGTTCTGCTGTTAATTTTTACTGTTTTACGGATAGAATAACAAGTAATGTGTTACCTTATAGCCTCAGTGAGCAATTCTTTATATTCAGTTTTATTTAACCAAGAGAGATGCTTATAGTATAAACTAGTGGAAGTCCCTAAACATTTTCATTCACATTCAAATAAAAAACAAAATTACCAAACAAATTAGATTCACAAACAAACACCTCAACAAATTAACTCCTTGCAAATGATACTAAATTTATTTAGACATTTGTTCAAAACAATGATAAGACAAAGTGGATAACAACCACGAACACATGTTTACTTGAACTTCTTTCTTTAACACGAAGAAAAAGACATTACCTTCACAACAAAGAATAACAAAACTCAGGAAGTAATGCCTTAATTCAGCTGACTCTCGTGTCTTAAACAATTATAACACTGACCAACACGGAACGACAGCCAAATTTAGCAAAAATACAATAAGCAAACTTAACTTCAATATCTCCTATTATCTCAATAACCTAACAGAGGTTATTAGAACCAAATTAAACGTAAAATTCGAACACAAACCCCTAATTTCAAAATTAAGTCTTTAAATTGAATGAATAATTCACAACAATACAAATTAAATCAAGTGATCGTCCATATACCCAAACTATGTAAAACGAAAGATGCAATCCAACAGTAAACAAATTGAACAAACACAAAAATGATCAAATTCATTGACTTATCATAAATGATTGAATCGTGTGTATAAATTTATATTTAGCTTTAAAAAAATTACCGTGAGATTAGGGAGCCTGCGATGACAAAAAATTGCGTACAATTCAATGTGGTTGAGGGAGAAAGAAGCTCAGCTTTCATCGAACCATTACTTTACCAACTCCAGGTGTCTGTATATGTATTATATACACTATTATATATTTTGATATTCAGATTACACAGGAGAGAAAATACGGATAGAGACGAGAGAGAAAATAAACGTTCATTACAAAGGACAAGAATGGCAATTTAGAAACTTTTGGGTCTTTATCCTTCCCATTAAAATTCAGATACGGTCACGTGTGAGGCACGTACAGTGACTTCGTAAGTTCTTAACAGGTGGTGGGTCAAAGATAAGTTTCCGAGTTTGGGACGGAAAAAAATAATAAAAAACTTAATTTATAATAAAAAAATAATTAATAAGTTTTTTTAAATATTGTTATTGAATTTATAAAAGGTAAAAATAATAATCAAATTCCACATTTAAGTTAGTAAGTTACTCTTAAATTAGTTTGTTGTGTTTATAAACTAAAACATATAATAATATGTTATAAAACTTTAGCGAAGTGTATAAATATACTCTTATAATTGCTGCATAAATTTAGAGAGAATAAGCAAAAGAAAAGGAGAGAGAGAAACTCTTCAGGAAATTCTTCTGAGAGAGAATTCTTCCTTTTAAATCCTTCCTATCATCTTCTTTATATAGAGGAGGTTTAGGGGTAAACAAGGAAAGCAGAAAGAAAAAGGGATCACGAGGAGGAGAAGTGAAGGAGAAGGAAGAGTACTAGCTCACGGGTAGGGAATCTTGTGTATAACACTTCACCTGATTCCCTACGATAGAAGATTATGTCTCATTAAAAATATTGTTAAGAAAATCCAGTAGAAAAAACTTAACGAAGGGAAAAAGAGTACATATCTTTTAAATAAATATCTTAATTGACTGCCTCGTTAAAACCTTGTCAGGAAAAACCCATTGGGATAAAAGTCGTGACTAAGGAAAAAGAGTACAATCTTCCCCTAAAAAAGAATTCATTACTCCTTGATAAAATGTTGTCATAAGTCTTTCAGTCGACACATTCTGATCCTTTTCCGAAGTTTTGCAAATGTTGCACTTAGTAGCGACTTTGTGAATAAGTCGGCTAGATTATCACATGATCGAATTTGATGCACATCAATATCACCATTCTTTTGTAGCTCGTGTGTGAAGAAGAATTTAGGTGAAATGTGTTATGTTCTATCTCCCTTGATGTAACCTCCTCTAAGTTGAGCAATGCATGCAACGTTATCCTCATACAGAATTGTAGGAATATCTTTGATTGATGGTAATCCATGTTGTAAGACCCCGAATTTTATGAAATAAAAGTATTCAATTTTTCTTATAATTACTATTCAGTAAATGGTTAAATTGATAAATGTTAAAGTTAAGGGTGATATATGATTTTTTTTCAAAATACACAAGTGGTTATAAAATAATCATTGTTGTCGGGGAATATTCGTTTGGTCGTGGAATATTCTTTCTGTCGGGAATATTCGTACGACGGCGTAGCCATTTGTGGGCCCCATAACGAATAACTGTCGGGTGAAGAAAACGACAAATTTGAGTTTTTACAAATAACGGCGTAGTTGTTACCGTTAACACTGTTAGAATACCCGGTGGTTAAAATACATTAATACGCGTTATTGCACAGTAGCACACGGTATTGCATAGTATTTTTAAAATTATTGATTCTTACGTAAGAAGGTAATTACTGTTCAATATTTTATTATTGATTCAATAATTGCTGCATTGATATTTTATATTATTGTTGTTTCAATAATTGTTGTTGCACAGTATTTTCTATTATCAGATCAATAATTCATATTATTTGAATAATAATTAGATAGCATTATTGGCAATGTCTAGAAAGTTCTGTCTAAGGAGAGGTTTGGTCATCTAATTGCGCGCTAGTAAGGAGAAATCCTTATTGGAAAGCCCCCTCTTTCCTGGGAACGGCCTGGTTGTCATAAATGTGATTCTGTAATATTATTTGTGAATAATTAATTATTGATTCATATGATAAGGAAATATTTATATTATGTGGATATAAATGAGGGATATATTTTTGTGGTTAAAAATGAAGGAGTTAATGTTGAGGTTTTTATCAGTATTTTTGTCGGAATGGAGGTATTAAAAATCAGGGTTTTTGAGATATTTTGCGGGGGTTATAATTTTTAATCCGACCGTTGGATCGTGGTAATTTTTGGATATGTTATACATATATAAGTTGAGTATATGTCCATAAATTTTGAACCGTTAAAAATGAACGTATGATTTGTTATGAATTTTAAGAGGTGGCTGATTCGGAAATCAGGTTATAAATCATTTTTGGTGGAAAATTCTAGAATTGGTGGGCCCCACTTGTGGTTGGTGAAGAAATGTGCTGAATTATATTTCAAATGTGGTGGGTGGGAATAGTAGCAGGTAAAGCCATCAGGTTGCAGGTCAAACCTACCAAAATTTTCCTATAAATAGAGGGCTAAGTTAGAATTGAAAATCACACCAAAAACATAAGCTTTCTCTCTTTCTCTCTCTATATTATGAAGCATATTTTGTGAGTTTTTAGATACTTGGTGAGTTGCTATTCATCAGTGCAAGTTTCCTTCAGCATCATATTCGATATCCAGTCAGAAGTACTGCTCTTTTGAGGTAAGGGATGGTAAGGGATAGTAAGGGATAGTAAGGGTTGTTATGTTTTTCAGTTTCGTAATTTTTCTGAACTTCAAAAATTCTGGAAAAATTTGAAATGATATTTTGATGAGTTTTATTGATTGTGTCCAAAAATGGTGATTTTTGGATGTATAGATTGAGAGTTATGAATTTTATGAGAAAAGACTATTTTAAAAGTAACAGCTTATAATTCCTTGTGGTTAACTCCAAAATTGATGAAATTTTTATTGAGAGTACATGTATATGATAGAAGTATACTCTGTAAATTTCAGAATTTTTAGACAAAAGTATAATTTTTGATAAATGTCTAAATATTCGGCTATTTTGGCCATATGAAAAATAGTAAATGACTTTTAAAAATTCTGAGAAAAATATATGTTCACTATGAGACTATATTATGCTAAATTTCAGAAAAGAAATATTTTTGAAACGGATTTGGTATTTTTCATGAAAATAGTCTAGTTATGAGAAAATGAATTAAATATGTTATGTGAAGTAAGAAAATTAGAAAATAGGATTTTATGGCTTGAGAATCCTATACATGAGGTATATGCAGATTTTTGTGAGGGTTTTGGTTATTGATGATGAAATCTTAAGAGTTGGCATTTTATGATGATTAAATGCATTAATTAGTAAAGTGTAAACAATTTAAATAAATTGTTTATAAGCTTAAGAAATGTTATTCTTTCAATATCATTATACCGAAGTATTGGTATGAATTTTATTGTGGAATTTCTACCTTTTTGAGTCGGTGTTACTATTCACGAGTTACTATTCACGAGTTACTATTCATGAGTTACTATTCACGAGTTACTATTCACGACAAAATTGGTTTCTTTTACTAACCAAATTATAGTTGATTTATGAATATTACTCTTGAGATTAAATCTATATGTTGATTATATTGATTTTATTATCATATATAACATTTTTATAACCCTGATGTTGAATTTATCTTTCACTGGAGTGTAAACATGGGTAGATTATTGATATGATCATGACTAGGGTTCTCTTTGGCCTGTAGTGCAAAGTTGAATTGTGACTGGTATGATCATGACCATTGAATTTATAATTGAATATCTTTAGCTTAAGTGTAAAGATGAATTGATTAACATGGTTATAATTATGGTGTATATAAATTCTGAAATGATTATATATTTATTTGAGATATGAATATATTTGGCCTGTAGTGCAAATATTAATTGTTGAGGAATATCTTTGGCCTGTAGTGCAAAGATGAATTATAGATGAATATCTTTGGCTAGTAATGCAAAGATGAACTGTTGATGAATATCTTTGGCCTGTAGTGCAAAGATGACTTGTTGATGAATATCTTTGGCCCGTAGTGCAAAGATGAAGTTATTAGTATGATTATGAACAGGAACTGTGATTTGGTATAACCATGATGTTTGATGTTTCAGGTGATGAAAATTATCTTCGTCCTAGATGAGAAGAGAAATTTAGAACTACAATTATGATTATGAGTTATTCATATGATTGTGGACCAGAAGTGTTGATTGATGTTACAGGGATAAAACATTGTTGATGGATTTTTAACATGGAGAAGATAATAGACTTTATAGTCTATTTGACTCTTCTAATGGATTGCTCGTTCCGCTGCAACTATGGTTGAAATTTTTATCATTTACCATATGTTCTAATCTCTGATTTATTATTGATGAAGGCTATTGATAATTTAATTATCTTTAGTCATGATATTCTTTACTGAGCTAGTTGTGCTCACCCTTTTGCTTCACAATTCCTTTCAGGTAATAAGAGTGTAGCTGGGTCGAGCGAGGGTAACGGGGAAATAGAACGGTGGTCTCTAGCTGTGGATGTTCTCCCGAAGCAGTATAGAAAAGTTCATTTAGTAGTTATATTTGGTGAATCCAATAGGGTAAGGTGTACCCAACGTTGGAAGGGTGGTTTACCACTATCATACAAGATGTCTAACGACATACAACCTCGTGTCATCATAAGACATGGATGTGTTCATCCACTTGCTGAGTATATATACGAGCACTACCTATATAATCTTGGTGTTTGTTTGAAGTATAATTCTCAATTAGAGACAGTGGAGATAATGATAAGTCAAGAGAAGACTCACCATTGGGAAGAATATGATAGTAATCTTCTCGTTTTTCTTTGGGGTCTATTGGGTCAACCAAGGATAATTCTGTGGCTATATGATATCTATCATAACCTAGACGCATGGCCTCCCATGTACGAAGGTTTTCTTGAGTACTACCCAAAGATTCTAGTTTCTAAAACAGTTTTTGACTATACCTTTATGTAAGGTACCATTGTGAGGTGCTGTGGTTGAAGCACCATGAGAGTCACATTTGGTATCAGAGCTATAAGTAAAGAGCCCCGAGCCTCTCGCTGGTGACTTCCTGTTGATGGGGGATGCACCGAAGCCAGACTCTCCGTAGGGGACGCCGTTCTGCGGTGGCAAACTGATAGGTATCAATGTAAGGTGCTGACACATTTGGTATATATTTGTATCCAAACTCACAGCATATGTGTTGTTGTATTTTGCACGACAATTGTTGTAATAAAGTTGTAGTTGTTTTCTGTACCATGTATTTGGCGACTCAGAATGGGTGTTGTATACCTATTCTGGGGGCGTCACAGGTGGTATCAGAGCTTAGGGATATGATCTCTGGCGGAGATCGGAAAATATAACTAGGAGGGGAGAGATGAGTAAATCCTTCGCTAGTGTGTCCTACCTAAGCTTATTTGTTGGTCAGTCATAATATCGGGATATTATGTGATATGTTAATTTGTTAAATTAACCCTTGTTTTGAAGCTGTATTCTAGAATGATATTTGAAATACAGGAGATGAGCAATGGAGAAATTATGATGACAGAGAAGATGGAAATTGAAATGAAAGGAAGGTATTCTCAACTCTTTGAAATACCAGGTACATAAATTTCGGGGACGAAATTTCATAAGGAGGGGAGATTGTAAGACCCCGAATTTTATGAAATAAAAGTATTCAATTTTTCTTATAATTACTATTCAGTAAATGGTTAAATTGATAAATGTTAAAGTTAAGGGTGATATATGATTTTTTTTCAAAATACACAAGTGGTTATAAAATAATCATTGTTGTCGGGGAATATTCGTTTGGTCGTGGAATATTCTTTCTGTCGGAGAATATTCGTACGACGGCGTAGCCATTTGTGGGCCCCATAACGAATAACTGTCGGGTGAAGAAAACGACAAATTTGAGTTTTTACAAATAACGGCGTAGTTGTTACCGTTAACACTGTTAGAATACCCGGTGGTTAAAATACATTAATACGCGTTATTGCACAGTAGCACACGGTATTGCATAGTATTTTTAAAATTATTGATTCTTACGTAAGAAGGTAATTACTGTTCAATATTTTATTATTGATTCAATAATTGCTGCATTGATATTTTATATTATTGTTGTTTCAATAATTGTTGTTGCACAGTATTTTCTATTATCAGATCAATAATTCATATTATTTGAATAATAATTAGATAGCATTATTGGCAATGTCTAGAAAGTTCTGTCTAAGGAGAGGTTTGGTCATCTAATTGCGCGCTAGTAAGGAGAAATCCTTATTGAAAAGCCCCCTCTTTCCTGGGAACGGCCTGGTTGTCATAAATATGATTCTGTAATATTATTTGTGAATAATTAATTATTGATTCATATGATAAGGAAATATTTATATTATGTGGATATAAATGAGGGATATATTTTTGTGGTTAAAAATGAAGGAGTTAATGTTGAGGTTTTTATCAGTATTTTTGTCGGAATGGAGGTATTAAAAATCAGGGTTTTTGAGATATTTTGCGGGGGTTATAATTTTTAATCCGACCGTTGGATCGTGGTAATTTTTGGATATGTTATACATATATAAGTTGAGTATATGTCCATAAATTTTGAACCGTTAAAAATGAACGTATGATTTGTTATGAATTTTAAGAGGTGGCTGATTCGGAAATCAGGTTATAAATCATTTTTGGTGGAAAATTCTAGAATTGGTGGGCCCCACTTGTGGTTGGTGAAGAAATGTGCTGAATTATATTTCAAATGTGGTGGGTGGGAATAGTAGCAGGTAAAGCCATCAGGTTGCATGTAACGCCCCCAGAATAGGTATACAACACCCATTCTGAGTCGCCAAATACATGGTACAGAAAACAACTACAACTTTATTACAACAATTATCGTGCAAAATACAACAACACATATGCTGTGAGTTTGAATACAAATATATACCAAATGTGACATTGGACACCATCATGTATCAGCACCTCACAAAGGTACCTTACATAAAGGTACAGTCAAAAACTGTTTTAGAAACTAGAATATTTGGGAAGTGCTCAAGGAAACCTTCGTACATGGGAGGCCACGCATCTAGGTTATGATAGATATCATATGGCCACAGAATTATCCTTGGTTGACCCAATAGACCCCAAAGAAAAACGAGAAGATTACTATCATATTCTTCCCAATGGTGAGTCTTCGCTTGACTTATCATTATCTCCACTGTCTCTAATTGAGAATTATACTTCAAACAAACACCAAGATTATATAGGTAGTGCCCATAGATATACTCAGCAAGTGGATGAGCACAACCCTGTCCTATGATGACACGAGGTTGTATGTCATTAGACATCTTGTATGATAGTGACAAAACACCCTTCCAACGTTGGGTTCGCCTCACCCTATTTTCTTCACCAAATATAACTACTAAATGATGACCACCGTTCCATTCCCTTGTTACCCCCGCTCGACCCAGCTACACTCTTATTACCTGAAAGGAATTGTGAAGCAAAAGGGTGAGCACAACTAGCTCAGTAAAGAATATCATGACTAAAGATAATTCAATTATCAATAGCCTTCATCAACAATAAATCAGAGATTTAGAACATATGGTAAATGATAAAATTTCAACCATAGTTGCAGCGGAACGAGCAATCCATTAGAAGAGTCAAATAGACTATAAAGTCTATTATCTTCTCCATGTTAAAAATTCACCAATAATGTTTTATCCCTGTAACATCAATCAACAGTTCCTTTCCACAATTATATGAATAACTCATAATCATAATTGTAATTCTAAATTCCTCTTCACATCCAGGACAAAGATAATTTTCATCACTTGTCTTTACCTGAAACATCAAAGATCATGGTTATACCAAATCACAGTTCCTGTTCATAATCATACTAATAACATCATCTTTGCACTACGGCCAAAGATATTCATTTGTATCACCAGTTGGTCATGTTCATCTCAACATATGTTCATCTTTGCACTACTGGCCAAAGATACTCAACAACATGTCATCTTTGCACTACGGGCCAAAGATATTCATCAACAATTCATCTTTGCACTACAGGCCAAAGATATTCATCAATATTTTATTTTTGCACTACAGGCCAAAGATATTAATATCTCAAAGAAATATATAATCATTTCAGAATTTATATAAACAATAATTATAACCATGTTGATCAATTCACCTTTGCACTTAAGCTAAAGATATTCACTTATAAATTCAATGGTCATGATCATACCAGTCACAATTCAACTTTGCACTACAGGCCAAAGAGAACCCTAGTCATGATCATACCAATAATCTACCCATCTTTACACTCCAGTGAAAGAGAATTTCAACATCAGGGTTATAAAAATGTTATATATGATGATAAAAATAATATGATCAACATATAGTTTTAATCTCAAGAGTAATATTCGTAACTCATGAATAGTAACCCCGACACAAAAGATAGAAATTCTACAATAAAATTCATACCAATATTTCGGTATAATGATATTGAAAGAATAACATTACTTAAATTTATAAACAATTTATTTTAATTGTTTACACTTTACTAATTAATGCATTTAATCATCATAAAATGCCAACTCTTACAATTTCATCATCAATAACCAAAACCCTCATCAAAAATCTGCATATACCTCATATAGGATTCTCAAGCCATAAAATCCTATTTTTCAATTTTCTTTCTTCACAAAACATATTTAATTCATTTACTCATAACTAGACTATTTTTATGAAAAATACCAAATCAGTTCCAAAAATATTTCTTTTCTGGGATTTAGCATAATATAGTCCCATAGTGAACATATATTTTTCTCAGAATTTTTAAAAGTCATTTACTATTTTTCATATGGCCAAAATAGCCGAATATTTAGACATTTATCAAAAATTGTACTTTTGTCTAAAAATTCTGAAATTTACAGAGTATACTTCTATCATATACATGTACTCCCAATAAAAATTTCATCAATTTTGGAGTTAACCACAAGGAATTATAAGCGGTTACTTTTAAAATAGTCTTTTCCCGTAAAATTCATAACTCTTAATCTATACATCCAAAAATCACCATTTTTGGACACAATCAAGAAAACTCATCAAAATATCATTTCAAATTTTTCCAGAATTTTTGAAGATCAGAAAAATTACGAAACTGAAAATCATAACAACCCTTAAAATTCCTTAATATCCCTTACTATCCCTTACTATCCCTTACAATCCCTTAAAATCCCTTACCTCAAAAGAGCAGTACTTCTGACTGGATATCGGATATGATGCTGAAGAAAACTTGCACTGATGAATAGCAACTCACCAAGTATCTAAAAACTCACAAAATATGCTTCATAATATAGAGAGAGAAAGAGAGAAAGCTTATGTTTCTGGTGTGATTTTCAATTCTAACTTAGCCCTCTATTTATAGGAAAATTTTGGTAGGTTTGACCTGCAACCTGATGGCTTTACCTGTTACTATTCCCACCCACCACATTTGAAATATAATTCAGCACATTTCTTCACCAACCACAAGTGGGGCCCACCAATTCTAGAATTTTCCACCAAAATGATAAACTCCGAAAATTTAACAATTTCTGAACCAGTCATCTCGTAAAATTCATAACAAATCATACGTTCATTTTTAACGGTTCAAAATTTGTGGACATATACTCAACTTATATATGTATAACATATCCAAAAATTACCACGATCCAACGGTCGGATTAAAAATTATAACCCCCGCAAAATATCTCAAAAACCCTGATTTTTAATACCTCTATTCCGACAAAAATACGGATAAAAATCTCAACATTAACTCCTTCATTTTTTTAACCACAAAAATATATCCCTCATTTATATCCACATAAAATAAATATTTCCTTATCATATGAATCAATAATTAATTATTCATAAATAATATTATAGAATCACATTTATGACAACCAGACCGTTCCCAGGAAAGAGGGGGCTTTCCAATAAGGATTTCTCCTTACTGGCGCGCAATTAGATGACCAAACCTCTCCTTAGACAGAACTTTCTAGACATTGCCAATAATGTTATCTAATAATATTATTCAAATAATATGAATTATTGATCTGATAATAGAAAATACTGTGCAACAACAATTATTGAAACAACAATAATATAAAATATCAACACAGCAATTATTGAATCAATAAAATAAAATATTGAACAGTAATTACTGTAACAATTATTGAGTTGTGCCTTCTTACGTAAGAATTAATAATTTCAAAAATACTATGCAATACCGTGTGCTACTGTGCAATAACGCGTATTACTGTATTTTAACCACCGGGTATTCCAACAGTGTTAACGGTAACAACTACGCCGTTATTTGTAAAAACTCAAATTTGTCGTTTTCCTTCACCCGACAGTTATTCGTTATGGGGCCCACAAATAGCTGCGTCGTCGTACGAATATTCCCCGACAGAAAGAATATTCCACGACCAAATGAATATTCCCCGACAACAATGATTATTTTATAACCACTTGCTTATTTTGAAAAAAAATTCATATTTCACCTATAACTTTAAACTTTTATCAATTTAACCATTTACTGAATAGTAATTATAAGAAAAATTGAATACTTTTATTTCATAAAATTCGGGGTCTTACATTGCAGGTCAAACCTACCAAAATTTTCCTATAAATAGAGGGCTAAGTTAGAATTGAAAATCACACCAAAAACATAAGCTTTCTCTCTTTCTCTCTCTATATTATGAAGCATATTTTGTGAGTTTTTAGATACTTGGTGAGTTGCTATTCATCAGTGCAAGTTTCCTTCAGCATCATATTCGATATCCAGTCAGAAGTACTGCTCTTTTGAGGTAAGGGATGGTAAGGGATAGTAAGGGATAGTAAGGGATTTTAAGGGTTGTTATGTTTTTCAGTTTCGTAATTTTTCTGAACTTCAAAAATTCTGGAAAAATTTGAAATGATATTTTGATGAGTTTTATTGATTGTGTCCAAAAATGGTGATTTTTAGATTTATAGATTGAGAGTTATGAATTTTATAAGAAAAGACTATTTTAAAAGTAACAGCTTATAATTCCTTGTGGTTAACTCTAAAATTGATGAAATTTTTATTGAGAGTACATGTATATGATAGAAGTATACTCTGTAAATTTCAGAATTTTTAGACAAAAGTACAATTTTTGATAAATGTCTAAATATTCGGCTATTTTGGCCATATGAAAAATAGTAAATGACTTTTAAAAATTCTGAGAAAAATATATGTTCACTATGGGACTATATTATGCTAAATTTCAGAAAAGAAATATTTTTGGAACGGATTTGGTATTTTTCATGAAAATAGTCTAGTTATGAGAAAATGAATTAAATATGTTATGTGAAGTAAGAAAATTAGAAAATAGGATTTTATGGCTTGAGAATCCTATATATGAGGTATATGCAGATTTTTGATGAGGGTTTTGGTTATTGATGATGAAATCTTAAGAGTTGGCATTTTATGATGATTAAATGCATTAATTAGTAAAGTGTAAACAATTTAAATAAATTGTTTATAAGCTTAAGAAATGTTATTCTTTCAATATCATTATACCGAAGTATTGGTATGAATTTTATTGTGGAATTTCTACCTTTTTGAGTCGGTGTTACTATTCACGAGTTACTATTCACGAGTTACTATTCATGAGTTACTATTCACGAGTTACTATTCACGACAAAATTTGTTTCTTTTACTAACCAAATTATAGTTGATTTATGAATATTACTCTTGAGATTAAATCTATATGTTGATTATATTGATTTTATTATCATATATAACATTTTTATAACCCTGATGTTGAATTTATCTTTCACTGGAGTGTAAAGATGGGTAGATTATTGATATGATCATGACTAGGGTTCTCTTTGGCCTGTAGTGCAAAGTTGAATTGTGACTGGTATGATCATGACCATTGAATTTATAATTGAATATCTTTAGCTTAAGTGTAAAGATGAATTGATTAACATGGTTATAATTATGGTGTATATAAATTCTGAAATGATTATATATTTATTTGAGATATGAATATATTTGGCCTGTAGTGCAAATATTAATTGTTGAGGAATATCTTTGGCCTGTAGTGCAAAGATGAATTGTAGATGAATATCTTTGGCTAGTAATGCAAAGATGAACTGTTGATGAATATCTTTGGCCTGTAGTGCAAAGATGACTTGTTGATGAATATCTTTGGCCCGTAGTGCAAAGATGAAGTTATTAGTATGATTATGAACAGGAACTGTGATTTGGTATAACCATGATGTTTGATGTTTCAGGTGATGAAAATTATCTTCGTCCTAGATGAGAAGAGAAATTTAGAACTACAATTATGATTATGAGTTATTCATATGATTGTGGACCAGAAGTGTTGATTGATGTTACAGGGATAAAACATTGTTGATGGATTTTTAACATGGAGAAGATAATAGACTTTATAGTCTATTTGACTCTTCTAATGGATTGCTCGTTCCGCTGCAACTATGGTTGAAATTTTTATCATTTACCATATGTTCTAATCTCTGATTTATTATTGATGAAGGCTATTGATAATTTAATTATCTTTAGTCATGATATTCTTTACTGAGCTAGTTGTGCTCACCCTTTTGCTTCACAATTCCTTTCAGGTAATAAGAGTGTAGCTGGGTCGAGCGAGGGTAACGGGAAAATAGAACGGTGGTCTCTAGCTGTGGATGTTCTCCCGAAGCAGTATAGAAAAGTTCATTTAGTAGTTATATTTGGTGAATCCAATAGGGTAAGGTGTACCCAACGTTGGAAGGGTGGTTTACCACTATCATACAAGATGTCTAACGACATACAACCTCGTGTCATCATAAGACATGGATGTGTTCATCCACTTGCTGAGTATATATACGAGCACTACCTATATAATCTTGGTGTTTGTTTGAAGTATAATTCTTAATTAGAGACAGTGGAGATAATGATAAGTCAAGAGAAGACTCACCATTGGGAAGAATATGATAGTAATCTTCTCGTTTTTCTTTGGGGTCTATTGGTTCAACCAAGGATAATTCTGTGGCCATATGATATCTATCATAACCTAGACGCATGGCCTCCCATGTACGAAGGTTTTCTTGAGTACTACCCAAAGATTCTAGTTTCTAAAACAGTTTTTGACTATACCTTTATGTAAGGTACCATTGTGAGGTGCTGTGGTTGAAGCACCATGAGAGTCACATTTGGTATCAGAGCTATAAGTAAAGAGCCCCGAGCCTCTCGCTGGTGACTTCCTGTTGATGGGGGATGCACCGAAGCCAGACTCTCCGTAGGGGACGCCGTTCTGCGGTGGCAAACTGATAGGTATCAATGTAAGGTGCTGACACATTTGGTATATATTTGTATCCAAACTCACAGCATATGTGTTGTTGTATTTTGCACGACAATTGTTGTAATAAAGTTGTAGTTGTTTTCTGTACCATGTATTTGGCGACTCAGAATGGGTGTTGTATACCTATTCTGGGGGCGTCACAGGTGGTATCAGAGCTTAGGGATATGATCTCTGGCGGAGATCGGAAAATATAACTAGGAGGGGAGAGATGAGTAAATCCTTCGCTAGTGTGTCCTACCTAAGCTTATTTGTTGGTCAGTCATAATATCGGGATATTATGTGATATGTTAATTTGTTAAATTAACCCTTGTTTTGAAGCTGTATTCTAGAATGATATTTGAAATACAGGAGATGAGCAATGGAGAAATTATGATGACAGAGAAGATGGAAATTGAAATGAAAGGAAGGTATTCTCAACTCTTTGAAATACCAGGTACGTAAATTTCGGGGACGAAATTTCATAAGGAGGGGAGATTGTAAGACCCCGAATTTTATGAAATAAAAGTATTCAATTTTTCTTATAATTACTATTCAGTAAATGGTTAAATTGATAAATGTTAAAGTTAAGGGTGATATATGATTTTTTTTCAAAATACACAAGTGGTTATAAAATAATCATTGTTGTCGGGGAATATTCGTTTGGTCGTGGAATATTCTTTCTGTCGGGGAATATTCGTACGACGGCGTAGCCATTTGTGGGCCCCATAACGAATAACTGTCGGGTGAAGAAAACGACAAATTTGAGTTTTTACAAATAACGGCGTAGTTGTTACCGTTAACACTGTTAGAATACCCGGTGGTTAAAATACATTAATACGCGTTATTGCACAGTAACACACGGTATTGCATAGTATTTTTAAAATTATTGATTCTTACGTAAGAAGGTAATTACTGTTCAATATTTTATTATTGATTCAATAATTGCTGCATTGATATTTTATATTATTGTTGTTTCAATAATTGTTGTTGCACAATATTTTCTATTATCAGATCAATAATTCATATTATTTGAATAATAATTAGATAGCATTATTGGCAATGTCTAGAAAGTTCTGTCTAAGGAGAGGTTTGGTCATCTAATTGCGCGCCAGTAAGGAGAAATCCTTATTGGAAAGCCCCCTCTTTCCTGGGAACGGCCTGGTTGTCATAAATGTGATTCTATAATATTATTTATGAATAATTAATTATTGATTCATATGATAAGGAAATATTTATATTATGTGGATATAAATGAGGGATATATTTTTGTGGTTAAAAATGAAGGAGTTAATGTTGAGGTTTTTATCAGTATTTTTGTCGGAATGGAGGTATTAAAAATCAGGGTTTTTGAGATATTTTGCGGGGGTTATAATTTTTAATCCGACCGTTGGATCGTGGTAATTTTTGGATATGTTATACATATATAAGTTGAGTATATGTCCATAAATTTTGAACCGTTAAAAATGAACGTATGATTTGTTATGAATTTTAAGAGGTGGCTGATTCGGAAATCAGGTTATAAATCATTTTTGGTAGAAAATTCTAGAATTGGTGGGCCCCACTTGTGGTTGGTGAAGAAATGTGCTGAATTATATTTCAAATGTGGTGGGTGGGAATAGTAGCAGGTAAAGCCATCAGGTTGCAGGTCAAACCTACCAAAATTTTCCTATAAATAGAGGGCTAAGTTAGAATTGAAAATCACACCAAAAACATAAGCTTTCTCTCTTTCTCTCTCTATATTATGAAGCATATTTTGTGAGTTTTTAGATACTTGGTGAGTTGCTATTCATCAGTGCAAGTTTCCTTCAGCATCATATTCGATATCCAGTCAGAAGTACTGCTCTTTTGAGGTAAGGGATGGTAAGTGATAGTAAGGGATAGTAAGGGATTTTAAGGGTTGTTATGTTTTTCAGTTTCGTAATTTTTCTGAACTTCAAAAATTCTGAAAAAATTTGAAATGATATTTTGATGAGTTTTATTGATTGTGTCCAAAAATGGTGATTTTTGGATTTATAGATTGAGAGTTATGAATTTTATGAGAAAAGACTATTTTAAAAGTAACAGCTTATAATTCCTTGTGGTTAACTCCAAAATTGATGAAATTTTTATTGAGAGTACATGTATATGATAGAAGTATACTCTGTAAATTTCAGAATTTTTAGACAAAAGTATAATTTTTGATAAATGTCTAAATATTCGGCTATTTTGGCCATATAAAAAATAGTAAATGACTTTTAAAAATTCTGAGAAAAATATATGTTCACTATGGGACTATATTATGCTAAATTTCAGAAAAGAAATATTTTTGAAACGGATTTGGTATTTTTCATGAAAATAGTCTAGTTATGAGAAAATGAATTAAATATGTTATGTGAAGTAAGAAAATTAGAAAATAGGATTTTATGGCTTGAGAATCCTATATATGAGGTATATGCAGATTTTTGATGAGGGTTTTGGTTATTGATGATGAAATCTTAAGAGTTGGTATTTTATGATGATTAAATACATTAATTAGTAAAGTGTAAACAATTTAAATAAATTGTTTATAAGCTTAAGAAATGTTATTCTTTCAATATCATTATACCGAAGTATTGGTATGAATTTTATTGTGGAATTTCTACCTTTTTGAGTCGGTGTTACTATTCACGAGTTACTATTCACGAGTTACTATTCATGAGTTACTATTCACGAGTTACTATTCACGACAAAATTAGTTTCTTTTACTAACCAAATTATAGTTGATTTATGAATATTACTCTTGAGATTAAATCTATATGTTGATTATATTGATTTTATTATCATATATAACATTTTTATAACCCTGATGTTGAATTTATCTTTCACTGGAGTGTAAAGATGGGTAGATTATTGGTATGATCATGACTAGGGTTCTCTTTGGCCTGTAGTGCAAAGTTGAATTGTGACTGGTATGATCATGACCATTGAATTTATAATTGAATATCTTTAGCTTAAGTGTAAAGATGAATTGATTAACATGGTTATAATTATGGTGTATATAAATTCTGAAATGATTATATATTTATTTGAGATA
The DNA here is from genome assembly GCA_016801055.1 of Panax notoginseng. NCBI lineage: Eukaryota > Viridiplantae > Streptophyta > Magnoliopsida > Apiales > Araliaceae > Panax > Panax notoginseng. The sequence continues at coordinate 9,641,985 of CM029015.1, read as the reverse complement.
TGAATATATTTGGCCTGTAGTGCAAATATTAATTGTTGAGGAATATCTTTGGCCTGTAGTGCAAAGATGAATTGTAGATGAATATCTTTGGCTAGTAATGCAAAGATGAACTGTTGATGAATATCTTTGGCCTGTAGTGCAAAGATGACTTGTTGATGAATATCTTTGGCCCGTAGTGCAAAGATGAAGTTATTAGTATGATTATGAACAGGAACTGTGATTTGGTATAACCATGATGTTTGATGTTTCAGGTGATGAAAATTATCTTCGTCCTAGATGAGAAGAGAAATTTAGAACTACAATTATGATTATGAGTTATTCATATGATTGTGGACCAGAAGTGTTGATTGATGTTACAGGGATAAAACATTGTTGATGGATTTTTAACATGGAGAAGATAATAGACTTTATAGTCTATTTGACTCTTCTAATGGATTGCTCGTTCCGCTGCAACTATGGTTGAAATTTTTATCATTTACCATATGTTCTAATCTCTGATTTATTATTGATGAAGGCTATTGATAATTTAATTATCTTTAGTCATGATATTCTTTACTGAGCTAGTTGTGCTCACCCTTTTGCTTCACAATTCCTTTCAGGTAATAAGAGTGTAGCTGGGTCGAGCGAGGGTAACGGGGAAATAGAACGGTGGTCTCTAGCTGTGGATGTTCTCCCGAAGCAGTATAGAAAAGTTCATTTAGTAGTTATATTTGGTGAATCCAATAGGGTAAGGTGTACCCAACGTTGGAAGGGTGGTTTACCACTATCATACAAGATGTCTAACGACATACAACCTCGTGTCATCATAAGACATGGATGTGTTCATCCACTTGCTGAGTATATATACGAGCACTACCTATATAATCTTGGTGTTTGTTTGAAGTATAATTCTCAATTAGAGACAGTGGAGATAATGATAAGTCAAGAGAAGACTCACCATTGGGAAGAATATGATAGTAATCTTCTCGTTTTTCTTTGGGGTCTATTGGGTCAACCAAGGATAATTCTGTGGCCATATGATATCTATCATAACCTAGACGCATGGCCTCCCATGTACGAAGGTTTTCTTGAGTACTACCCAAAGATTCTAGTTTCTAAAACAATTTTTGACTATACCTTTATGTAAGGTACCATTGTGAGGTGCTGTGGTTGAAGCACCATGAGAGTCACATTTGGTATCTGAGCTATAAGTAAAGAGCCCCGAGCCTCTCGCTGGTGACTTCCTGTTGATGGGGGATGCACCGAAGCCAGACTCTCCGTAGGGGACGCCGTTCTGCGGTGGCAAACTGATAGGTATCAATGTAAGGTGCTGACACATTTGGTATATATTTGTATCCAAACTCACAGCATATGTGTTGTTGTATTTTGCACGACAATTGTTGTAATAAAGTTGTAGTTGTTTTCTGTACCATGTATTTGATGACTCAAAATGGGTTGGGTGGAATGGACCTATTTTGGGGTTGTCACACATGTGACTTTTGAATATAATGAATAATTGATCTCAACCAAACACACTCTCTGCTTGCTTCATGTATAGCGAGAATCTCTGAGTGATTTGAAGATGTAGCAGTCATGGTTTGCTTTGTGGATTTCCAGGATATAGCCGTATCACAATATTTAAATACATAACCTGTTTGTGATCTTCCATTATGTGAATCTGATAAATATCCTGCATCGGCATATCCAACCAATTGTGACGTTGAATTTCTTGGATAAAATAACCTAAGATCTATATTTCCATGGAGGTATCTCAAAATGTGTTTGATCCCATCCCAATGTCTCTTAGTCGGAGAAGAATTGTATCTTGCTAACAAGTTGACAGCAAAAGTAATATCAAGCCGTGTACAGTTTGCAAGGTACATAAGAGCACCTATTGCACTTAGGTATGGAACTTTAGGTCCAAGAACTTCTTCCCTACTTTCTAGAGGCCGAAATGGATCTTTATCAACTTCTAAAGATCGAACAACCATCGGGGTAGTCAAAGGATGAGCTTTATCCATATGAAAACGACTGATAATCTTTTCAGCATATTTGGATTGATGAACAAAAATTTCAGATGCTAAATGTTCCACTTGTATTCCCAAACAGAATTTTGTCTTTCAAAGATCTTTCATTTCAAATTCATCCTTTAAATAAGTAGCAGTATTTGTAAGTTCTTCAGGAGTACCTACAAGATTTAAATCATCCACATATACAGCAATGATGGAAAATTCACTTTGTGATTTCTTAATAAAAACACATGGACATACTTGATCATTTATATATCTATCTTTTATTAAATAATCACTAAGTCGATTATGCCACATACGACCAGACTGTCTCAACCCATACAACGAGCATTGTAACTTGATTGAATATATGTGACGTGGCCTTTGTGATTCAGCCATTTTTAATCCTTCAGGGATTCTCATGTAAATCTCACTATCAAGTGAGCCATATAGGTATACTGTTACAACATCCATCAGACGTGTTTTCAAACATTCCATGGTTACCATACCTATTAGAAAGCGAAAAGTGACTCCATCCATTTACGTACTGGAGAGTCTGTATCCTGATAATCAATACCAGATTTTTGTGAAAACCCTTGAGATATAAGTCGGGCTTTATATCTCACAATTTTATTTTTTTCATTTTGCTTTTCGTACAAATACCCATTTATTTCCAAACGGAAATACACCCAGCGATGTTTGGACTACTGGTCCAAATACTTCTCTTTTCAATAGAGATTGTAGCTCTGTTTGAATAGCATCTTTATATTTTGGCCAATCTTTTCTTTTCCGACATTCTTCCACGTTTTGTGGTTCAGGATCCGTGTCAGGAATCAAAGTAATATCTTATGCTATAAAGAAAGCAAATATATCGTCAATCATAACTTTGCTTCGATCTCATATTATCTCATCATGTATATAATTTATTGAGATCTCTTGGTGTTCATCTCTTATCCCTTTACTGAGATTTTGAACCTCTTCTAGGGCTATTCCCACTCTTGGAATATGTGCTGCTTCTGGAGCGGTTTGTACCTCTTCTGGGGTTATTCCCACTCTTTGAATACGTGCTTCGTCTAGAGCGGGTATTCCTTCTGGGATTCCCTTATTTGCTTTTTATTATCGTGGTACAGTGTCTTTTGCACCAACTTGTCTTCCACGCTTCTGGTGTGGTTTAGATTCTTCTATTACCTTATTTGTCAATTCTTCAAGAATTGATTTTTCAATAGATATTTCTATCTCTGCTGGAGTATTCACTGCAGGTGTATATGACTTTATCATTTTTCTAGTATCATTAAATGCATCTGGCATTTGATTTGCAATATTTTATAAATAAATAATTCTTTGAACTTCAATTTCACATTGTCCTGTACAAGGATCAAATGAATTTAATTCTGATGCATTCCATGATATGTCAGAGGGTTTTCTATTTAAAACTTTCCCTCCTTCTAATGGTGAAAATACAAATTCATCAAAATGACAATCTACATAACATGTAGTAAAAACATATCCAGTTAAAGGCTCAATGTGACGCCCCCAAAATAGGTATACAACACCCATTCTGAGTTGCCAAATACATGGTACAAAAAGTAAACTACAACTTCAATAATACAATTGTCGTGCAAAATACGACAACACATACTGTGAGTTTAAATACAAATATTGTCTGCTAGACAATATCAACACTCAAATAATTCCTCATTATAATTATTCAAACACTATTTTACAAAAATAGTGAGGACTGCTAAAACATCTTTCTAGAACCATCACTCCATACCCCGACTAGATCCTGTTATGTTCTCACCTCTTGAGAAGAAAAATGGAACAAAAAGAAAATTGGTGAGCTCAACTAGCCCAGTAAAGAATATTATGACTAAGATAATATACAACAAATTATCATTAGTATTCAACAGGAAAAAATCTGATAAAATATAATTGACAACAAGTTTTAGATCAACAACTGCAGCGGAAACAACAAACCATTAGAAGAGTCAAGTAGAGAATGAGTTCTACTATCTTCTAAGATTTAAAAGTCCATCGTCAATATTTTATCCCTGTAACAACAATCAATAACCATCTTTAATCAAATATTCATATTTGCACTACAGGCCAAAGATATTCATTTGTATCACCAGTCGGTCATGTTCATCTCAACACCTGTTCATCTTTGCACTACGGGTCAAAGATATTCATCAGTTAATCATTCATCTTTGCACTACAGGCCAAAGATATTCAGTAATATCATCATTTAGGACTGATGATGATGAAAAATATCTTAAAAAAACGAATCTAGTGAGACAGAAGGACAAATAGTAGGGATTCATATAACAGTTTATCCGAGATCAATAATACTTCATAATAAATAATTGTGAAGCAGAATTCAAAAATAAATATCAAAACATGGATACAATCAAAGATAGTAACCATAATATACATCTTGGACAAAAAGAAGAAAATTTCATTTTTCGGTGAATAGTGTCGTATACGTGAATAGTGCCGTATACGTGAATAGTAACCCCGACACAAAAAGTTCCAAATTTGATAAAAACTCATATCAATATTTTAGCATAATGATATTGAAGAAAATTATATCATTTAAGAAGAAAATAATATCTCTTACCTCAAAATAACCGTACTTCTGACTGAATATCGGATATGAGGCTGAATGAAACTTGTGTTGAATAGCAACTCTCAAAGTATCTAAATACTCACAAAATATACTCAATAATCTAGAGAGATAAAGAGAGAAAACTTATGAATTCTGGCGTGATTTTCAATTCTAACTTAGCCATCTATTTATAGGAAAATATTAGCACGCCGAAGCAGACTTAACCTGCAACCTGATGGCTTTACCTGCTACTATTCCCACCCACCACATTTGAATAAAAATTTTAGCATATTTCTTCACCAACCAAGAGTGGGGCCCACCAATTCTAGAATTTTCTACCAAAATGACAAATTCCGCAACTTCTACAATTTCTGAACCAGTCATCTCGTAAAATTCATAATAAATCATACGTTCATTTTTAACGGTTCAAAATTTTTGGATATATACTCAACTTATATATGTATAACATATCCAAAAATTACCACGATCCAACGGTCTGATTAAAAATTATAACCCCCGCAAAATATCTCAAAAATCCTGATTTTTAATACCTCAATTCCGACAAAAATACTGATAAAAACCTCAACATTAACTCCTTCATTTTTAACCACAAAAATATATCCCTCATTTATATTCACATAAAATAAATATTTCCTTATCATATGAATCAATAATTAATTATTCACAAATAATATTACAGAATCATATTTATGACAACCAGACCGTTCCCAAGAAAGATGGGACTTTCCAATAAGGATTTCTCCTTACTAGCGCGCAATTAGATGACCAAACCTCTCCTTAGACAGAACTTTCTAGACATTGCCAATAATGTTATCTAATAATATTATTTAAATAATATGAATTATTGATCTGATAATGGAAAATACTATGCAGCAACAATTATTGAAACAATAATAATATAAAATATCAACGCAGCAATTATTGAATCAATAAAATAAAATATTAAACAGTAACTACTGTAACAATTATTGAGTAGTGTCTTCCTTCGTAAGAATCAATAATTCTAAAATACTGTGCAATCCGTGTACTACTGTGCAACCACGCGTATTACTGTATTTTAACCACCGGATATTCTAACAGTGTTAACGGTAACAACTACGCCGTTATTTATAAAAACTCAATTTTTATCGTTATCTTCATCCAATCGCTTTCTGTTATGGGGCCCACAAATAGCTGCGTCGTCGTACGAATATTTCTCGACAGAAAGAATATTCCACGACCACACGAATATTCACCGACCAAAAATGAATATTGTATAACCACTTACTTATTTAAAATATTTGCGCATTTTACCCATAACTAACCACATTAATCAAATCAACCCTTTCTATTTCAGAATAATAAATAGAGGAAATTTAATTTCATTTATTAATAAGTCGGAGTCTTATACTCAAGATATCTGATAATAGAAGGAGAATCAAAACCAACATAAATACTTATTTTTCGTTGGGCTCCCATTTTAGTTCTTTGTGGAGGTGCAATTAGAACATATACTGCACTTCTAAAAACTCGAAAGTGTGATATGTTGGGTGTCTGTCCAAGAACTAACTATAGAGGAGAAAATTTATGAAGAGCCGTTGGTTTTACTCGAATGATGGCTGCAGCATGAAGAATTGCATGACCCCAAACTGAGGTAGGTAAGTTAGCCCTTAACATTAATGGGCGTGCAATTAGTTGAAGTATATATTAAAACCATGAAATATCGAAATGGGCCATACAATGGGTGAATAGGTCCACAAATGTCTCCTTGAATTCTCTCTAAGAATTTTGGGGCTTCTTTATAAACTTTACTGGTGATGGTCGAACAATTAATTTTCCTCGAAAACATGCAACACAAGGAAATTCACTACTGGGAAAAACCTTTTTATTTTTGAGAGGATGACCAAAAGAATTTTTAATAATACGACACATCATAGAAGTACCTGGATGACCGAGTCTTTCATGCCAAAGCATAAAGGATTTGGGATCTATGATTTTTGGAATCATAAGAGTATGAGACTCAATTGCTCTAATTTTCATAGTATATAATTCAAAAGAAATTTAATGAAGTTTTTCTAGGATATTCTATTTTTCAGAAACAGTAGAACTGAGGAGAAGATCTTCATTAAAGATGGTCTGACACATGTAAAAACATAAATAAGAAATATTATTCATGAAAAACACATACCACGTATAGAACGAAAACTAATAGTATTATACATGCAGTGTAAGACCCCAACTTTTATAAATAAAGACGAATTTTTTATAAATATCATTTTTGAATATTATGGAGTTAATTTGATATAATGTTATAGTTGTGGATAATATTTATAAATTTTGTAAAGTATGCAAGTTGTTATATAATATTCGATTGGTCGGGGAATATTCGTTTTAACAGGGAATATTCGTACAACGGCACAATCATTGGTGGACCCCACAACGGAATTATTGTCGGATTGAGAAAAAGACAAAAATATTTTATTAAAAATAACGGCGGAAGTTTTACCATTGATACTGTTGAACTACTCGGTAGTAAAAGTACAGTAATACGTGTGGTTGCATAGTAGCACACGGTATTGATCATTAATGCTTATGTGAGAAGTCACTCAGTTTGATTCAATTATTGTCAGTTAATAATATGAATTATTTAGCGATAATGAAGTTTTGTTTTATTCGTATTATTAACGTAATAAAACAGAAACATCTTTTTATATAAAACAGAATACTTTATTAAAGTTATTCTATAAATAGAATATATTATAGTTTATTTAAAAGATTTTTCTTTAAATATGGACCGTCAGATTAAAGTAATCAATCTAGACCATTCATGGATTAGTTACTATGCATTCTATTTTTCTATAAATAGCAGCTCATTCCTTCATTATTTCTTACGAATTCACTGAACTTTAGAGAGAGAAACTATAGAGAGAGAGAAGAAAAGTATTCTGCTACTTAACTACTTCCTTATTTCAGTTCTTCTTTAAAACGGTAAGGGGTGTTATTCTTTCTTATTCATGAAGAGAACTGTTGTTATTTCATTTCTTATTATTCTGTTGGAATAACCTGTATACGCGGTCTACCCTATACTTGGTGACATTCTTCTATTATTCTGTTGGAATATCCTGTCTGTGTGTTTTACACCGGACCTGGTTCCGTCTTTATTATTATTCTGTTGGAACATCCTGTCTGTGTGTTTTACACCAGACCTGGTTTTGTCTTTATTATTATTCTGTTGGAACATCCTGTCTGTGTGTTTTACACCAGACCTGGTTCCGTCTTTATTATTATTCTGTTGGAATATCCTGTCTGTGCGGTTTAAGCCGGACCTCGTTCCATTATTTATTATTCTGTTGGAATAACCTGTCTGTGCGGTCTATCCCATGCATGGTGATTTCTTTGTTATTCCATTCTTTATTATACTCAGTTGGTTAAGTTTTGACTTCTATACTCCATGAAATTTGTGGAATATCCTTGATAATTGTGTTTCTTCCAGTATCTTTTTATGAAAATATTCTTCTAATCATTCTTGAATTGTACTCCACAAAGCAGTATCATGTTGACAATTTGGACGTTGTTAATTCTTGGATAAATTAATTCTTAAAATTATTTTATTGAATTCTTATATCATTGTCATCATCCTCATGTTTATAAAATGTTGAAAGTCATCTGTGGCCTGTAGTGTATAGATGAACTTGGTATGATTATGACCAGGGATTATTCGGTATAATCATGACCATAATGTTACAAATGATGTGGTAAAAGTCATCATTGGTTCGTAGTACATTGATGGACAGTTGTTGGCATGATCATGACCATTAATGAATACACGAATATCCTTGGCCGTAGTGCAGGGGTGATTCGATGATGTGGATTATTTTATTAAGCTGAGTCACAGCGATAACAGTGTTAAAAAACCTTTTAAATCATAGAAGATAGTAGATTTTATTTTCTACTTAACTCTTTTAATGGATTGCTTGTTCCGCTGCAGTTAAACTTGATGTTCGTTATATTTTATCAGTTTAACATTGTTGAAGGCTAATGATAATTTATTCTACATTATCTTAGTCATAATATTTCTTACTGGGCTAGTTGAGCTCACCTTTTCTTTCACTGTTCTCTTCAGGAAATGAGAATATAGCTGGGACGAGTCAGAAAACGGAGTGATGGACCAGATGATAGTATTAGTAGTCCTCACTATTCTGTTAAATATTGTGACAATAATTGTAATGAGGACTCCTTTTGAGTTTGTATAGTCTCTAGTAGACAATAATTGTATTCAAACTCACAGTTATGTTTTGTCGTATTGTACACGACAGTTATATTAGTAAGTTGTATTTGTATTCTGTACCATGTATTTGACGACCCAAGATGGGTGATGTATACCTAATTTTGGGGGCGTCACATGTAGGGTGTTTAATTAAAACAAAAATTAAACGTTATCCCAAAAGATACTTTCAGAAGATCCAGTAATATCAACAACCTTTTCCTCATTGTTGGTCATTGGTGGATCATCAACAATATCTAATTGATGATTAACAAAGTTTGTTTCTACCTCCATTACTTTGTTCTTTTGAAACTCTTAGAATAAATTAACCAGATGCACTACGGCCCATAAGGACTTTTACCACATCATTTGTAACATTACGGTCATGATGGACAGTTGTTGGCATAATCATGACCATTAATGAATACACAAATATTCTTGGCCCGTAGTGCATGGATAATTATGGTCGTGATACTAAAGAATATCATTGGTCGTAGTGTAGGGGTGATTCGATGATGTGGATTATTTATTAAGCTGAGTCTCAGCGATAACAGTGATGAAAAACCTTTTAAATCATAAAAGATAGTAGATTTTATTCTCTATTTAACTCTTTTAATGGATTACTTGTTCCGCTGCAGTTAAACTTGATGTTTGTTATATTTTATCAGTTTAACAATGTTGAAGGCTAATGATAATTTATTCTGCATTATCTTAGTCATAATATTTCTTACTGGGCTAGTTGAGCTCACCCTTTCTTTCATTGTTCTCTTCAGGAAATGAGAACGTAGCTGGGACTAGTCGGGGAAATAGAGTGATGGTCCTAGATGGTGCATTAGTAGTCCTCACTATTCTGTGAAATAATGTGATAATAATTGTAATGAGGACTCTTTTTGAGTTTTTATACTCTCTAGTAGACAATATTTGTATTCAAACTCACAGGTTATGTTTGGTCGTATTGTATACTACAGTTGTATTATTAAGTTGTATTTATATTCAGTACCTTGTATCTGACGACTCAAGATGGGTGATGTATATCTATTTTGGGGGCGTCATATTATGACTTATAAGTTAAAAGGGTGTCAAACACTTTTATTTATAAATAACTACTTAATATGACTTATAGGTTATTTTAAATTTAAATTTACAAATCTTTTTAAAATAAGTCATCCCCGAAAAGGCCCTAAGATATGTTCTTATGTTATTTAATTTTGCGTCCAAATCTATCTATTTTGGACGAAAAAGCTTGATAATAAATGTGATTAATCTTTGTGAATTGTTAAATCCAGAACAGAAATTATTATTTCCACAACAAAAGTGTTGCTATAGATCCTATAGCGACAGTTTCACCATCGTTATACATCTACAGCGACCTTTTTGTTTTGAAAATAACAAAAAGAGTTGTAGATTTAACAATTACCTTAAGCTTTTTGTTCATTTCTTTTTTTCTCTATTTATTAAAAAGATCAGTAACAAAGGAACTGAAACTAAAGTTTTTCGTCAATTTATTTTGTTTGTCGTTTATTTTAAAACTCAATAACCCAGTGTAAGAGAATATTCTTCTATCCCAAAAAATAAGGACATTTGAGTTTTATTTTAATAAAGTTGATAGATATAAAATTTAAATTGTGATGCAAATTTATTTTACTTTTAAGATTTGTACTTTTTAATTTGTGTAAGTATTTTATAATATTAATTATTACATTAACTAAACTCAAATAAATTCGTATCAATTTTGCTTATTTGGATTTTATAAAATGATTTTATGGATTCATAATTGGTATCCCTATTAGAATTTGAGCTTAAATTGAAGTGAGTGTCATTAATTATTTGAAATGATTCCACACATCAATGTGTTTTACTTCCGAGTAGATTAAATTAAGTATTTGAAAACTCAAATTCATGTAGTAATGAATGAGAAATTAACTCCCAAAGATCACATTTGGAAATGATAATAAATGTAAGACCCCGAATTTTATGAAATAAAAGTATTCAATTTTTCTTATAATCACAATTCAATAAATGGTTAAATTGATAAAAAGTTAAAGTTATGGGTGAAATGTGAAAATTTTTCAACATAAACAAGTGGTTATAAAATAATCATTGTTGTCGGGGAATATTCGTTTGGTCGTGAAATATTCTTTCTGTCGGGGAATATTCGTACGACGGCGCAGCCATTTGTGGGCCCCATAACAGAATAACTGTCGGATGAAGATAACGACAAAAAATTGAGTTTTTATAATTAACGGCGTAGTTGTTACCGTTAACACTATTGGAATACCCGGTGGTTAAAATACAGTAATACGCGTTATTGCACAGTAGCACACGGTATTGCACAGTATTTTTGAAATTATTGATTCTTACGTAAGAAGGCATTACTCAATAATTGTTACAGTAATTACTGTTCAATATTTTATTATTGATTCAATAATTGCTGCATTGATATTTTATATTATTGTTGTTTCAATAATTATTGCTGCACATTATTTTCTATTATCAGATCAATAATTCATATTATTTAAATAATATTATTAGATAGCATTATTGACAATGTCTAAAAAGTTCTGTCTAAGAAGAGGTTTGATCATCTAATTGCGCGCCAGTAAGGAGAACTGTCTAAGGAGAGGTTTGCTGAGTATCTTTATGAGCACTACCTATATAATCTTGGTGTTTGTTTGAAGTATAATTCTCAATTAGAGACAGTGGAGATAATGATAAGTCAAGAGAAGACTCACCATTGGGAAGAATATGATAGTAATCTTCTCGTTTTTCTTTGGGGTCTATTGGGTAAACCAAGGATAATTCTGTGGCCATATGATATCTATCATAACCTAGACGCATGGCCTCCCATGTACGAAGGTTTCCTTGAGCACTTCCCAAAGATTCTAATTTCTAAAACAGTTTTTGACTATACCTTTATGTAAGGTGTCACTGTGAGGTGCTGTCCACGGTTGGGACATGTGTCACATTTGGTATATATTTGTATTCAAACTCACAGCATATGTGTTGTTGTATTTTGTACGACAATTGTTGTAATAGAGTTGTAGTTATTTTCTGTACCATGTATTTGACGACTCAGAATGAGTTGGATGGAATGGACCTATTTTGGGGTCGTCACAGTTGGTATAAGAGCTTAGGGATATAATCTCTGGCGGAGATCGGGGAATAAAACTAGGAGGGGAGAGATGAGTAAATCCTTCGCTAGTGTGTCCTACCTAAGCTTATTTGTTGGTCAGTCATAATATCGGGATATTATGTGATATGTTAATTTGTTCAATTAACCTTTGTTTTGAAGCTGTATTCTAGAATGATATCTGAAATACAGGAGATGAGCAATGGAGAAATCATGAGGACAGAGAAGATGAAATTTGAAATGAAAGTAAGGTATTCTCAACTCTTTGAAATATCAGGTACGTAAATTTCGGGGACGAAATTTTATAAGGAGGGGAGATTGTAAGACCCCGAATTTTATGAAATAAAAGTATTCAATTTTTCTTATAATTACAATTCAGTAAATGGTTAAATTGATAAAAAGTTAAAGTTATGGGTGAAATATGAAAATTTTTCAACATAAACAAGTGGTTATAAAATAATCATTGTTGTCGGGGAATATTCGTTTGGTCGTGGAATATTCTTTCTGTCGGGGAATATTCGTACGACGGCGCAGCCATTTGTGGGCCCCATAACAGAATAACTGTCGGATGAAGATAACGACAAAAATTGAGTTTTTATAATTAACGGCGTAGTTGTTACCGTTAACACTATTGGAATACCCGGTGGTTAAAATACAGTAATACGCGTTATTGCACAGTAGCACACGGTATTGCACAGTATTTTTAAAATTATTGATTCTTACGTAAGAAGGCACTACTCAATAATTGTTACAGTAATTACTGTTCAATATTTTATTATTGATTCAATAATTGCTGCATTGATATTTTATATTATTGTTGTTTCAATAATTGTTGCTGCACAGTATTTTCCATTATCAGATCAATAATTCATATTATTTAAATAATATTATTAGATAGCATTATTGACAATGTCTAGAAAGTTCTGTCTAAGGAGAGGTTTGGTCATCTAATTACGCGCCAGTAAGGAGAAATTCTTATTGGAAAGCCCCCTCTTTCCTGAGAACGGCCTGGTTGTCATAAATGTGATTCTGTAATATTTGTGAATAATTAATTATTGATTCATATGATAAGGAAATATTTATTTTATGTGAATATAAATGAGGGATATATTTTTGTGGTTAAAAATGAAGGAGTTAATGTTGAGGTGTTTTATCAGTATTTTTGTCGGAATGGAGGTATTGAAAATCAAATTAGGATTTTTGAGATATATTGCGGGGGTTATAATTTTTAATCCGACCGTTGGATCGTGGTAATTTTTGGATATGTTATACATATATAAGTTGAGTATATGTCCACAAATTTTGAACCGTTAAAAATAAACGTATGATTTATTATGAATTTTACGAGATGATTGGTTCAGAAATTATTGAATTTTCGGAGTTAATCATTTTGGTGGAAAATTCTAGAATTGGTGGGCCCCACTCTTGGTTGGTGAAGAAATGTGCTGAGATTTTTATTCAAATGTGGTGGGTGGAAATAGTAGCAGGTAAAGCCATCAGGTTGCAGGTTAAGTCTTTTTCGGCGTGCTAACATTTTCCTATAAATAGAGGGCTAAGTTAGAATTGAAAATCACACCAGAAACAAGTTTTCTCTCTTTCTCTCTCTATATTATGAAGCATATTTTGTGAGTATTGTGATACTTGGTGAGTTGCTATTCATCAGTGCAAGTTTTCTTCAGCTTTATATCCGATATCCGGTCAGAAGTGCTGCTATTTTGAGGTAAGGGATAGTAAGGGATAGTAAGAGATTTTAAGGGTTGTTATGATTTTCAGTTTCGTAATTTTTCTGAACTTCAAAAATTCTGGAAAAATTTGAAATGATATTTTGATGAGTTTTATTGATTGTGTCCAAAAATGGTGATTTTTGGATGTATAGATTAAGAGTTATGAATTTTACGGGAAAAGACTATTTTAAAAGTAACCGCTTATAATTCCTTGTGATTAACTCCAAAATTGATAAAAATTTTATTGGGAGTACATGTATATGATAGGAGCATACTCTGTGAATTTCAGAATTTTTAGATAAAGGTACAATTTTTGATAAATGTCTAAATATTCGGCTGTTTTGGCCATATGAAAAATAGTAAATGACTTTTAAAAATTCTGAGAAAAATATATGTTCAATATGGGACTATATTCTGCTAAATTTCAGAAAAGAAATATTTTTGGAACTGATTTGGTATTTTTTCATGAAAATAGTCTAGTTATAAGTAAATGAATTAAATATGTTTTGTGAAGTAAGAAAATTGGAAAATAGGATTTTATGACTTGAGAATCCTATATGAGGTATATGCAGATTTTTTATGAGGGTTTTGGTTATTGGTGATAAAATCTTATGAGTTTGGCATTTTAGAATGATTAAATGCATTATTTAGTAAAGTGTAAACAATTAAAATAAATTGTTTATAAGCTTAAGAAATATTATTCTTTCAATATCATTATACCGAAATATTGGTATGTATTTTATTGTGGAATTTCTACCTTTTTGTGTCGGGGTTACTATTCACGAGTTACTATTCACGAGTTACTATTCATGAATTACTATTCACGAGTTACTATTCACGATAAAATTAGTTTCCTTTTTCTAACCAAATTATAGTTAATTTATGAATATTACTCTTGAGATTAAATCTATATGTTGATCATATTATTTTTATTATCATATATAACATTTTTATAACTCTGATGTTGAAATTCTCTTTCACTTGAGTGTAAAGATGGGTAGATTATTGGTATGATCATGACTTTGGGTTCTCTTTGGCCAGTAGTGCAAAGTTGAATTATTGACTGGTATGATCATGACCATTGAATTTATAATTGAATATCTTGAGCTTAAGTGCAAAGGTGAAATGATCAACATGGTTATAATTATTGTTTATATAAATGATTATATATTTCTTTGAGATATTAATATATTTGTCCTGTAGTGCAAATATGAACTGTTGATGAATATATTTGGCCGTAGTGCAAATATGAACTGTTGAGGAATATCTTTGGCCTGTAGTGCAAAGATGAAATATTGATGAATATCTTTGGCCTGTAGTGCAAAGATGAATTGTTGATGAATATCTTTGGCCCGTAGTGCAAAGATGGCATGTTGTTGAATATCTTTGGCCAGTAGTGCAAAGATGAACAGATGTTGAGATAAACATGACCAACTGGTGATACAAATGAATATCTTTGGCCGTAGTGCAAAGATGAAGTTATTAGTATGATTATGAACAGGAAATGTGATTTGGTGTAACCATGATATTTGATATTTCAGGTGATGAAAATTATCTTCGTCCTGGATGAGAAGAGGAATTTAGAACTACAGTTATGATTATGAGTTATTCATATGATTGTGGACCAGAATTGTTGATTGATGTTACAGGAATAAAATATTGTTGATGGATTTTTAACATGGAGAAGATAATAGACTTTATAGTCTATTTGACTCTTCTAATGGATTGCTCGTTCCGCTGCAACTATGGTTGAAATTTTTATCATTTACCATATGTTCTAAATCTCTGATTTATTATTGATGAAGGCTATTGATAATTTAATTATCTTTAGTCATGATATTTTTTACTGAGCTAGTTGTGCTCACCGTTTTGCTTCACAATTCCTTTCAGGTAATAAGAGTGTAGCTGGGTCGAGCGAGGGTAACGGGAAATAGAACGGTGGTCTCTAGCTGTGGATGTTCTCCCGAAGCAGTATAGAAAAGTTCATTTAGTAGTTTTATTTGGTGAATCCAATAGGGTAAGGTGTACCCAACGTTGGAAGGGTGGTTTGCCACTATCATACAAGATGTCTAACGACATACAACCTCGTGTCATCATAAGACAGGGATGTGCTCATCCACTTGCTGAGTATCTTTACGAGCACTACCTATATAATCTTGGTGTTTGTTTGAAGTATAATTCTCAATTAGAGACAGTGGAGATAATGATAAGTCAAGAGAAGACTCACTATTGGGAAGAATATGATAGTAATCTTCTCGTTTTTCTTTGGGGTCTAATGGGTAAACCAAGGATAATTCTGTGGCCATATGATATCTATCATAACCTAGACGCATGGCCTCCCATGTACGAAGGTTTCCTTGAGCACTTCCCAAAGATTCTAATTTCTAAAACAGTTTTTGACTATACCTTTATGTAAGGTGTCGCTGTGAGGTGCTGTCCACGGTTGGGACATGTGTCACATTTGGTATATATTTGTATTCAAACTCACAGTATATGTGTTATTGTATTTTGTACGACAATTGTTGTAATAGAGTTGTAGTTATTTTCTGTACCATGTATTTGACGACTCAGAATGGGTTGGATGGAATGGACCTATTTTAGGGTCGTCACAGTTGGTATTAGAGCTTAGGGATATAATCTCTGGCGGAGATCGGGGAATAAAACTAGGAGGGGAGAGATGAGTAAATCCTTCGCTAGTGTGTCCTACCTAAGCTTATTTGTTGGTCAGTCATAATATCGGGATATTATGTGATATGTTAATTTGTTCAATTAACCTTTGTTTTGAAGCTGTATTCTAGAATGATATCTGAAATACAGGAGATGAGCAATGGAGAAATCATGAGGACAGGGAAGATGAAATCTAAAATGAAAGTAAGGTATTCTCAACTCTTTGAAATACCAGGTACGTAAATTTCGGGGACGAAATTTCATAAGGAGGGGAGATTGTAAGACCCCGAATTTTATGAAATAAAAGTATTCAATTTTTCTTATAATTACAATTCAGTAAATGGTTAAATTGATAAAAAGTTAAAGTTATGGGTGAAATATGAAAATTTTTCAAAATAAACAAGTGGTTATAAAATAATCATTGTTGTCGGGGAATATTCGTTTGGTCGTGGAATATTCTTTCTGTCGGGGAATATTCGTACGACGGCGCAGCCATTTGTGGGCCCCATAACAGAATAACTGTCGGATGAAGATAACGACAAAAAATTGAGTTTTTATAATAACGGCGTAGTTGTTACCGTTAACACTGTTGGAATACCCGGTGGTTAAAATACAGTAATACGCGTTATTGCACAGTAGCACACGGTATTGCACAGTATTTTTAAAATTATTGATTCTTACGTAAGAAGGCACTACTCAATAATTGTTACAGTAATTACTGTTCAATATTTTATTATTGATTCAATAATTGCTGCATTGATATTTTATATTATTGTTGTTTCAATAATTGTTGCTGCACAGTATTTTTCATTATCAGATCAATAATTCATATTATTTAAATAATATTATTAGATAGCATTATTGGCAATGTCTAGAAAGTTCTGTCTAAGGAGAGGTTTGGTCATCTAATTGCGCGCCAGTAAGGAGAAATTCTTATTGGAAAGCCCCCTCCTGGGAACGGCCTGGTTGTCATAAATGTGATTCTGTAATATTTGTGAATAATTAATTATTGATTCATATGATAAGGAAATATTTATTTTATGTGAATATAAATGAGGGATATATTTTTGTGGTTAAAAATGAAGGAGTTAATGTTGAGGTGTTTTATCAGTATTTTTGTCGGAATGGAGGTATTGAAAATCAAATTAGGGTTTTTGAGATATATTGCGGGGGTTATAATTTTTAATCCGACCGTTGGATCGTGGTAATTTTTGGATATGTTATACATATATAAGTTGAGTATATGTCCACAAATTTTGAACCGTTAAAAATGAACGTATGATTTATTATGAATTTTACGAGATGACTGGTTCAGAAATTATTGAATTTT
Organism: Panax notoginseng; assembly: GCA_016801055.1. Classification (NCBI taxonomy): domain Eukaryota; kingdom Viridiplantae; phylum Streptophyta; class Magnoliopsida; order Apiales; family Araliaceae; genus Panax; species Panax notoginseng. The sequence goes on along the minus strand of CM029015.1, from coordinate 9,624,277 downwards.
CGGAGTTAATCATTTTGGTGGAAAATTCTAGAATTAGTGGGCCCCACTCTTGGTTGGTGAAAAAATGTGCTGAGATTTTTATTCAAATATGGTGGATGGGAATAGTAGCAGGTAAAGCCATCAGGTTGCAGGTTAAGTCTGTTTCCGTGCTAACATTTTCCTATAAATAGAGGGCTAAGTTAGAATTGAAAATCACACCAGAAACAAGTTTTCTCTCTTTCTCTCTCTATATTATGAAGTATATTTTGTGAGTATTTAGATACTTGGTGAGTTGTTATTCATCAGTGCAAGTTTTCTTCAGCTTTATATCCGATATCCGGTCAGAAGTGCTGCTATTTTGAGGTAAGGGATAGTAAGGGATAGTAAGAGATTTTAAAGGTTGTTATGATTTTCAGTTTCGTAATTTTTCTGAATTTTAAAAATTTTAGAAAAATTTGAAATGATATTTTGATTAGTTTTATTGATTGTGTCCAAAAATGGTGATTTTTGGATGTATAGATTAAGGGTTATGAATTTTACGGGAAAAGACTATTTTAAAAGTAACCGCTTATAATTCCTTGTGGTTAACTCCAAAATTGATAAAATTTTTATTGGGAGTACATGTATATGATAGGAGTATACTCTGTGAATTTCAGAATTTTTAGATAAAAGTACAATTTTTGATAAATGTCTAAATATTCGGCTATTTTGGCCATATAAAAAATAGTAAATGACTTTTAAAAATTCTGAGAAAAATATATTTTCAATATGGGACTATATTCTGCTAAATCCTAGAAAAGAAATATTTTTGGAACTGATTTGGTATTTTTCATGAAAATGGTCTAGTTATGAGTAAATGAATTAAATATGTTTTGTGAAGTAAGAAAATTGAAAAATAGGATTTTATGACTTGAGAATCCTATATGAGGTATATGCAGATTTTTGATGAGGGTTTTGGTTATTGGTGATAAAATCTTATGAGTTTGGCATTTTAGAATGATTAAATGTATTATTTAGTAAAGTGTAAACAATTAAAATAAATTGTTTATAAGCTTAAGAAATATTATTCTTTCAATATCATTATACCGAAATATTGGTATATATTTTATTGTAGAATTTCTATCTTTTTGTGTTGGGATTACTATTCATGAGTTACTATTCACGAGTTACTATTCACGATAAAATTGGTTTCCTTTTTCTAACCAAATTATAGTTAATTTATGAATATTACTCTTGAGATTAAATCTATATGTTGATCATATTATTTTTATTATCATATATAACATTTTTATAACTCTGATGTTGAAATTCTCTTTCACTTGAGTGTAAAGATGGGTAGATTATTGGTATGATCATGACTTTGGGTTCTCTTTGGCCAGTAGTGCAAAGTTGAATTATTGACTAGTATGATCATGACCATTGAATTTATAATTGAATATCTTGAGCTTAAGTGCAAAGGTGAAATGATCAACATGGTTATAATTATTGTTTATATAAATGATTATATATTTCTTTGAGATATTAATATATTTGTCCTGTAGTGCAAATATGAACTGTTGATGAATATATTTGGCCGTAGTGCAAATATGAACTGTTGAGGAATATATTTGGCCTGTAGTGCAAAGATGAAATATTGATGAATATCTTTGGCCTGTAGTGCAAAGATGAATTGTTGATGAATATCTTTGGCCCGTAGTGCAAAGATGACATGTTGTTGAATATCTTTGGCCAGTAGTGCAAAGATGAACAGATGTTGAGATAAACATGACCAACTGGTGATACAAATGAATATCTTTGGCCGTAGTGCAAAGATGAAGTTATTAGTATGATTATGAACAGGAAATGTGATTTGGTGTAACCATGATCTTTGATGTTTCAGGTGATGAAAATTATCTTTGTCCTGGATGAGAAGAGGAATTTAGAACTACAGTTATGATTATGAGTTATTCATATGATTGTGGACCAGAATTGTTGATTGATGTTACAGGAATAAAATATTGTTGATGGATTTTTAACATGGAGAAGATAATAGACTTTATAGTCTATTTGACTCTTCTAATGGATTGCTCGTTCCGCTGCAACTATGGTTAAATGTTTTATCATTTACCATATGTTCTAAATCTCTGATTTATTATTGATGAAGGCTATTGATAATTTAATTATCTTTAGTCATGATATTCTTTACTGAGCTAGTTGTGCTCACCTTTTTGCTTCACAATTCCTTTCAGGTAATAAGAGTGTAGCTGGGTCGAGGGAGGGTAACGGGGAAATAGAACGGTGGTCTCTAGTTGTGGATGTTCTCCCGAAGCAGTATAGAAAAGTTCATTTAGTAGTTTTATTTGGTGAATCCAATAGGGTAAGGTGTACCCAACGTTGGAAGGGTGGTTTGCCACTATCATACAAGATGTCTAACGACATACAACCTCGTGTCATCATAAGACATGGATGTGCTCATCCACTTGCTGAGTATCTTTACGAGCACTACCTATATAATCTTGGTGTTTGTTTGAAGTATAATTCTCAATTAGAGACAGTGGAGATAATGATAAGTCAAGAGAAGACTCACCATTGGGAAGAATATGATAGTAATCTTCTCGTTTTTCTTTGGGGTCTATTGGGTCAACCAAGGATAATTCTGTGGCCATATGATATCTATCATAACCTAGACGCATGGCCTCCCATGTACGAAGGTTTCCTTGAGCACTTCCCAAAGATTCTAATTTCTAAAACAGTTTTTGACTATACCTTTATGTAAGGTGTCACTGTGAGGTGCTGTCCACGGTTGGGACATGTGTCACATTTAGTATATATTTGTATTCAAACTCACAGCATATGTGTTGTTGTATTTTGTACGACAATTGTTGTAATAAAGTTGTAGTTATTTTCTGTACCATGTATTTGACGACTCAGAATGGGTTGGATGGAATGGACCTATTTTGGGGTCGTCACAGTTGGTATCAAAGCTTAGGGATATAATCTCTGGCGGAGATCGGGGAATAAAACTAGGAGGGGAGAGATGAGTAAATCCTTCGCTAGTGTGTCCTACCTAAGCTTATTTGTTGGTCAGTCATAATATCGGGATATTATGTGATATGTTAATTTGTTCAATTAACCTTTGTTTTGAAGCTGTATTCTAGAATGATATCTGAAATACAGGAGATGAGCAATGGAGAAATAATGAGGACAGAGAAGATGAAATCTGAAATGAAAGTAAGGTATTCTCAACTCTTTGAAATACCAGGTACGTAAATTTCGGGGACGAAATTTCATAAGGAGGGGAGATTGTAAGACCCCGAATTTTATGAAATAAAAGTATTCAATTTTTCTTATAATTACAATTCAGTAAATGGTTAAATTGATAAAAAGTTAAAGTTATGGGTGAAATATGAAAATTTTTCAACATAAACAAGTGGTTATAAAATAATCATTGTTGTCGGGGAATATTCGTTTGGTCGTGGAATATTCTTTCTGTCGGGGAATATTCGTACGACGGCGCAGCCATTTGTGGGCCCCATAACAGAATAACTGTCGGATGAAGATAACGACAAAAAATTGAGTTTTTATAATTAACGGCGTAGTTGTTACCGTTAACACTATTGGAATACCCGGTGGTTAAAATACAGTAATACGCGTTATTGCACAGTAGCACACGGTATTGCACAGTATTTTTGAAATTATTGATTCTTACGTAAGAAGGCACTACTCAATAATTGTTACAGTAATTATTGTTCAATATTTTATTATTGATTCAATAATTGCTGCATTGATATTTTATATTATTGTTGTTTCAATAATTGTTGCTGCACAGTATTTTCCATTATCAGATCAATAATTCATATTATTTAAATAATATTATTAGATAGCATTATTGACAATGTCTAGAAAGTTCTGTCTAAGGAGAGGTTTGGTCATCTAATTGCGCGCCAGTAAGGAGAAATTCTTATTGGAAAGCCCCCTCTTTCCTGAGAACGGCCTGGTTGTCATAAATGTGATTCTGTAATATTTGTGAATAATTAATTATTGATTCATATGATAAGGAAATATTTATTTTATGTGGATATAAATGAGGGATATATTTTTGTGGTTAAAAATGAAGGAGTTAATGTTGAGGTGTTTTATCAGTATTTTTGTCGGAATGGAGGTATTGAAAATCAATTAGGGTTTTTGAGATATATTGCGGGGGTTATAATTTTTAATCCGACCGTTGGATCGTGGTAATTTTTGGATATGTTATACATATATAAGTTGAGTATATGTCCACAAATTTTGAACCGTTAAAAATAAACGTATGATTTATTATGAATTTTACGAGATGACTGGTTCAGAAATTGTTGAATTTTCGGAGTTAATCATTTTGGTGGAAAATTCTAGAATTGGTGGGCCCCACTCTTGGTTGGTGAAGAAATGTGCTGAGATTTTTATTCAAATGTGGTGGGTGGGAATAGTAGCAGGTAAAGCCATCAGGTTGCAGGTTAAGTCTGTTTCGGCGTGCTAACATTTTCCTATAAATAGAGGGCTAAGTTAGAATTGAAAATCACACCAGAAACAAGTTTTCTCTCTTTCTCTCTCTATATTATGAAGCATATTTTGTGAGTATTTAGATACTTGGTGAGTTGCTATTCATCAGTGCAAGTTTCCTTCAACTTTATATCCGATATCCGGTCAGAAGTGCTGCTATTTTGAGGTAAGGGATAGTAAGAGATAGTAAGAGATTTTAAGGGTTGTTATGATTTTCAGTTTCGTAATTTTTCTGAACTTCAAAAATTCTGGAAAAATTTGAAATGATATTTGGATGAGTTTTATTGATTGTGTCCAAAAATAGTAATTTTTGGATGTATAGATTAAGAGTTATGAATTTTACGGGAAAAGACTATTTTAAAAGTAACCGCTTATAATTCCTTGTGGTTAACTCTAAAATTGATAAAATTTTTATTGGGAGTACATGTATATGATAGGAGTATACTCTGTGAATTTCAGAATTTTTAGATAAAAGTACAATTTTTGATAAATGTCTAAATATTCGGCTGTTTTGGCCATATGAAAAATAGTAAATGACTTTTAAAAATTCTGAAAAAAATATATGTTCAATATGGGACTATATTCTGCTAAATCCCAGAAAAGAAATATTTTTGGAACTGATTTGGTATTTTTCATGAAAATAGTCTAGTTATGAGTAAATGAATTAAATATGTTTTGTGAAGTAAAAAAATTGGAAAATAGGATTTTATGGCTTGAGAATCCTATATGAGGTATATGCAGATTTTTGATGAGGGTTTTGGTTATTGGTGATAAAATCTTATGAGTTTGACATTTTAGAATGATTAAATGCATTATTTAGTAAAGTGTAAACAATTAAAATAAATTGTTTATAAGCTTAAGAAATATTATTCTTTCAATATCATTATACCGAAATATTGGTATGTATTTTATTGTGGAATTTCTACCTTTTTGTGTCGGGGTTACTATTCACGAGTTACTATTCATGAGTTACTATTCACGAGTTACTATTCACGATAAAATTGATTTCTTTTTCTAACCAAATTATAGTTAATTTATGAATATTACTCTTGAGATTAAATCTATATGTTGATCATATTATTTTTATTATCATATATAACATTTTTATAACTCTGATGTTGAAATTCTCTTTCACTTGAGTGTAAAGATGGGTAGATTATTGGTATGATCATGACTTTGGGTTCTCTTTGGCCAGTAGTGCAAAGTTGAATTATTGACTAGTATGATCATGACCATTGAATTTATAATTGAATATCTTGAGCTTAAGTGCAAAGGTGAAATGATCAACATGGTTATAATTATTGTTTATATAAATGATTATATATTTCTTTGAGATATTAATATATTTGTCCTGTAGTGCAAATATGAACTGTTGATGAATATATTTGGCCGTAGTGCAAATATGAACTGTTGAGGAATATCTTTGGCCTGTAGTGCAAAGATGAAATATTGATGAATATCTTTGGCCTGTAGTGCAAAGATGAATTGTTGATGAATATCTTTGGCCCGTAGTGCAAAGATGGCATGTTGTTGAATATCTTTGGCCAGTAGTGCAAAGATGAACAGATGTTGAGATAAACATGACCAACTGGTGATACAAATGAATATCTTTGGCCGTAGTGCAAAGATGAAGTTATTAGTATGATTATGAACAGGAAATGTGATTTGGTGTAACCATGATCTTTGATGTTTCAGGTGATGAAAATTATCTTCGTCCTGGATGAGAAGAGGAATTTAGAACTACAGTTATGATTATGAGTTATTCATATGATTGTGGACCAGAATTGTTGATTGATGTTACAGGAATAAAATATTGTTGATGGATTTTTAACATGGAGAAGATAATAGACTTTATTGTCTATTTGACTCTTCTAATGGATTGCTCGTTCCGCTGCAACTATGGTTGAAATTTTTATCATTTACCATATGTTCTAAATCTCTGATTTATTATTGATGAAGGCTATTGATAATTTAATTATCTTTAGTCATGATATTTTTTACTGAGCTAGTTGTGCCAACCTTTTTGCTTCATAATTCCTTTCAGGTAATAAGAGTGTTGCTGGGTCGAGCGAGGGTAACGGGGAAATAGAACGGTGGTCTCTAGCTGTGGATGTTCTCCCGAAGCAGTATAGAAAAGTTCATTTAGTAGTTTTATTTGGTGAATCCAATAGAGTAAGGTACCCAACGTTGGAAGGGTGGTTTGCCACTATCATACAAGATGTCTAACGACATACAACCTCGTGTCATCATAAGACATGGATGTGCTCATCCACTTGCTGAGTATCTTTACGAGCACTACCTATATAATCTTGGTGTTTGTTTGAAGTATAATTCTCAATTAGAGACAGTGGAGATAATGATAAGTCAAGAGAAGACTCACTATTGGGAAGAATATGATAGTAATCTTCTCGTTTTTCTTTGGGGTCTAATGGGTAAACCAAGGATAATTCTGTGGCCATATGATATCTATCATAACCTTGACGCATGGCCTCCCATGTACGAAGGTTTCCTTGAGCACTTCCCAAATATTCTAATTTCTAAAACAGTTTTTGACTATACCTTTATGTAAGGTGTCACTGTGAGGTGTTGTCCACGGTTGGGACATGTGTCACATTTGGTATATATTTGTATTCAAACTCACAGCATATGTGTTGTTGTATTTTGTACGATAATTGTTGTAATAGAGTTGTAGTTATTTTCTGTACCATGTATTTGACGACTCAGAATGGGTTTGATGGAATGGACCTATTTTGGGGTCGTCACAGTTGGTATCAGAGCTTAGGAATATAATCTCTGGCGGAGATCGGGGAATAAAACTAGGAGGGGAGAGATGAGTAAATCCTTCGCTAGTGTGTCCTACCTAAGCTTATTTGTTAATCAGTCATAATATCGGGATATTATGTGATATGTTAATTTGTTCAATTAACTTTTGTTTTGAAGCTGTATTCTAGAATGATATCTGAAATACAGGAGATGAGCAATGGAGAAATCATGAGGACAGGGTAGATGAAATCTGAAATGAAAGTAAGGTATTCTCAACTCTTTGAAATACCAGGTACGTAAATTTCGGGGACGAAATTTCATAAGGAGGGGAGATTGTAAGACCCCGAATTTTATGAAATAAAAGTATTCAATTTTTCTTATAATTACAATTCAGTAAATGGTTAAATTGATAAAAAGTTAAAGTTATGGGTGAAATGTAAAAATTTTTCAACATAAACAAGTGGTTATAAAATAATCATTGTTGTCGGGGAATATTCGTTTGGTCGTGGAATATTCTTTCTGTCGGGGAATATTCGTACGACGGCGCAGCCATTTGTGGGCCCCATAAAAGAATAACTGTCGGATGAAGATAACGACAAAAAAATTGAGTTTTTATAATTAACGGCGTAGTTGTTACCGTTAACACTATTGAAATACCCGGTGGTTAAAATACAGTAATACGCGTTATTGCACAGTAGCACACGGTATTGCACAGTATTTTTGAAATTATTGATTCTTACGTAAGAAGGCACTACTCAATAATTGTTACAGTAATTACTGTTCAATATTTTATTATTGATTCAATAATTGCTGCATTGATATTTTATATTATTGTTGTTTCAATAATTGTTGCTGCACAGTATTTTTCATTATCAGATCAATAATTCATATTATTTAAATAATATTATTAGATAGCATTATTGACAATGTCTAGAAAGTTCTGTCTAAGGAGAGGTTTGGTCATCTAATTGCGCGCCAGTAAGGAGAAATTCTTATTGGAAAGCCCCCTCTTTCCTGAGAACGGCCTGGTTGTCATAAATGTGATTCTGTAATATTTGTGAATAATTAATTATTGATTCATATGATAAGGAAATATTTATTTTATGTGAATATAAATGAGGGATATATTTTTGTGGTTAAAAATGAAGGAGTTAATGTTGAGGTGTTTTATCAGTATTTTTGTCGGAATGGAGGTATTGAAAATTAAATTAGGGTTTTTAAGATATATTGCGGGGGTTATAATTTTTAATCCGACCGTTGGATCGTGGTAATTTTTGGATATGTTATACATATATAAGTTGAGTATATGTCCACAAATTTTGAACCGTTAAAAATAAACGTATGATTTATTATGAATTTTACGAGATGACTGGTTCAGAAATTATTGAATTTTCGGAGTTAATCATTTTGGTGGAAAATTCTAGAATTGGTGGGCCCCACTCTTGGTTGGTGAAGAAATGTGCTGAGATTTTTATTCAAATGTGGTGGGTGGGAATAGTAGCAGGTAAAGCCATCAGGTTGCAGGTTAAGTCTGTTTCGGCGTGCTAACATTTTCCTATAAATAGAGGGCTAAGTTAGAATTGAAAATCACACCAGAAATAAGTTTTCTCTTTTTCTCTCTCTATATTATGAAGCATATTTTGTGAGTATTTAGATACTTGGTGAGTTGCTATTCATCAGTGCACGTTTTCTTCAGCTTTATATCCGATATCCGGTCAGAAGTGCTGCTATTTTGAGGTAAGGGATAGTAAGAGATTTTAAGGGTTGTTATAATTTTCAGTTTCGTAATTTTTCTGAACTTCAAAAATTTTGGAAAAATTTGAAATGATATTTTGATTAGTTTTATTGATTGTGTCCAAAAATGGTGATTTTTGGATGTATAGATTAAGAGTTATGAATTTTACGGGAAAAGACTATTTTAAAAGTAACCGCTTATAATTCCTTGTGGTTAACTCCAAAATTGATAAAATTTTTATTGGGAGTACATGTATATGATAGGAGTATACTCTGTGAATTTCAGAATTTTTAGATAAAAGTATAATTTTTGATAAATGTCTATATATTCTGCTGTTTTGGCCAAATGAAAAATAGTAAATGACTTTTAAAAATTCTGAAAAAAATATATGTTCAATATGGGACTATATTCTGCTAAATCTCAGAAAAGAAATATTTTTGGAACTGATTTGGTATTTTTCATGAAAATGATCTAGTTATGAGTAAATGAATTAAATATGTTTTGTGAAGTAAAAAAATTGGAAAATAGGATTTTATGACTTGAGAATCCTATATGAGGTATATGCAGATTTTTGATGAGGGTTTTGGTTATTGGTGATAAAATCTTATGAGTTTGGCATTTTAGAATGATTAAATGCATTATTTAGTAAAGTGTAAACAATTAAAATAAATTGTTTATAAGCTTAAGAAATATTATTCTTTCAATATCATTGTACTGAAATATTGGTATGTATTTTATTGTAGAATTTCTACCTTTTTGTGTCGGGGTTACTATTTATGAGTTACAATTCACGAGTTACTATTCACGAGTTACTATTCACGAGTTACTATTCACGATAAAATTGGTTTCCTTTTTCTAACCAAATTATAGTTAATTTATAAATATTACTCTTGAGATTAAATCTATATGTTGATCATATTATTTTTATTATCATATATAACATTTTTATAACTCTGATGTTGAAATTCTCTTTCACTTGAGTGTAAAGATGGGTAGATTATTGGTATGATCATGACTTTCGATTTTCTTTGGCCAGTAGTGCAAAGTTGAATTATTGATTAGTATGATCATGACCATTAAATTTATAATTGAATATCTTGAGCTTAAGTGCAAAGGTGAAATGATCAACATGGTTATAATTATTATTTATATAAATGATTATACATTTCTTTGAGATATTAATATATTTGTCCTGTAGTGCAAATATGAACTGTTGATGAATATATTTGGCCGTAGTGCAAATATGAACTGTTGAGGAATATCTTTGGCCTGTAGTGCAAAGATGAAATATTGATGAATATCTTTGGCCTGTAGTGCAAAGATGAATTATTGATGAATATATCTTTGGCCCGTAGTGCAAAGATGGCATGTTGTTGAATATTTTTGGCCAGTAGTGCAAAGATGAACAGATGTTGAGATAAACATGACCAACTGGTGAACAAATGAATATCTTTGGCCGTAGTGCAAAGTTGAAGCTATTAGTATGATTATGAACAGGAAATGTGATTTGGTGTAACCATGATCTTTGATGTTTCAGGTGATGAAAATTATCTTCGTCCTGGATGAGAAGAGGAATTTAGAACTACAGTTATGATTATGAGTTATTCATATGATTGTGGACCAGAATTATTGATTGATGTTACAGGAATAAAATATTGTTGATGGATTTTTAACATGGAGAAGATAATAGACTTTATAGTCTATTTGACTCTTCTAATGGATTGCTCGTTCCGCTGCAACTATGGTTGAAATTGTTATCATTTACCATATGTTCTAAATCTCTGATTTATTATTGATGAAGGCTATTGATAATTTAATTATCTTTAGTCATGATATTCTTTACTGAGCTAGTTGTGCTCACCTTTTTGCTTCACAATTCTTTTCAGGTAATAAGAGTGTAGCTGGGTCGAGCGAGGGTAACGGGAAAATAGAACGGTGGTCTCTAGCTGTGGATGTTCTCCCGAAGCAGTATAGAAAAGTTCATTTAGTAGTTTTATTTGGTGAATCCAATAGGGTAAGGTGTACCCAACATTGGAAGGGTGGTTTGCCACTATCATACAAGATGTCTAACGACATACAACCTCGTGTCATCATTAGACATTGATGTGCTCATCCAGTTGCTGAGTATCTTTACGAGCACTACCTATATAATCTTGGTGTTTATTTGAAGTATAATTCTCAATTAGAGACAGTGGAGATAATGATAAGTCAAGAGAAGACTCACCATTGGGAAGAATATGATAGTAATTTTCTCGTTTTTCTTTGGGGTCTAATGGGTAAACCAAGGATAATTCTGTGGCCATATGATATCTATCATAACCTAGACGTATGACCTCCCATGTACGAAGGTTTTTTTGAGCACTTCCCAAAGATTCTAATATCTAAAACAGTTTTTGACTATACCTTTATGTAAGGTGTCACTGTGAGGTGCTGTCCACGGTTGGGACATGTGTCACATTTGGTATATATTTGTATTCAAACTCACAGCATATGTGTTGTTGTATTTTGTACGACAATTGTTGTAATAGAGTTGTAGTTATTTTCTGTACCATGTATTTGACGACTCAGAATGGGTTGGATGGAATGGACCTATTTTGGGGTCGTCACAATAAATATTTGTGAAAGCTAAGTCCCATGTCGATTAAGAACTAAAACTTTAATAGATTTATATACAATAAAGTTTGTTAGTTTCGGGGGGGGGGGGCACATAATAGATCTAGAAGGAGGGGTTGAATATATCCTTTAAAACTATTTCTTTTTCTTTAATCTTGTTAAGTGATTAACAGATAATGAATAGAAAATCAATTCATGTACATCAGAATAGGTTAAGATTCCCTTCAAAGATATAGCATTAAATACAGTCCTAATGTTAGATTAGTTGCAAACAAATATAGTGCGGAATGTAAATGACATAAGTAAATGACATCGGGGGTTTTAAGTGGTTCAAAAACTAAATGCTCCTAATCTACTCTTCTGCTTCAACAAGTAAGAATTCCACTAAGGATGTAAGACCCCAACTTATTATTAATGAAATTAAATTTCCTCTATTTATTATTTTGAAAATAGTAAGGGTTGATTTGATTAATGTGGTTAGTTATGGGTAAAATGCGCAAATATTTCAAATAAGCAAGTGGTTATAAAATATTCATTGTTGTCGGGGAATATTCGTTTGGTCGTCAAATATTCTTCCTGTCGGGGAATATTCGTACGACGACACAGTTTTTTGTGGGCCCCATAACGGAAAGCGACTGGACGAAGAAAATGACAAGTATAAGTTGTTTATAAATAACGGCGTAGTTATTACCATTAATACTGTTGGAATACTCGGTGGTTAAAACACAGTAATACGCGTTGTTGCACAGTAGCACACGGTATTGCACCAATTATTGATTCTTACGTAAGAAGACACTACTCAATAATTGTTACATTAATTACTATTCAGTATTTTATTTTATTGATTCAATAATTGATACGTTGATATTTTATATTACTGTTGTTTCAATAATTGTCACTACACAGTATTTTTCATTATCGGAGCAATAATTCATATTATCTGAATAATATTATTAGATAACATTATTGACAATGTCTAGAAATTTCTATCTAAGGAGATGTTTGGTCACCTAATTGCGCGCCAGTAAGAAGAAATTCTTATTCGAAAGCCCCCTCTTTCCTGGGAACTGCCTGGTTGTCAGTATTGTGATTCTGAAATATTATTTGTGAATAATTAATTATTAATTTATATGATGAGGAAAATTTTCATTTTATGTGGATATAGATGGAGAAAATTTTTAATGTGACAATTGTTGAAAATCGATATTTTATCTTTTCTAATAAAATAATATTTTATTATATTATTATAATATAATAATGATGATATTTTTACAATGAATTGAATGTGGGATATATGAGTATATGAGGAGAAAGAGTATTTTTATTGCAAAAAATGTTTAAAACATGTTAAACATGTCGGTGGACCCCATTTCTTGACTGAAATTTGATTATAGCCTGTAAAATCACCCGTTTGTGAATTTCGGTCAATTTCTGTTTGGAATTTGGAAAAATTTTCTTCTGCAAAGTTATATATAATGGAATTTCCTATAAAAAAAGCATGAGGTTCGAAATTTTCTGATAAAAGAGCTATTTATTATGAATTATTTAAGTTCCGGAATAATTGATTTTTGAAGTTTTAAATATTTTTTATTAATAAAAATATTTTTTACACTTGGATGGGGCCCACTTGCACATGTTAATGGCTGAGTTCAGATCTTCAAAAGTGGGCGTAGAAAAAATTTAATAAATAATATTATTTTATTAAATTTTCTGCTTTGGTGTTCTAAGCATTTTCCTATAAATAGGGTGCTTAGGTTAGAATTAAAAATTACACCAGAAACAAGTTTTCTCTCTCGATATATTGAGCGTATTCTTGTGAGTATTTTAATACTTTGAGTGTTGCTATACGGCGCAAGTTCAAGTCATAGCCTATATCCGATGTTTCAACTAGAAGTACTGTCTTTACGAGGTGAGTGATGTTATTTTCTTCTTAAATGATATTATTTTCTTCAATATCATTATGCCGAAATATTGGTTTGAATTTTTTATCAAATTTAGAACTTTTTGTGTCGGGGTTATTATTCACGTATACGGCACTATTCACATATACGACACTATTCACCGAAAAATAAAATTTTTTTCTTTTTATCTAAAATATCTATTATGGATACTAGCTTTGATTGTATTTATATTTTGATCATTCTTAAATTTTACTTCACTATGATTACTTATGAGGTATTTTTGGACATGGATAAACCGAAATACGAATTCTTATTATTTGTTATTTTGTTTTACTGGATTCGTTTCTTTTAAAATATTTTTCATCATTCTCAGTCCTAAATGACGATATTACTGAATATCTTTGGCCTGTAGTGCAAAGATGAATGATTTCTGATGAATATCTTTGGCCCGTAGTGCAAAGATGAACAGGTGTTTAGATGAACATGACCAACTGATGAATATCTTTAGCCTGTGGTGTAAAGATGAATATTTAATTCCAGATATATATTGATTGATGTTACAGGGATAAAATATCGACGATGAACTTTTAAATTCATTTATAGAAGATAGTAGTTTGCATTCTCTACTTAACCCTTCTAATGAATTATTATTTCTGCTGCGAAGATTGATTTAAAACTGGTTGTCTATTGTATTATATTAGATTTTTCCCTATTGAAGACTAACGATAATTTGTTCTATGTTATCGTAGTCATAATATTCTTTACTGGGCTAGTTGAGCTCACCCTTTTTCTTTTTGTTCTATTTTTCTTCTCAGGAGGCGAGAATGTAGCGAGTACTAGTCGGGGTATGGAATGAAGGTTCTAGAAAGTCGTTTTAGTAGTCCTCGCCATTTTTATAAAATAATATATCAATAATTGTAATGAGGACTTATTTGAGTGTGGATATTGTCTAGATGACAATAATTGTATTTAAACTCAAAGTTTTTATGTTGTATTAATAAAGTTGTAGTTGTTTCTGTACCATGTATTTTGACTACTCAGAATGGGTGTTGTATACATATTTTTGGGGCGTCAAAAAGGATTTGATCAACTCCGAATCATTAAGATTTCTTCAAGACCATCAGCCTTGGAACACTAGTTCACTAAGAACTTTTCAAGACCAGCAGCCTTGAAAACTGTAGACTAAGCCCGGCAGACTTAGAATCTCTTGTACCCTCCGGTACTCAGCAAACCCAACAGACTTGACTTTGGTTTAGTCACTAAGACAAAGACCCTGCAGACCCTGGTAATTGCTTGGATGGTTGTTGGCTGTTTGTTGTTGTTGAACTGCTAAGATGATATTCAGCTGGTTCTTTTACAAATCGCTAAATTATGTTTGTCAGGTTCTTTTACAAATAATTACGCATCATATTCAACTTTTTCAATAATATAATGAGCAGTATGGTCACACACAGTTGTGTATGTTTTATTTGTGCACAGTCTGTCAAAACTACGTCGTTTTGACAGATTTGTTTAAAAAAACAGTTTCTCTCCGCTCAAATTAAAAATTAAAAACAAATATGTCAAAACGAAGTAATTTTGAGAGACTGTGCACAGATAAAACATACACATCCATTATTCCCTAATATAATACTAGTATGTCATTATTTTAGAAATAACCAAAGTTTGAAACAATAATAGCACCGAGTATATGGGTGACATGTAATGCTAATATTAATGAGCTAGAAATTAATTAGATGGTGAATTGTGAGAGATATGGTGGTCCGAACTCTAAACATAACCATACTTTCCAGTTCAATTGAAACCGTGCAATTAGCTCAATTCTCTCTTTGGGCTAGCTCCAACATTTGTTAGGTGTTCTGGTAGCCGTTAAATCCGATTATGATAATCAATTGAACCATTCCATCTCGATACGGCCATCAATAAATTATCATTTGTGTTCTAATTAATTATCATGATGTGGCCACTTACCAAGCTTATCTTAATGAACCGATCAATAATTTATATTTCTAGCTGATACAAAATTTTGCTACACAATAATGCACATGCATGCAAGGTATAACACCCATGTCTCACATCAAAATATGTGAATTTTTTTTGTTATTATATAAGAATTTAGTTATTAACTATATATAATAATTTATTAGTCATGTTTTTTTGGGTGAACCTGTGTTGTGCTAAGATGATCTAAGAAGATAATATTGAGCTAGTGGTTTAATACATTGTTTGTATGAATTTGATTATAACAGAAATTAATATTTTCACAATAAAAGTGTCGCTATAAATATATAGTGACAGTGAAAACCGTCGTTATAGGATCTATATCGACGATTTTATTGTGAAAATATTATTTTTTTTATTGTGGATTTATTAATTTCTAATTATAAAATGTTAATTATAACCTTAAAATCACATATTGTGACAACGTTAATGAGAAAGATCTAGAGAAATGCAGGTCGGGTACGTATCAAGAAGAGCACCATCACCTTATCTTGTAGCTCAACAACACTTGCCCTACCCAACATATACTGCATTAAATGAACAGCTAGCTTCGATTTGATTAGTGATTACTCCTACTTGTTTTTCATTTTCTCTTTATATATATATATATATATATATATATATATATATATATATATATATATATATATATATATATACTACTACTATTTCTTTGGAAAAGGCTAAAATATATTGCATTACCGAAATATATCGAATATATAATAAATGGATTGATTAGTCGTACCCTCTCCATAATAAAGAGATTGAATGTATATTACATGTATTTTATAATCTATATTAATGAAAACAAAAAATAAATGATCAGAATTAGAAACTGAAAATCGACATCCACTACTATTAAAAGTAGACGGTAATCAGAATAAACGTTTAGTTTTATTAGCTAGAGTTTAGGTTTATTAAGCACAGTTTTAGATTTATTAACTAGGATTTAGGGTTTATTAAAAAAGTTTAAGTGTGTATTAACTAGGGTTTATTGTCTATTAATTAGAGTTTAAAGTTTATTAATAAAGGTTTAGGGTTTATTAACCCATAATAATAAACCCTAAACTCAGTTTAAAAAGAGTTAGTTAACTCTAAAGCTTGGTTAATAAATCATAAATCTTAATTTATAAACCTTAAACCCTAATTAATAAATTTTAAACTATGGTTAATAAAGTCAAAATTTTATCCTAATTTGTTTTTGCTATTATATATTAATAGCGGACGATATGCGTTTTAGCGGAGGTAGACTTTTAATTTCTAATCATAATCGTTTTTTTTTGTTTTTATTGGAATAGATGTTGTATATCATATAAAGATCCATAGCAAATACATACTATATATGGATCATTCGCGCGTGCGCGCACACACACACACACACACACACACACACATATATATATATATATATATATATATATATATATATGCAAGGAAGCAAATTAAAGTTTGAAATATATATACACAATCAACATTATATATGATCAACGTATGCGACCCATAGAGGAGGGAGGGAGGGAGGGAGGGAGGGAGGGAGGGAGGGACTACAGTTATTTGTTGACCAATTGGGAGTTTACACAGACCAAAAATAATAATTCTAGGCGGATAGCAAAAGGTCCATTTTTTTTATTTATTTTCTATTGCTTCCCAAAAAAATATGCAATATTTATTTTAATTAAATTTTTTACAAAATTCAGTGTTTAAAGTGTAATTTAGATAAATATACAAAATATGTCATTTTTTGTATATGTATCTAAATTATACTTAAAACTATGAATTCTGTAAAACATTATAATTGGAATAAATATTATATATTTTTTTGGGAGGTAATAGAAAAAATAAATAAATTTTCAACCGGTCGCAGCCAGTGGACTGTCGCCGGAGAAGGACTCAACCAAAAACTATATATATATATATATATATTATTTACTTGGGTAATTAATTATTTGTGCATGTACTTGATCGGAATAGTCTTTTTTCTTTTAAACAAAGTTTTCATGAACAAGATTAAGCTGAACAGCTGCTTTATCATCAGGTTGTAATGATCTTACTTACCCATTCCGTTTAAACTACTTTGACTAGTATGTACGTACTATATATCTTAAGTTTCAAACTTTAATTATTTAGTTGATCTCTACTGACCAGCTACCTAGTTTAATCATATTCTTAACAGCATATGTAACGGAACGGATATATTAGGAGTAGATATTACTCCCTCCGTCCCTATTTAAATAACGTTTTAAAATTTTTTATTTATTTTTAATTAATTGACGTTTATTTAAATCTAGGAGAATTAATGATAATTTTTTTAAAATTACCCCTCATTACTCTACCTTTTTTTTGGTACTTTAAATTCTTGTGCTATGATAAATTAATGATTTAAGGGTATTAAAGATAATTAAGTAATATATTTAATATTTTTTAATCATTATCTTAATTCTTGTATTCATCTCTAAAACGTCATTTAAATAAAGAGATAGGGAGTAATATATAGTATCTTGCAGTTAATAGTAATAATAATGTTGTAAAGCTTGCTATTAACTTGTAAAATATAGTATCATGCAGTTAATATATTATCAACTCATATTAGGAGTAGCTAGTAATATATAGTATCATGCAGTTAACATATTATCAACCAACTCATTTATAACTTGTAAAATATGAATTATTTTTAAACATAATTATTTTAAAAAAATTAATTAATTGATCAATATAATATTGACATGTACTGCATGGTTACATTAATTTTGTGTTAAAATAATGTCAATAAAGTAGGTCTTCGTGTCTGGTTAGTGGTTAGGTCATTCATATTGTTCCTCAAAATTGACAGGCCTTACGCTGACTGAAGTAACACCTCACTCCCTCCATTCCATTCTATGTCAATCTGTAGCAATTAATAGCTTAATTTTAAGAACAAAATGACACTAATAACCTTTATTGAAAAAAAAAATAAGATAAAAAATGATGAGTAGTTATTTTGTTTGTATTAAATATCATTGAAAAAAGATATAGATATGGCCACATGGGTATTATAAGAAAGAGAATTTAAGATTCTATTAGATATATATAAACGACAATTATTTTATAATAAGTTAAAATGACATTTATAGAGTATTAATTAGTATTTGAAATTAATTAAAGAGTAAGAAATATATATATAACATGTTTTGTAATCTTTTTTTTATAAAAAAAAATGGGAAAAAGGAAACTAGAATTTGAGATAAAAAAATAAAAATAGAAAAAGCAGGTATGGTATTATGGTCTAATCGAAAAACGAACTTGAGGGAATATTTTGCAAGACATGAAATTATTTGGGGAACCAAAGGAGTATTTAAAACAAAATTCAAGAAAAAGGTAAAATAAATATTCGAAATTACAAACTTATTTTAATATTTAAATTATAATTATAACGAATATAGATAAATAAGAAATAAGAATAATCTTATTTATTTTATTTTATCTTATAAAATTTATATTATTCATCAGCCGATACATCACATATTTATGGACATGTATATATTATTTATCGAGTAATGCTACACGGACAGCTTTATTCGACATTTTCATTTTTTATTTTCATTTTTTTTTGCTTGTGACTATCAAAAAAATGTATAGTATTTATTTTAACAGGAATTTTTATAAAATATAGTATTTTAGGTATAAAAATTTCTGTTAAAATAAATATTATACAATTTTTGAAAGTCACAATAAAAAAAATAAAAAAATTAAACTGATCTAATTTTTCGGTCCCAATTTCCTGTCCGGCTAGACTTGTTCATTATTTCTCATTTTGCACGTAGCCTCCGCGTTTATCAAACCAGGAAACGCGTGGGAAGTAGTAGTTTAACAGTGTTGCTGGGAAGAGTCGACTAAATTGGTCCAAACGCCTAAACAAAGGACAAAAAGGACTAGACACGACCTTCTAAATAAATGTACCGATGTTCACTCAAAATCTAGCATCTAATTTTAAATTATCTACCAAAGTTGTGTTTCTAGATTTTTGTGTATAATTGAGTGCGTAGATAGAGTGTTATTTATAATAAATTAAACTGAGTTTGAGTTGGATGATTTATAAAATATTAAAGAGTAATATATCAATTATTAATTGAATATATTGCGTCTTTAGTAGAAAAATGTGCTAAAATTTGTGTACAAAAAAAAAAAGTTTTTTTGGTTACCGAGTCATCAAAGTTGAACTTCCGAGTTGATTCAGAACCAAATAAAACGACTCAGAATTTGTCTTGTCATATTTTGATATTGATTGAATTATGTATTTGTATGAGTTTTAATATACCTAAATAATACTAAAAGAATAAGGTTTCGTCAAGAAGACTCAAATGCATGTTTGTTTGTAAGGATTATAATATGGGATTCAAGACTATTAATTATATGATTATAATTATATTTACAAGACTATTAAGTTATTTTATAATCCCTAAACTAATAGTTCCAAGTTTAAATTTAAAAATAAATAAGACACTTGAAATTAATAGTCCTGTCGTAAATATAATCATTGTAAATAAACATAACGAAAGAGTAGGATAATAGTTGACCGCCCATAAATCTATATAACAAAATACAAATGATTTTGAATTCTTCACTCATCCTAATAAATCATTTAAATCATTCAAAATTTAGAATAATTCCTACCGTTTATAGTACCGGAGGCACAAGACTGTTGTCAGTATACTTAATATTTAGCTAGAAGTTGAACAAGAAGAAGAAAAGAAAAAAGGAAAAAGGAAAAGGAAGACGTTGACTTCTCTTTCCGCACACGGTCAGCCACTTGTTCTTCATTTCGTTTTATGGTTTAGCTTTTCTTTCTTCTCTCATTTCTTATTTAAATTAATAAAGCATTGCATTGGACCCCATTTTCTTGTAGCTCAACAAGAAAATGTTGAGCATTTAATATGCAATTTGTCTACTGCATTTAATAGAATGTAAATATATATTTTTCTCACCCCTTTGACAAATTAGGTAACAATTCAGCATTATCATTATTAATAAATAAATAAAAATACTCTTAATTTTTATTTTATTTTTCTAAGTCATCTTTATACAAGTAACAATATTATATTCAACTAAATTGATCCAACTTCCATTGAATATAGTTTAATTAAGATTGAGTACGTGAGGTTATTTTTGTTGATTTAAACCTAAACAAGCGTATTAAAAGTGTGGAGAAATTAAATAACCCCCTTGTCGGTTTAATTAAGTGATCAATTGATATTTGATAAATTTGCGTAAATAGATTATTAAGGGTATGTTTAGAAATTGAAAAAATCTTTAATTTATGGAAACTTTCTTAACCATCAAATACACTATATATAAACATTGTTCTTGATATTAATCTTTTTGTAAAAATAAATAAATAAATAATTAAACTTTTTGTATATTTTGTTAGTTTGTATTTTTAAATGAGCTATTTCTCCACATGTCCTATTTTTAAACATATTCAAATATAATCCAAAAGGCATTTACGAACTTCTAGTTCTATTTAAGCCTGGGTTTATTTCCAAAGCCTTCCCCGTGGAAAAAAGTCCCCTTGTCATAAATCAAACACACATATTAACCCTAATGTCCGACACTCGTGGTTAAGAGAAAAGCAAGGATCGGTCGTAAATCTGGAGATCTTGAGTTTTTTAAATTTCACTGAAAACAATAAATTTTAAACTGTTTCATCTCGTTTTTGTAAGTGTTATTCGGAAAGGAGAAAGGAGAGATATAATCTGATCGTAAGGACGAGAAAATCCACTATATCAAAAAAAAAAGCATGCAAAAAGGATAGAAACCAATCTTAGCGGCTGGAAAAATAATTTAGGTAAACCATTTATGCAAATGAATAATGATGCTATCAACAGCTGGCTTAAATGCTTCAAAGCGTACGTATAAGGTAAAGGCATAATAGGGGTGGGCGGGTAGACTTTTTGGGACAATCTAGCTAATTGCGTATAAGAAACCTACTTTTGAATATACATAAATTCTACAAGTTTCTTTTTAAATTCTTTTAATTTGTTTTACTAAGAGCATATTGTAGTAGTAACTTATGTCTGGCTCTCTCCAGCGAATTGGAGAGAATGAATCGGCTATAACGATGATTTTTTTCGTCATTATAGCATAAAAAATCGTCTTTCTATACTGTAGTGACGGAAAAAATCGTCGCTATAACCGATTCGTTTTTAATTTGCTCCTTCCAGTTCGTTAGAAAAACGGACTGAGTAACTTATAGTATAACATATTTAATAATGATTGTTGATAATGTCAGAATAATATTTATGTTGTTAGAGCAAATATATTTAACAAACACTTTATACTTTTAATGACACTTATTGATCTAGGTCTTAAAAAATCGTTAAAGAAAATCATTAATTAGTCAACTTTTATTGTTTTGCCTCAAACTAAATAACTTGACTTTATGATTTATCTTTTTATGCATCTTAAAGTTTATTTACACCTAACATATATTTCCTCCGTCCCATGATAAAAATCCTTATTACTATTTTGGGTAGTTTCATGTTAAATGTTCATTTTCTTTTAATAACCAAACTCTTACACATATTTTCCTATTATACCGGTAATATTAAATATCTGTGACAACCCCAAAATAGGTCCACACCATCCAACCTATTCTGAGTCGCCAAATACATGGTACAGAAAACAACTACAACTTTATTACAACAATTGTCGTACAAAATACAATAACACATAAGCTATGAGTTTGGATACAAATATATACCAAATGTGACACATGTCTCAACCGTGGACAACACCTCACAGTGACACCTTACATAAAGATATAGTCAAAAACTGTTTTAGAAATTAAAATCTTTGGAAAGTGCTCAAGGAAACCTTCGTACATGGAAGGCCATGCGTCTAGGTTATGATAGATATCATATGGCCACAGAATTATCCTTGGTTGACCCAATAGACCCCAAAGAAAAATAAGAAGATTACTATCATATTCTTCCCAGTGGTAAGTCTTCTCTTGACATATCATTATCTCCACTGTCTCTAATTGAGAATTATACTTCAAACAAACACCAAGATTATATAGGTAGTGCTCGTATATATACTCAGCAAGTGGATGAGCACATTCCTGTCTTATGATGATACGAGGTTGTATGTCATTAGACATCTTGTATGATAGTGACAAAACACCCTTCCAACGTTGGGTTCGCCTCACCCTCAACAGCTATAGACCACCATTCTATTCCCATGTTATCCCCCACTCGACCCAGCAGCACTTTTATTACCTGAAAAAAATTGTGAAGCAAAAGGGTGAGCATAACTAGCTCAGTAAAGAATATCATGACTAAAGATAATTAAATTATCAATAGCCTTCATCAGTAATAAATCAGAGATTTAGAACATATGGTAGATGATAAAAATTTTCAACCATAGTTGCAGCGGAACGAGCAATCCATTAGAAGAGTCAAATAGACTATAAAGTCTATTATCTTCTCCATGTTAAAAATCTACCAACAATATTTTATCCCTGTAACATCAATCAACAATTCTGGTCCACAATCATATGAATAACTCATAATCATAATTGTAGTTCTAAATTCCTCTTCTCATCCAAGACGAAAATAATTTTCATCACCTATCTTTACCTAAAACATCAAGGATCATGGTTACACCAAATCACATTTCCTGTTCATAATCATACTAATAACTTCATCTTTGCACTACGGCCAAAAACATTCATTTATATTACCAGTTGGTCATGTTCATCTCAATACCTGTTCATCTTTGCACTACTGGCCAAAGATATTCAACAACATGTCATCTTTGCACTACGGACCAAAGATATTTATCAACAATTTATCTTTGCACTACAGGCCAAAGATATTAATCAACAATTCATCTTTGCAATACAGGCCAAAGATATTCATCAACAGTTCATATTTGCACTACAGGCCAAATATATTCATCAATAATTCATATTTGCACTACAGGCCAAATATATTAATATCTCAAAGAAATATATAATCATTTCAGAATTTATATAAACAATAATTATAACCATGTTGATCATTTCACCTTTGCACTTAAGCTAAAGATATTCAATTATAAATTCAATGGTCATGGTCATACCAGTCAACAATTCATCTTTGCACTACTGGCCAAAGAGAACCCATAGTCATGATCATACCAAAAATCTACCCATCTTTACATTCAAGTCAAAGAGAAATATCATCATTAGGGTTATAAAAATGTTATATATGATAATAAAAATAATATGATCAACATATAGTTTTAATCTCAAGAGTAATATTAGTAAATCAACTATAATTTGGTTAGAAAAAGAAATCAATTTTATCATGAATAGTAACTCGTGAATAGTAACCCCTGAATAGTAATTTCGTGAATAGTAACTCATGAATAGTAAATCCGACACAAAAAGGTAGAAATTCCATAATAAAATCTATACCAATATTTTGATATAATGATATTGAAATAACATTTCTTAAACTTATAAACAATTTATTTTAATTGTTTACACTTTACTAAATAATGCATTTAATCATCCTAAAATTTCAAACTCATAAGGTTTCATCACCAATAACCAAAACTCTCATAAAAAATCTGCATATACCTCATATAGGATTCTCAAGCCATAAAATCCTATTTTCTAATTTTCTTCCTTCACATAACATATTTAATTCATTTATTCATAACTAGTCTATTTTTATGAAAAATACTAAATCAATTCAAAAAATATTTCTTTTTTAGGATTTAGCATAATATAGTCCCATATTGAACATATATTTTTCTCAAAATTTTTAAAATTCATTTACTATTTTTCATATGGCCAAAATCGCCGAATATTTAGACATTTATTATAAATTGTACTTTTGTCCAAAAATTTTAAAATTTACAGAGTACACTGATATTATATAGATGTACTCCCAATAAAAATTTTATCAATTTTGGAGTTAACCACAAGGAGTTATAAGCGGTTATTTTTAAAATAGTCTTCTTTCATAAAATTCATAACTCTTAATCTATACATCCAAAAATTACTATTTTTGGACAAAATCAATAAAACACATCAAAATATCATTTCAAATTTTTTTAGAATTTTTGAAGGTCTGAAAAATTACGAAACTGAAAAACATAACAACCCTTAAAATCCCTTACTATCCCTTACCTCAAAAGAGCAGCACTTCTGACTGGATATCGGATATGACGCTGAAGGAAACTTGCACTGATGAATATCAACTCACCAAGTATCTAAATACTCACAAAATACACTCAATAATCTAGAAAGAAAAAGAGAGAAAACTTATGTTTCTGGTGTGATTTTCAATTCTAACTTAGCCCTTTATTTATAGGAAAATGTTAGCACGCCGAAGCAGACTTGACCTGCTACCTGATGACTTTACCTGTTAATATTTCACCCGCCAAAAATCAGCCATCTCCCCCCAACAACCAAGAGTGGGGCCCACTCAATTCTAGAATTTTCTACCAAAACCTAATTTCTGAATCAGTTACCTCTTAAAATTCATAACAAATTATACGCTCATTTTTAACGGTTCAAAATTTGTGGATATATACTGAACTTATATATGTATAACATATCCAAAAATTACAACGATTCAACAGTCGGATTAAATATTATTACTCACACAATAAAACTGTAAGAACACCGATTTTATCTTTTAATACCTCCAATCCGACAAAATACTGATAAAATACCTCAACATTAATTCCTTCCTTTATAACCACATAAATTAATCCATTATTTATATCCACATCAAATAAATATTTTCTTATCATATAAATCAATAATTAATTATTCACAAATAATATTACAGAATCACAATAATGACAACCAGGCAGTTCCCAAGAAAAAGGGGGCTTTCCGATAAAGATTTCTCTTTACTGGCGCGCAATTAGGTGATCAAACCTCTCCTTGACAGAACTTTCTAGACATTACCAATAATGTTATCTAATAATATTATTCCAAATAATATGAATTATTGATCTGATAATGGAGATGATGTGCAGTGACAATTATTGAGCAACAATAATATAAAATATTAACACAGCAATTATTGAATAAATAAAATAAAATATTGAACAGTAATTACTGTAATAATTATTGAGTAGTGCCTTCTTACGTAAAGATCAATAATTCAAAAATACTGTAAAACCGTGTGCTACTGTAAGACCCCAACTTACTAATAAATAAAATTAAATTTCCTCTATTTATTATTCTGAAATAGAAAGGGTTGATTTGATTAATGTGATTAGTTATGGGTAAAATGCGCAAATATTCCAAATAAGCAAGTGGTTATAAAATATTCATTTTAGGTCGGTAAATATTCGTGTGGTCGTGGAATATTCTTTCTGTCGGGGAATATTCGTACGACGGTGCAGCTATGTGTGGGCCCCATAACGGAAAGCGATTGGATGAAGAAAACGACAAGTATAATTTGTTTATAATTAACGGCGTAGTTGTTACCGTTAATACTGTTGAAATACCTGGTGGTTAAAATACAGTAGCACACGGTATTGCACCAATTATTGATTCTTACGAAGGAAGACACTACTCAATAATTGTTACAGTAGTCACTGTTCAATATTTTATTTTATTGATTCAATAATTGCTGCATTGATATTTTATATTTTTGTTGTTTCAATAATTATCACTGCACAGTATTTTCCATTATCAGATCAATAATTCATATTATTTGAATAATATTATTAGATAACATTATTGGTAATGTCTAGAAAGTTTTGTCTAAGGAGAGATTTGGTCATCTAATTGCGCGCCAGTAAGGAGAAATTCTTATTGGAAAGCCCCCTCTTTCCTGAGAACGGCCTGGTTGTCATAAATGTGATTCTGTAATATTATTTGTGAATAATTAATTATTGATTCATATGATAAGGAAATATTTATTTTATGTGGATATAAATGTTGGATATATTTATTGTGGTTAATAATGAAGGAGTTAATGTTGAGGTGTTTTATCAGTATTTTTATCGGAATGGAGGTATTAAAAATCAAATCAGGGTTTTTGAGAAATATTACGGGGGTTATAATTTTTAATCCGACCGTTGGATCGTGGTAATTTTTGGATATGTTATTCATATATAAGTTGAGTATATGTCCATAAATTTTGAACCGTTAAAAATGAACGTATGATTTGTTATGAATTTTACGAGATGTCTAGTTCAGAAATTGTAGAAGTTGCGAAATTTGTCATTTTGGTAAAAAATTCTAGAATTGGTGGGTCGCACTCTTGGTTGGTGAAAAAATGTGCTAAGATTTTTATTCAAATGTGGTGGGTGGGAATAGTAGCAGGTAAAGCCATCAGGTTGCAGGTTAAGTCTGCTTCGGCGTGCTAACATTTTCTTATAAATAGAGGGCTAAGTTAGAATTGAAAATCATAGCAGAATTCATAAGTTTTCTCTCTTTCTCTCTCTAGATTATTGAGTGTATTTTGTTAGTATTTAAATACTTTGAGAGTTGCTATTCAGCACAAGTTTCATTCAGCCTCATATCCGATATTCAGTCAGAAGTACAGTTATTTTGAGGTAAGGGATATTATTTTCTTCTTAAATGATATTATTTTTTTCAATATCATTATGCTGAAATATTGACATGAGTTTTTATCAAATTTGAAACTTTTTTTATCGAGATTACAATTCACGTATACGGTACTATTCACGTATACAGCACTATTCACGAATACGACACTATTCACCGAAAAATAAAATTTTCTCTTTTTGTCCAAGATATCTATTATGGTTACTATCTTTGATTGTATCTATGTTTTGATCTTTATTTTTGAATTCTGCTTCACAATTGATTATTATGAAGTATTATTGATCTTGGATAAACTGTTATACGAATCCCTACTATTTGTCCTTCTGTCTCACTGGATTTGTTTTCTTTAAGATATTTTTCATCATCCTCAGTCCTAAATGATAATATTACTGAATATCTTTGGCCTGTAGTGTAAAGATGTATGATTACCTGATGAATATCTTTGGCCTGTAGTGCAAAGATGAACAGGTGTTGAGATGAACATGACTGACTGGTGATACAAATGAATATCTTTAGCCTGTAGTGTAAAGATGAATATTTGGTTAAAGATGATTATTAATTGATGTTACAGGGATAAAATATTGATGATGGACTTTTAAATCTTAGAAGATAGTAGAATTCATTTTCTACTTGACTCTTCTAATGGTTTGCTATTTCCGCTGCAGTTGTTGATCTAAAACTTGTTGTCGATTATATTCTATCAGATTTTTCCCTGTTGAATACTAATGATAATTTGTTGTATATTATCTTAGTCATAATATTCTTTACTGGGCTAGTTGAGCTCACCCTTTTCCTTTTTGTTCTATTTTTCTTCTCAGGAGGTGAGAACATAGCAGGATCTAGTCGGGGTATGGAGTGATAATTTTAGAAAGATGTTTTAGCAGGCCTCACTATTTCTGTAAAATAGTGTTTGAATAATTGTAATGATGACTTATTTGAGTGTGGATATTGTCTAGAAGATAATATTTGTATTTAAACTCACAGTATGTGTTGTCGTATTTTGCACGACAATTGTATTATTGAAATTGTAGTTTATTTTGTACCATGTATTTGGCGACTCAGAATGGATGTTGTATACTTATTTTGGGGGCGTCACAATTGGTATCAGAGCTTAGGGATATGATCCCTAGCTGAGATGTGAGACAAGAACTAGGAGGGGAGAGACGGGGAATTCCTTCGCTAGTATGACCTGACTAAGTTACTTTGGTGTTTATTTGGTCGGTCAGAGTATAAGGATAATATATGACATGACTATTAACCCTTGTTTTATGGCAGTATTTAAGAATGGCAGCTGAGAACGTTAATAATGGAGTAAATCAGACCGTGGAGACACCTTTAATCATCACCCAGGGGAACGTGCAACAGGAAGGCAATATTCCTCCTGTAAACAACGTTACCGAGCAAACGATGAATGACGGAATGTTTAGGAGCTTTTTACAGTTCATGCAAAATCAGACAAGGGAGACTCGTGTGCAGAATACGGGTGGAAATGATAACGACGCGCGGTTTGTCACAGCCAAGCAGTTCAAATAATTGGGACCACCAGAATTTATGAGAAAGCTGGATCCGATCATGGCGGAAACGTGGGTCAAGCAAATTACCAAGATATTCGATGTCTTGGGATGCACGGAGGAACAGAAGGTTCTATTCGCCACCTTTATGTTTCGCGGTGAGGCAGACTAGTGGTGGGAGTCTGTGAAGCGTACCCAGCCTGACACACTCAACATGTCCTGGGAAACATTTCAGAAACTGTTTAATGACAAGTACTTTCCTGAAAGTATTCGTCATATAAAAGAGGTAGAGTATATTAGACTGGAACAAAACAACATGACGGTGTCTCAGTACGAGGCGAAGTTTGCAGAGTTATCCAGATTCGTACCTCATTTGGTCGAAAATGAGGAACGAATGACAAGGATGTTTCTGAGAGGTTTAAAACCCGAGATTCGGCAAAATCTTATCTCTCATAAATTTTCTTTATATTCAGATGTTGTAAACAGGACTCAATTATTAGAGCAAGATAATGAGTATGTTCAACCGAGGGACCACAATCAGGGTCATACTGGTGACAGCAGTCATCGGAGCGATGAGAACCAGCGAGGAGGAAAAAATACAGACAAAAGTGGTAACCACTCGGGTGGTCATCGTGGCCATGATAATAGGAGAGGTGAGTCAAGTGGAAATTTCAAGAAGAGAAGATTTAATGATAACAGGAAGACGTCGACAGCAGCACCAGCACCAGGAACAAATTCTAGGGGAGGAGAACAACCGCCAATTAGATGTTACAGATGTGGAGAGGAGGGACATATAAGTCCAAACTGCCCACAACAGTTCAAGGTATGTTATAATTATGGAAATGAAGGACATATCGCTCGAGATTGTACTATAGCGAAACCAAGTACAGCTGGAACGGTGACACTAAAGGCGGATACGGACAAAATAAAGTCGGCAATTTCTGGAAGAGCGTTTGTCGTGACTGCCCAAAACGCTAGGAACGCGAACGAAGGTATAACGGGTTAGTTAATTATAAATTCTTACGAAGTTTATACCTTACTAGATACCGGTTCTACCCATTCTTTTATCTCTCATGCTTGTGCTCAACGTTTAAACTTGACTCCGGAGAAATAGACTATGACCTATCTGTGGAGACTCCGTTAGGAGAAACTTTCATTACATCTACAGTTTATAAATCTTGCTTAATCCAAGTTGGCACAATCACATTACCTGTTGACTTTATCTCTTTAAAGATACTTGCTTTTGATGTGATTTTAGGAATTGATTGGTTAACTACTCATCATGCCAAAATTGATTGTTTTCGTAAGGTTGTTAGTTTTCATATTCCTAACCAACCTGTTATGCGAATTCAAGCAACCAAACCACTAAAATCAATTGCTGTCATACCAAGCCATAAAGCCATTCGTTTATTAAAAAACGGATGTTAAGCTTTCTTAGCCCATGTCATGGACTTGAACAAAAATACGTCAGATTTGAATGATATTTCTGTTGTTAGTGAATTTCCTGACGTATTTTCTGAAAAATTTTCTGGCCTAACCCAGAGCGTGATATTAAATTTTTGTATTGATCTTCAACCTGATACAAAACTCATTTCTAAAATCTCATATTGAATAGCTCCTATTGAATTTCAGGAGTTAAAAACTCAACTATAGAAGTTGGTACCCGAGCCTCTATTTGGTGACTTCCTTTGTGGAATGCACCAAAGTCAGACCCTCCGTAAGGGACTCTATATTTGTGTGGTGGTAAAACAATAGGTGCCATTGTGACGTGATATCCAAGATTGGGATATGAATCACAATTGAGAGTAACCGAAGTCGGTGACCAAAGTACGTAGCTTTCTGGGCTTAGCTGTTTACTATCGGAGATTCGTGGAAGGATTTTCTCGAATCGCTACTCCGTTAACTTAGCTGACTCAGAAAGATACAAAATTCGTATGGAGCGAGGAATGCGAGAAGATTTTCCAATAGCTCAAGAGGCGACTCATTCAGAACCTATTCTGACCATACCATCCTGGAAAAGCAAACGTGGTAGTTGACGCGTTGAGTAGAAGATTGTACGCGAGTACGAGTGTGATATTGTTGAACACAATGACCTATTTTGTATAATTTATAAATGATAGAGATAGAGTTAATGACTCTAGGGACCCACGTGATGATATACGAGTAAAATCGACTTTAATCGATAACGTTAAAGCCGCTCAAGCTACAGACCTAGAGCTGATGAATATAAAGAAGAAGGTGCAAGAATGTGTTATTCTAGAAGTAAGAGTCGATGAAGAGAAGAAAGCTCAAGCCTTCGATTTATTTGAAATCCTCGATCGAGTAGGAACTGTGGCCTATAGACTCGCCTTAACGCTAAGTATGTCGCGTGTTCATAACGTTTTTCACGTATCGATGCTACGTAAATATGTGGACGACCCGAATCATATTATTGCGTTAGAACCAGACGAGATAGCCGAAGATTTAGCGTACGAAGAGGTACCTGTTAAGATATTGGATAGGAAAGAACATGTCCTATGCATGAAGGTTATACAACAAGTTAAGGTTTTGTGGAGAAACCATGCTATTGAAGAAATGACTTGGGAGTTGGAATCAGAAATGAAAGCGAGTTATCCTCACCTTTTCGAAACACCAAGTACGTACGTCAATTTCGAGGACGAAATTTCATAAGGAGGGGAGGTTGTAAGACCCCAACTTATTAATAAATAAAATTAAATTTCCTTTATTTATTATTCTGAAATAGAAAGGGTTGATTTGATTAATGTAATTAGTTATGGGTAAAATGCGTAAATATTCCAAATAAGCAAGTGGTTATAAAATATTCATTTTTGGCCAGTGAATATTCGTGTGGTCGTGGAATATTCTTTCTGTCGGGGAATATTCGTACGACGGTACAGCTATTTGTGGGCCCCATAACGGAAAGCGATTGGATGAAGAAAACGACAAGTATAAGTTGTTTATAATTAACGGCGTAGTTGTTACCGTTAATACTGTTGGAATACCTGGTGGTTAAAATACAGTAGCACACGGTATTGCACCAATTATTGATTCTTACGAAGGAAGGCACTACTCAATAATTGTTACAGTAGTTACTGTTCAATATTTTATTTTATTGATTCAATAATTGTTGCATTGATATTTTATATTATTATTGTTTCAGTAATTGTCACTGCACAGTATTTTTCATTATCAGATCAATAATTCATATTATTTGAATAATATTATTAGATAACATTATTGGCAATGTCTAGAAAGTTCCGTCTAAGGAGAGGTTTGGTCATCTAATTGAGCGCCAGTAAGGAAAATTTTTTATTAGAAAGCCCCCTCTTTCCTGGGAACGGCCTGGTTGTCATAAATGTGATTCTGTAATATTATTTGTGAATAATTAATTATTGATTCATATGATAAGGAAATATTTATTTTATGTGGATATAAATGTTGGATATATTTATTGTGGTTAATAATGAAGGAGTTAATGTTGAGGTATTTTATCAGTATTTTTATCGGAATGGAGGTATTAAAAATCAAATCAGGGTTTTTGAGAAATATTACGGGGGTTATAATTTTTAATCCGACCGTTGGATCGTGGTAATTTTTGGATATGTTATTCATATATCAGTTGAGTATATGTCCACAAATTTTGAACCGTTAAAAATGAACGTATGATTTGTTATGAATTTTACGAGATGACTGGTTCAGAAATTGTAGAAGTTGCGGAATTTGTCATTTTGGTATAAAATTCTAGAATTGGTGGGCCCCACTCTTGGTTGGTGAAGAAATGTGCTGAGATTTTTATTCAAATGTGGTGGGTGGGAATAGTAGCAGGTAAAGCCATCAGGTTGCAGGTTAAGTCTGCTTCGGCATGCTAATATTTTCCTATAAATAGAGGGTTAAGTTATAATTGAAAATCACACCAAAATTCATAAGTTTTCTCTCTTTCTCTCTCTAGATTATTGAGTGTATTTTGTGAGTATTTAGATACTTTGAGAGTTGCTATTCAGCATAAGTTTCATTCAGCCTCATATCCGATATTCAGTCAGAAGTACGGTTATTTTGAGGTAAGGGATATTATTTTCTTCAATATCATTATGCTGAAATATTGACACGAGTTTTTATCAAATTTAGAACTTTTTGTGTCGGGATTACTATTCACGTATACGGTACTATTCACGTATACGGCACTATTCACGAATACGGCACTATTCACCGAAAAATAAAATTTTCTCTTTTTGTCCAAGATGTCTATTATGGTTACTATCTTTGATTGTATCCATGTTTTGATCTTTATTTTTGAATTCTGCTTCACAATTGATTATTATGAAGTATTATTGATCTTGGATAAACTGTTATACGAATCCCTACTATTTGTCATTCTGTCTCACCGGATTCGTTTTTTTAAGATATTTTTCATCATCCTCAGTCCTAAATGATGATATTACTGAATATCTTTGGCCTGTAGTGCAAAGATGTATGATTACCTGATGAATATCTTTGACATGTAGTGCAAAGATGAACATGTATTGAGATGAACATGACTGACTGGTGATACAAATGAATATCTTTGGCCTGTAGTGCAAAGATGAATATTTGGTTAAAGATGATTATTAATTGATGTTACAGGGATAAAATATTGATGATAGACTTTTAAATCTTAAAAGATAGAAGAATTCATTCTCTACTTGACTCTTCTAATGGTTTGCTATTTCCGCTGTAGTTGTTGATCTAAAACTTGTTGTCGATTATATTCTATCAATTTTTTCCCTGTTGAATACTAATGATAATTGTAATGAGTACTTATTTGAGTGTGGATATTATCTAGAAGACAATATATGTATTTAAACTCACAGTATGTGTTGTCGTATTTTGCACGACAATTGTATTATTGAAGTTGTAGTTTGTTTTGTACCATGTATTTGACGACTCAGAATGGGTGTTGTACACCTATTTTGGGGGCGTCACACTACTGTGCAAACACGCGTATTACTGTATTTTAACCACCGGGTATTCTAACAGTGTTAACGGTAACGATTATGCCGTTATTTATAAAAACTCAATTTTCTCATTTTTTTCATCCGACAATTATTCTGTTATGGGACCCACAAATGACTGCGCCGTCGTACGAATATTCCCCGACAGAAAGAATATTCCACGACCAAACGAATATTCCCCGACAACAATGAATATTTTATAACCACTTGTGTATTTTAAAAAAAAAATCATATATCACCCTTAACTTTAATTTTTATCAATTTAACCATTTACTGAATAGTAATTATAAGAAAAATTGAATACTTTTATTTCATAAAATTCGGGGTTTTACAATATCTCATACTTTTCTTATTCTAATTCTTTCTCCATATTTAATGACATTATTATGGGAAAATTTGTCATTCCATTTATTTTCTTAATATGCGTGAAAAGTTCACCAGAACTTTTATCATGGGACGGAAGGAGTTGTTGGAACTGAGATTTGAATTGAATGAGAAAATTGACTTCAAAATCAGGTCGGGTCGGGTCGTGGTCATGATCGTGACGGACGGGTTTGTGATATATATTTTTTAGAAAAAATTTGTTTAATAAATATCATCACAATACTACGTCGTTTTGACGCTGGTTACACGCCAACGAATTCTATAAACGGTGTGGGCAGTGGCGAAGCCAGAAAATATTATCAGTGGAGGCAAAATTATTATCAAGTTATAAATAATTTGGCGGGGGTTCGGGGGTAATGCTCCCGAGTCAAGTTTTTTAATACTTTATACTTTTAAATATATATATATATATATATATATATATATATATATATATATATATATATATATATATACTATATTACAATAAAAATATAATGAGTAATAATATATGGTATATATATACTATATTGACTAATAATAGACTTTTTTAATTACAATTGTTAATAAGTAAGTAATTCATTATTTATTTTTAAAAGTAATATAAATTAGATTATTATTTAGTTTAAAATATTATAGAGAGAGATACATATATTGAGAGGATATGAGTTATATGTGGTTAAAATTTGATTAACAATTTCAGTGTAAAAAGAGTGGGTGCAAATTTCAGTTGGTGCAAATTGCTTTGAAACGGGAAAGTGTAATACCCAATTTCAGTAAAGTGTAATACCCAATTTCAGTGGGTGCAAATTGCCTCTTCTGACCCTAAAAAAAAATCTATTTATCATATAAAAAAAATAAAAAAAATCCAGTGAGTGCAATTGACCCCACTGGTTAACAAGTGGCTTCACCCCTGGGTGTGGGAAGCTTTTAAAAAATATAATTTTTTCTGTCCCGTCCCGTTCTAGAATTTTCGTTCTGTATTTTTCTGTCCGGTCCCGTTCTAGAATTTCCGTTCTGCATTTTTCTGTCCCGTCCCGTTCTGAAAAATCCGTTCTGCAGTATACTTATTTCCTGTTCCGTTTTGCAGCAATAAGATTTCTCGTTTCTGCAAAATTCCTTGAAATTGCAGTAAGTCTTTCCAGTTTTCTTCATGCATGCATCATTAACATTCATTTAGGTTCAGTACATAACATAAATTTTGGTTCGAAGTGTTCTTAATTTTGAAGTGCTTCTAATTAAGAACTGGAAATCTGTTTTATCTTGAGAAGCAATTATTCAATTAATCCTTAGCACATGTGAGGGAATAAATTTGCTTTAAGGAGACTTTGTGAATTCAAAGAACTCGAATTTATTGATTAATATTTTCTATGTTATATATATATATATATATATATATATATATATTAAATTATGTTTTATTTTATCATATTTATATATATTAAATAATACTATATATTACAGATAATAAGAGTAATAGTTTTATGGTTACTTTGATAAATTAATAGCAAATATTAAAAAAATTAAATAAACGTGCATGTGGTGCATTACACACGATGATTTGAAAGATCCTAATTACACCACGCGTTCGATACAAAATTTGAAAAATATTCTCGTAGCCACATATAATATTTTGGCATAAGATGAAAATATATTTTTAAACTTTAATTAATGAAATGACAAAATTATTATTAATAAAATATTTATAACTTTGTCGTTTAGGTTCAATACTCCAACCAAACAATTTCAACTACATTATTATTTTTTGATGTATTTGTAATATAGTAAATATGTAGGTATTGAATCTTGAAGTACAAGTCCAAAAGTATACTCTAAAAAAATATAAACTAAACGTTATGCATAAAAATTATGAAAATAATTATATAATATTATATATAATATTAATTGTCTATAATATCGTTAAATTTTCATAATTTTCAATACTATCTTTCATTTGTAATATTATCTCATTAAGAATAATTTAAAAAAAATTATAATTAATTTTTCTAAATTATATAAAACGATAAATAATTTTAAAAAAATGTCATGTGAGACGAAGGCAGTATTTGATATTACTACTAGAAAAGTCAATAGAAAAGGAAGTCAAGTTAGATAGGAGGACAAATATGTAAATAAGTGTAACCGTGTACGAGAGTGGAAGGAAATTGAACGGAGAGGCGGGAGGCGGCCAGGTGGCCACTATAAAGAGGGTCGCTGGATTCCTGGAAATTGGAATGAAACCCAAAAATCCCTACAACCAAAAAACTGCTGGCCTCTCTCTATTTGGAATTTCACTTTCTCTCTCCTCTTTTTTTCTCTCTCTTAACATTTCCATCTTTTCCAAGCTAATTGAAATCTCAGAAATAGGTACCGATAATACTAAATACACAAAGACAGACAGAGAGAGAAAATAATCACCTCGATCGCAAACCCTAGGATTAACGGGTTTGCAGATCAAATCCACTACTTCATTTCTATCCATATATATGCGTATTAGTATGTTTTTTTATTTTATCTCGAATCTTCTGAGCTGATTCAAGGTATGTGCGTGCATTCTCCTTTATCATTTCCTTCCGATTCTTAATCTGTAGCTTGATCTGAGTGTTTTTTTTATAATTATTTCGTAGTAATTTGCGGTGGAATGTAAAGTATATTTGGGTTTAGAGGGCTTTGAAATGAAATGTGATGTATTTAGTTGTTTAGGTTCTGTGCTTTCTGTTCAGATCTGTTCTATTTCCATTTGTACGTTTTAAAGCATTTCGTTGTTTTTGTATGTTTTTCCTTCTTTAGATGTTCCTGCTATAGTTTCTTAATCTTCGTACTTATTTAATTTATTAAATCTCTCCCTCCTTATTTTTTCTATCGAATTGAATTTTTAATTTTCAAAATGGCTAGTTATCCGTTCGGAGAGGGAGAAAACCGAAGGGAAGAAGTGTTTACCATTTTTGAAATAATGTTTTCACACATTATTTTAGGGAGGGTTGAGTGAGAGTTTTGTTGGATAAAGTTTCTATCTTGGAAGTTTTATAACAATTTGTTGGCTGTCAATCAGTGCGTTGTTTCGGGTGAAAATTATATATGATATTTTAATATTGTTTGTAAACTAAAGCTTGGTTTTTATGTTGTTCCCCGTTATTTAAGAGCTACTGGGTTGCTTGCCCTTTTAATGCTGAAGTAATTGATCTGATAATTGTGTATCATGCAGAAGAGACACTGCCATGCCAATCTTTCTTTAATTTATCCGAGAATATATTTGATCCGGACCACACAGTTTCAACTTGACACTTTTTGAGTGATTGGTAATATACGTTAGCCATGGCTGCTACTGGCGCTACTTCTGCGTTCTTTTCAGTTGTTTCTCCAGGATCGGACTCAGGTGCAAAGACCACCGGAAAGCACGGAAGCCTTCCTGCAAGTGTTGATACCCGAGGAATACGGTCAAAATCTGTCTCTTCTGGGGGTTTGAAGGTTAAGGCCAATGCACAAGCTCCTCCCAAGGTAAACGGTACAAGAGTTGGTGTGATGGAAGGCCTCAAGACAGATGATGAAATTTCTTCTTCGCCTCCACCAAGGACTTTTATTAACCAGTTACCTGATTGGAGCATGCTCCTTGCTGCCATTACAACTATTTTCTTGGCAGCAGAGAAGCAATGGATGATGCTTGACTGGAAGCCCAAGCGACCTGATATGCTCACTGACCCTTTTGGTTTGGGGAGAATTGTTCAGGATGGTATGGTTTTCCGTCAAAACTTCTCTATCAGATCCTATGAAATAGGGGCTGATCGGACTGCGTCTGTAGAGACACTGATGAATCATTTACAAGTATGGTCGACTCTTCCCATCATCTTATGAGTTGGACATGATAATTTTTACTTAGCCAGTTAACTGATAAAGTATAACCTCAAATGTTGAAAGCAAAATGCATGGCATGTAACAAACTTATAAGGCTGTTTATTTATTTATTACTCTGAAATTCTGAATTCATTCTGCAGGAAACAGCCCTTAACCATGTGAAGAATGCGGGCCTCCTGGGTGATGGCTTTGGTTCTACGCCAGAAATGTGTAAAAGGAACTTGATATGGGTGGTCACTAAAATGCAGGTCATGGTCGATCGTTATCCTACTTGGTAATCCACACTTCTTTTCCATGGCTCTACGTACCCTTCAACTAGGTTGCTATGTTTTGTCTGAATGTATATTTTGGTTGGCTTTCATTAATTGCATCACCTTTAGGAATTACTGAATTAGTGATGGTGTTGATATTTTTTGTAAGGAAACTGATATTTCCACAACATTTTTTGATATTTCAACAATAAAAGTGTCGTTATAGATGTATAACGACGGTGGAAACGGTCGCTATAGGATCTATTGCGACGGTTTTATTGTGGAAATACCAGTTTCCTTTCTATAATAGTTCGTTTACAGTTTCACTTTGAAACATTCACAATGCACCTTCCATTTAGTAGATGCTTAGCCAAATTCCCAACTTCAATATTTTTTAGGATGTCTATCACAGGACATTGAACATTGGTGTGAATTTGTCAAACAGAAATTGAGGCTCAAAGTCAGTTAACTAATAGAAAATGTTCAGAAAGAAAAACAATATCCTTCGCACAATTTTTTGCAAAAGCCTCTTTGAAGGGATCTAGGTATTGAATTCTGCCCCGTTGTCATTTTCGATCTAAACTAGGGTGAGGCAATACATGATTTCTCTTTGTGGATTGCATATAATTTTTATTTGTTTACTTCTAGTATATTTGCATTATATAGCTGATGATAGGGAACAAACTCACTTTTGTAAAACATCATATTACAGAATTTTAATAACTACTATTCTCATTGGGAATTGATGGGTTGGCTGTGTTTTCTTTGCATGTACTTCATTGTATTGCAGGGGAGATGTTGTTCAAGTAGATACTTGGGTAGCTGCATCTGGGAAGAATGGTATGCGGCGTGATTGGCTTCTTCGGGATTACAATACAGGCGAGATATTGACTAGAGCTTCCAGGTTAGAACTTAAGCTGTTTAAGCTCTGCCCCCTCTTTGTCTCCTTCATAGTCTTATAAGTCATAACTGTATGAATGATTCCAACGGTTTCTTTCTTCTCTTTACCATTGTAATTAAAGTTCTTTGCCTCTCTCAATACTTTATAGCCATGGTTGCTAGATCAGCAAGATCATACATATATTGATATATATATATATGTATATATATATATATATATGTACACACACACACACCGACTGTTTCAAAAAAAAATTCCAAACTTATTTCTATCAATAGATAGAAATGTAGTAGTAATGGCATGATAAGAATTTCATGGTCTAAAAATAGAAATGTATATCTAATTTTTGACATGAGGGAGTGTATATATATATATATATATATATATATATATATATATATATATATATATATAGTATGGCTCTCTCCAGCGAACTGGAGGGAGCGAAATAAGAACGAACCGGCTATAACGACGGTTTTTTCCGTCGCTATAGCATAACAAACCGGCTTTTTATGTTATAGCGACGAAAAAAAAAAAAAAAATATATATATATATATATATATATATATATATGGGGAATGATGCATAGACTAAAGGAATATATAATACACATATTTATAGTGGTGCAAGCAAAAGGAGCCGTTGAAAAAATTGGTACTTTATTAATGACTGAAGAATCTACTCTTTCTATCTCTCTGTGTCTCGGTCCAAGAGAAGTATCAGCATTTGATTTGTTTAGTGCAATTTCTGTGAATCAGTATGACAAGTTTCTTATATATGGAGTAACTGAATGACTCTTTTCTTGTGCTGGTGGAATCTGGCGGGACAAATTGCAGTTGTTGGGTAATGATGAACAAACAAACAAGGAAGTTAGCTAAACTTCCAGATGAAGTTCGACAGGAAATAGGACACTATTTTGTTGATACACCTCCTGTTGTGGATGAAGATGGTAGAAGATTACCAAAACTTACTGACGACAATGCAGATTATATCCAAACTGGTCTAACTGTAAGTCATTGCTGCCCATTTATGAAGTTTTACAAATTTATGGATTATATATGTCTCAGCACTCACCTTTTACTTCCTTCTGATGGTTTTAATTCAAATTTGTAGCCAAGATGGAGTGATTTAGATGTCAACCAGCATGTTAACAATGTGAAATATGTTGGCTGGATACTTGAGGTAAATCTTTTCTATTTCAATTTATTATCCATTTGGATTGTCATGTCTTTCATTTTACTACGTGTATGTATTCCATTGCAGTATCTTGGGATGCAACTCTTATTTTTTATGCTTGGGTAATTTGTTTGTTGATAAAAAAGAAAAGAAAAAAGTACTGAAAAGCTATTCATACTAGTTGAACTCGCTTTAAAATTGGTTTGTTGCTAGAATCAGTAGACTTGCTGATGAAAGCTAAATAGTACAAGGGGAATATTTTATATCATATGACAGCACATGAGTAGCTTTCTGGTAGTCCTGTTACTAGCATATGGGTTTACATATGCTCTCTTTGAGTCTGTCCCACTTTAGTTGCATCTTTCACTTTTTACATGCATCTTAAGAACAAGAGAATATTGTGTAAAATTTGATTTGGCATTCCCAGATATCCTTTCTTAATGAACCCCACGTCAAAAATAGAGTATATATGATAAAGGACAAATAGGTGAAATTTATAAGGTACAAAACTAGAGAAGTTTAGTTTTGGGACATGGCAAAAATGAAAGGGAAGCAACCAAAATAGGAATGCGAGGGAATATGTTTTTTTGACTTGCGTTGTTTAGAGGTTTATTGGGTTAATGGGGCAGTAAAATGTCTAAAATCACACTGTTAAGCACTGAAGTCAATTTATTCTTGGTGATTGCATTTTGGCCATTTGACTGAATTTTGGTAAATGAACTTTCTCACTTTGTTGTCACTTTTGGGTTATAATTTCTTTTTCTGGGGTTGTGCTGGCATCTCACAGTGATCCTTTCCAGTTTAGCTAGAACTGGAGGCTTTCCGATTCTTTGCATAAGAGCAAGATAAATCACTGATGTTTTTAATTGACTATTCAGATTAAAACACTTAACGCAGTTAACCACTCTCCTTGATGTCAACGTCCATAACCTTTACCTATGTTGTCACTTGTCACCATAGTTGCTAGACAAACACCTAAAAGTTACAGTAACCCAAGTTATCTCCTTTAACCGTCTGGGTGTCTATTATTCTATATGATCAGGCTCGTTGATGTTCTTGAACTTGATGGATGTTTACTTGATGCTATCTATTTTATTTAAAAATAGTTAGTTACCCTTCGGATTTGTCAAAATTTACTTTTAAAAGCATCTTCTAGTAAGATTTCTGTAAACAAAGTTCTAAAGGTTCTGATCAGATTACTGTGATGGTAAGTTGGTACTGAACATCTTTAATGGAGAACGATACAATCAGTGATTGGATTGAGGACTTGAAAGTTTGAGAAGAATTCATGATGGAGTAACACTTTATGTAAATGTGTTAACAAGAAATTCGGTAAATTTAGATTTTGAATGGATCCACCCATAACCTAGGTCAATTTCAACCTATGACCTAGGTCAATTCCGCTTAGAATGATTAAACGAGCTTTGAAAGTTCAAACTCGAGAAATTATTCGAGGGATTTTTGTCGTCTTATTTATATCAAGAGCTGTTTAAGCAAGCTTTTTTTCTTTTTGCTTTGAATTTGAGGAGGTTTCCTAACAATGCATGATGTCACTAACATATAACTAAATGATTGCTCGTCCTTCTTGCCAAGTATAGAATGTTTTATCATGTGCATCTCTATAGCCACTATTCTCTCGCTGTAATCATGTCTGTGTATTCAAGTGACATGGAAAAGAATGCGTGGTTCCGAAAACCCCCTTGATTTTGCCATATAATAGGGAAAATATGTTGGTTGTTGCAGAGTACTCCGCTGCCAGTTGTGGAGAGTCATGAACTTGCTAGCATGACTTTGGAGTATAGGAGGGAGTGTATGAGGGACAGTGTGCTGGATTCCCTTACTACTGTGTTGGGGAAAGGAATTGGTGATTTAGCTAATTTTGGTCAAGTTGAGTGCCAGCATTTGCTTCGACTCAAGGATGGGGCCGAGATTGTGAAGGGAAGAACCGAATGGAGGCCTAAATGTGCATACGGAATTGGGAGCATGGGTCAGCTTCCAGCAGGAAACGCGTAGTGCCTACGGAATTGCGCGCTTGGGTCAGCTTAGCTTCCCCCAGAAAGCTCATAATGCAAAGTTCTTCCTAGTCTTGCTGTTTGCCAAGATGCCCTTGTAAAATCCTACTTTTATTTCTAGATGTCCTACATGTTTTCTCTACATATATATTCATTTTATTCTATGGTTTCTCTTTTTCTTGAGAGGGAGAGGAACTCGTAAGCCCCTTGTAAGTAGCCTTCAATCTGGATTGGCTTTTAGGATGTCGCAATTATTTATTAATAGTATTTGTAATGTACCATGGTTCTTTGCCTGCTGGTGGTATGAATATTAAGTTAAAACTTTTACTGGCAGTGCAAAGATTCATCAACTTACACTCACGTTCGTATAAGTTTATTTGTTCATTATTGAGTGACTTTTTAAAATATCTTAACTAATTCCACACACATTGCAACTCTTTTGCTTATTAAACATCGAGCAAGTACCTTAATGCGAGAGATTAGTGTGGAAATATTATTTTAACATGTAAAAATATCAATTTTCTTTGTTTTAATGAGAAGTAGTTGGCATGAAATTAATTTTGGTAAAAGTGTCGACACCCAAATCGGAAGATAATTTTTTTTTGCGTGTCAACATTGTATTGGTTAATTGACTAATTTATCATAAAGTTAATTTCATGATAATCGGATGCATTGTGGGGTCCGACATTTTTAAATACTCCGATGTTATCCTAAAAATAATTAGATGCACATGGAGAGAGTGTAGCAAGCATGATACTTTACATGATCAGGCAGGCAGGCAGACAGACAGACATGCTTCAATAATGAAAGTGAATATAATTAATAGTGTGGCTGTGTGGGACGGAAGAACAAAACAGACGAGCGGAGTTGGTATGTCACATGCAAATTCAATTTGGAATTTGTCCAAGAAAAAGAATATAATTAAATTTAGAATTTGACAAAATATAGAAAAGAGAATATGAAGATATTGATAATGTGGACTTGGGCCATTTAGTTCGGTACTTTAAATGGGATATTTTGAAATAATTACTTCCATTTTCAGTGCGAACCAGCTTTGGGCCGGCCATGTGTTTGGGTCAAGTTGATTACCAACATAGTTAGAATTAAGCCCAAATAATCTAAATCAAATCCCAACTGTTTTTAACAGTATCCGTAATTGTATCTCTTACGAGTTGGGTTTGCTGAAGGTCTGTTTGGCCCACCCAAGTTATACCCTTCCAAACACTGACATGAGAGTGGCCCAATTT
Source organism: Panax notoginseng (assembly GCA_016801055.1). NCBI lineage: Eukaryota > Viridiplantae > Streptophyta > Magnoliopsida > Apiales > Araliaceae > Panax > Panax notoginseng. Next base: position 9,580,906 of record CM029015.1, on the reverse strand, counting down.
CCCTGCTAGGGGACATTTTATCACGAGACTGATTCCTCTTTTCTATGTTTATTTACAAGGATAATAATTGGATAAAAATATTAATCCTAAATTTCATATTTATTTTTAAATTTAAACTTGTGACGGTTAATCTGGGATTATAAAATGTTTTGAAATTATAATTATAATTTTGAGATTATAATCGTAAATATTCTGATGAATTATAATTCCGAAATTATAATTCTTACAAACAAATATACTACGATGTTTAGTATTGTCAGGGCCTATCTTATATGTTACTATTTCTTCCAGCTTTGTATATATTTTTTGAATAATTCTATGGGCATAAAAACTATTATTTTATGTATTGCATAGTTAAAAAAACGTATAATATAATTAAATTTGTCAATTATTTAAATAGTAAAGATTCACATACTATTTTTTGTTCATATTTGTGTTTGTGCACAATTATTTGCGCTCAACTATTTGTGTAAAATTTATGCACATTAAATTACTCTGTTTTTTCACTCTACATAATTTTCTAGAGTACATTACACAAATTATATACATTTTGCTATTTTGATATGTAGCAGAAAGGTATTTTAAGTAAAAAGGTTCCCCCAAGCCATTAATATATACCTTGCTTCTCTCATTTTATTTGGTACAATAAAATAAAGGAAATAGTACAAAAAGTTATAATAAACTTAAAGATTAGTATTGTTATGTCACATAAAAAGTGGCTTATTTCGTATTCTTGCAAAAATTAATATTCTAAATACCAATGACATATAACTAGTTAAAAATTCATGTTCTTCACAAGAACCTCAAGATTACTTTTTATAAAAAATGCTGAAATAAAACAGTAATAAGATATCACTGTAATCACATGAAGTAGCAGTAAAAAGTTTCTACACAGCCTGCATTTTAAGAAAATCCAACAATAATGTGCTGCACTTTAATAGAGGAGTCACTAATGATCCTCACACACAGGGCATAGGAGTATCAATCTCCTTAATAGTGGTTTAATCACAATGTTTCAAACTCAGACCAATACATGCCAAAAGACTTTTTTATACAATCAATCAAACTATATTCTTGATAACCCAAAAGCCAAGATGGGCTCCTACAAATTCATCATTACAGCTTCAATCCCAAGTAAAACTATCATGATTTGATTCCCTCCTCACCCACATCTTCATCTCTGTAATTTCCTAAAAGGGTGTTCTCCAAACACACTTTTCCTCTCACACCCAGGTGCTTACTTTCTCTCTCTTGATTTTTTGGTATGAAATCTGGAATAAGTTATGCTTAACTGCCTCAATGTTTTAACTTTACTTCATATGGATGTTAGATGCTCTCACTTACATTATAAATTTGCCTCTGTATTTTGTTAGTTTTCAAGATTGTAGCTTTTTTGTATTTTCTCAATGCTTGTTTAGGTTAATTATGATGTGAGATTTCTTTATTTGTAGTTTTACATATCTTGTTCTCACTTGTATTCCAGATCTATAATGTATACATATATATTTGTATAAATGTATATGTATGTTTGCACACCCTTAATTGTTGGATCCTGATCTACTTTCTTTGCCGCCGTGTCGTTTGCAATTTGGAGTAACTGTTATTGGGTAGTAGATTTTTCTTGAAGACATTTGTTTAGTTTATTTGGTTGGAGAAATTAAGAACAAGAATTTAGTGATAAATGAGACCAAAATGGGTGTGTGCTTGTGTTTGTGCTGTTGAAGGTAGTTACAAAACACAGACCAAATAAAGGTCGTATCTTAAACGTATTATCCTAGAATTTGTTTTCCATTTAGAAAAAAATTAATTTTCCAACCACTTGATAATGTGTAACCTTTCTTTAGTGAAGTAGCCATAGTGTTTTGCTGAAATTGCAAAAAACAACTTTAATTTGAGTCTTCTCTAAAATCAATCATGGTTTACTTTACCTAAAGCTTAAACTATAGCATTTTTCTTTTTGGTTCCCCTCTATTTGTGTTCTTGCTGGCAAGGCCATTCTTGGGCTCGACATGGTGTTTAATTTTTATTTATTTAGTCATTTGTGTTGTATCCTTTGTTTCATTTTTGGAATTTCGTTTAATGTTGTTTAGCAAACTTCGACAAACTTTTCTCTCAAAACATAATTTCAAAACACTGAACGATGACTTAACCTTGAAATTGCCTCAATATGTTGTTTCTTTCATATTTTTTCAAGCCCCAGGCTCATTTTGTTCGACTCATATATGCAAAATTTATGCATTTCTAAGTTATGTAATATAGAGAAAATAGTTTTGCACAATAGAGAGTATCTTTTGGTTGCCATGGCTTTGTTTCTCTTAGCTTCTTGTCGTATGTGAATAACTTTTTATAACATGAGGCTTTTCTTGGTCTGCTTATTGGATTTGTAAATGAAATGTTGGCTTTTTGAGTATTATAAAAATTGACTACGGACTTATCTGTACAGTAAGCTGCAAATTGAATCATTTTCTACTATGCTGAAGCAAATTCTGGCGAAACTCCCTCGGAAATCCTCAAAATCAAATTCAGTAGATTCTGCTGCTGGGAGCAATTCCAGCAGCAATTCGACTGACATAGGTAATGGGTTCCAATTTACCAACAGTTGCAATGTCATTTCAAGTCGACTGAATGCTGTTAAACGGATGTCTTCATCAATTTTTCCTTCGAGCATGACAGCTGGAGTTGAGATGGTTGAGCCCCATATACTATTTAAAGATGTTCCAAATTCAGATAAACAGAACTTGTTTGTTAGTAAACTAAATTTTTGTTGTTCAGTATATGATTTTAGTGAGCCAGAGAAGCACTCCACGGAGAAAGATCTTAAACGCCAAATATTGGTAGAGCTCATTGAGGTCCTCACTTCTGATTCTGCAAAGTTTAACGAATCAACAATTTCTGCCATGTGTAAGATGTGCGCAAGTAACCTCTTCAGAGATTTTCCACCCAAGTATACCACTTATGGTAGTCGCGGTGAGACTGAATATGATGAACCACTGTTTGATCTAGCTTGGTCACATTTACAACTTGTATATGACATACTGCTTCGGTTTTTAAGTTATAACTCGCTCGATGCCAAGGTAGCAAAGAAGTATGTAGATAATTGTTTTATATTAAAATTACTTAACCTGTTTGATTCTGAAGATCCAAGAGAAAGAGATTGTTTAAAAGCTATTCTACACCGGGTTTATGTGAAGTTCATGGTGCACAGGCCTTTTATCCGAATGGCCGTGGGAAATATCATTTATCACTTCGTTTTTGAAACTGAACATCATAATGGGATTGCTGAGCTGTTGGAGATTTTTGGGAGTGTAATTAGTGGGTTTGCTTTACCATTAAAGAAGGAGCACAAGATGTTTTTGACGAGGGCTCTCATTCCCTTGCATAAGCCAAAATCTCTGGGTATCTATCATCATCAGCTAACATATTGTGTTGTACAGTTCATAGAAAAGGAGCCAAAGTTGGTTGGTACAGTTATAGAGGGACTGTTGAAATGTTGGCCAGTAACGAATAGCCAGAAGGAGTTAATGTTCTTAAGTGAGTTAGAAGAGCTTCTGGAAATGATTACCATGGATGAATTTGAAAGGATCATGGTTCCTTTGTTTCGCCGTATAGGGTGCTGCCTCAAAAGCTCCCATTTCCAGGTGAATTTCCTTGTAAATTGTCTTGTACATGCTCATGACTGAAAAAAGCTTTAGAGGTTATCAGAAGTGGTCAACATATATAGTACTTTCTCCCTTGTCTCGTCGTGAAATTAGGGTAAATGATAATCTAATAGCAACCGTGCATTGCAGAACTCATTGCTAGGTAAGGCATTTCACTGAATGTGCCAAGGACTTTAGATTAGCTCCACGTCTTTTCCCAGTGTGTTATGTGACTGTATCCCCACTTCAACTAACCTTTCAGTGATCTTGAAAATGCACTCTGATACTTTGAATTTGCATGGTTAACCGACCCTTTTAACTCCCAACACAAAGCATATATATCAATTAGGAATTCTTTTTGCATCTTCTAAATGGATTATCCTTCTAAGAGGACGAGCCCTCGTAATTGCTGTTAACACCTTGTAAGATAGTTTTACCCAACACTTTCAAGATTACAAATTGAGCTAAACCAAAAAAACCCTACATGCTTCCAGAAACAAACTATACCTTCTTGCGCTCCTAAAAGCAATCATGCTTCGGAAATCAAGTTTCAGTGTTTGGTGTTGCATCTCTATTTCCTTTTCACATTTTCTTGCTGTAATTTTTTTTAAATCAAGCACCATGTTCTATGAAATTTTCCTAATGCAAGTTGTTCTTTTTCAACTTGCATCTTGGACATGGACACTAGGGTACTCACAGTAAATTAATCTTCAAACTGCTCCAATATTTGCACGGCGTAATAAACTTTAATCTCTCAAACTGCTCCAATATTTGCACAGCATAATAAACATTAATCTCTCAAATTGCTCCAATATTTTAATGGAATAATAGTGCAGCGTTCACATTTATAGAAGAGTTACCAGCCAGATTACCACCCATGAAGGACATTCAATGTCAGGTCAATCTAATCCCAGGATCTTCTCTTCCGAATCAAGCAGTTTATCGGATGAGTTAGTAAACGATGGCTTATAAGCAAAAGAGGCTTATCACTTGCTATGCATCCAACACTATTTGAGAGAAGAAATAAATTACCGACGCTCAAATTTTACTTGAAAAACCTTAATTCTGTGTTTGATTGTCATTTCATCTTGGGTTGTGATTACTTCATAATATCAGTGAGCTTATCAACCTGTTATTAATTATTTTGTAGGTGGCGGAGCGTGCCCACCTCTTATGGAACAACGACAGCATCCTCTGCCTTATCATGCAGCACAGGCAGGTGATTATGCCTCTCGTCTTCTCAGCTTTAGAGCAGAACACAAAAAATCATTGGAACCGAGCAGTACTTACTCTGACACAGAACTTAAGGAGCATGTTTTCTGAGATGGATGCTGAGCTGCTGCTTGAATGTCAAGAAAAGTTCGAGGAGGAAAATTCAAAGTTAAGTTTGGTATCGCAGAGGCGAAAATTGACATGGGAGTGCCTCGAAAATGCTGCTGGTTTTCAACCAGCAGTTAACAATGTTTCAACCATGGCAGAATCTTCCGTGTGTGTTGTTGCTTGCTAAATAGCATTTGAAGTAGGATCTTGAATGTGGGTATATTTTGGATGAGCTTAGGTGTTGTATGATAATTATGAATCTATGTCAAGTGTAGCAGCTGCCTTGATGGTCTCTTCTTCTGATTTTTGGCACTTGAAATGGCTTATAAATAGTTTTGACCAACTTAAAAGTCCCTTTCAAATAGCCTCTAGATTATCTATTTACCTTCTATCAAACGAACAAGGGCCCTTTTCTGTTGAAGGATAATCTTGCCATGGAAAATTGAGTGGTTCATATAAGAAATTTTAGCTAATTGACACTATTAAACACTAGCTCTCTAAGAAGGTGATATATGAAACTATCAAAAACATTATAGTACCTCAAAACTTCATACATAATCTGTTCTTAGCTTCGCAATCTGAGAAAAGCATGCACCCTAAAGCGTGCCAAACCAGGAATAACATTGTAACAAGAAAAAAGTGTAGGCTCAACTTTCAAGAACAATAATATTGTTCTGATTAGTATAAAATGTATATAAGCAATTAAAAAGCAAAAGATTTGCATACTTTCTGCTGGTTTTGTCTAATAAGGCTAAACCAGAACGCAATAATTTCCACCTAACTGGATATTAAAATAACAGTCAAATTGTCACCATAAATCACGCTTACATGTTCAGCCCCTAAACTATTTGATCAAACACTTGGAGAAAAATTAACCTTATGAGATTGGAGTATACAACATGTTACTTCGATTCCAAAATGCACAAGTGGAACTGCATAATCTCATACAATATCATTTCATAGAACATAAACATGGACTTCAAAAAATGTATAGGCAGGCAAAGCCGGTCAGCATTGCTGTCAGCAATATTGAGACAAGATTAACAGCATTGTTGTCGAGAATACTTAGGCCTGAGATTTTCTTCACTGTTGGACCTGGTTTTCCAACAACCTGCAAAAGACCATCATTCCCAAGTTAGGCTCTAGTGATAATCAAAAGGTTGGCGCATCAGTGTGTTTATGGCTAATATATTCATAAATTATTATTTTTGTGCTGCCCCGTGCCAATCTGTCATTACACACAACATGCATAAAAATGGACTCTAGCATAATGCTAGCCTTTATATGCCTGTGTGCGTGCATGAGAATGAAAGTGACTGAGTGACATAATGTGTATGTGTGAGAGGGAACAAAAGCAGAATTGCAAGTGTCAACCCAGCTCCTATAAATATAAGATTCCAAACTTGAAACAACTGCAAATTATATCATTAGAAACAGTTTTAACAAAGTCATACAGAAGCCCATATCCATCACTTATCAGAATTGATTTTAAATGCATATGTTTGGTTTGTGGTTTTTGGGGCTTTTGGAGTCCAAACGCCCTTGAAAATATTTTTTGTCTAAATGTACTTTATTCTAAATGCAACTTATTTAACTCACAAACGTAGCTCATAAGCCTCAAACTCACTGCCTCAAAAATGGTGTGGTAAGTTTGGGGTTATAATCCCCCCAAATGCACTTTTCCAACAGACCAAACACATCAAAACGAACAAGAAATCAATTTTGAGTATTCTTTGTGGGCCAAGTCCTAATTTATTCTAAAACAGGACCACGTAAAATCAGTCAGTGGTGATGGAAGAATTCAGTAAGCTATTGCCGTTGATATAGATGATCTGATATCATCTAATGATTTTTCTTCTTTTATTAGTGGTATTTTCACAAAAATATATAGGAAAACTAGTCAATTAGGTCATGTTTGTTTGCAAGAATAACACTTGGAATTAGACTATTAATCCTAAGTTCTTTGTTTGTTTTAAAAATTTAGCTTGGGACTATTAGTCCAGGGATAACAAAATGACTTGGAATGAGAGATTATTTAACACCATGTCCAACCAAGTATTATAATCCTTACAATTTGGAATAAAAATTTGTACACAAAAATTAATCTTTAGCTTTTTTTTAAAATGATTGATGTATCATATTCTATCCATCTATACTCACTATTGAGAATATGATATCTTTATTATTACTTGCAAGGGTATAATAGTTTAAACGATATTTTTTTATTGACTAAAATACAGATTGTACCCCTGACTTTGTGTGTCAAGTGAGGTTTATACCCTAACATTTAAAAACATGTCCCCTTGCACTCCAAACTTCCCTCTAAACAATTTACAAGTCAAAACTGATCGAAATCACCATACACGTGCTTTAAAAAGGTTTATTTACTACTATACCTTTTTCATCATCTTCAAAACACGACTTTGCACCTTTTTTAAACCCTAATTGCAATCCAAATCTAATTGAAACAAAAAGAAGCTTATGGAGAGAAATGGAACGTAATTGCTAGGTAAAGTGCAACGAAGGTATGGTTAGGATGGAGGTGAGGGGTTTTAGGAGTTCGGCGAATTAATTTGTGGAGATCGTCGACTTGCTTTTGCAGTGGGTTTTTTGAGCGATAATAATGGCAAAGCTTCCACACATAATTTGGATTTTGGTTTTGCATCACTAGTTATTGTGATGGCCGAATCTCACGTTACATTGAAACAATTTATCTGACATTGGATCAATTTCTTTTCCTTGTTCCACAATGAATAAGGGGAGATGGAATCTAATTGAATAATATCGACTTTGGTGAAAGATTTTGCATTATTGTTATTTTTAATCAAGTTTCCCACCTACTTTCTTCTAGTAATAATCTTCTTTTTCTCTTTAAAGAGTTAAAAAGTAATATCAAAATTACTATGTAAGATTAGAGTTGATTTGTTAAGATTGGAATTCAATTTGTTATGGCAGGTAATAAAATTTTTAAGAGTTTGGGTTGTAAATTTGTAATATGTGATTCAAAATCGGTATATGTAATTTAGTTAGATTTATGTTGCAGGTTAAAGATTGAAAGTCATGAATGAATGAGACGATGATGAAAGCATCCTGGAAAGTGTTTAGGTTAGAGAGAGAATGATTAATTTTTTTAAAAAAAGTATTTTTAAATATATTTTATAATTCAAAATGTATGTTAATGTATTAGTCCTATTTTATCCTTACAAAAATTAGCATAACCGAAGCTCCCAGACATTTTTGACCGGCTAGACTCCAAAGGGTGCTATTTGTTTTGAAAGATGAACATTGTAGTGCAAGTAGACACCTTTTTAAATATAGGGTGCAAACCTCACCTGACACAAACTCTGGGGTGTAATATGTATTTCAGTCCTTTTTAATTATCTAATCCTTTAAACAATACCAGACAAAACAAACATAACATATGATTACTTTAAGTTATCCCATGAATAATCTTATTCTAAACAAACATGTGACTAGGATAATTTAATATTGAATTAATAGTCTTGAGATCATAATCCATGGGAATATAGTCCTGGGATAATAATTTATGCAAACAAACATGGCCTCAGAGTATTATAGACAAGGATTTTATCTAAAAAGTCTTCTATAAAGCACAACGTCATAAGACAAACTTAAAAATTTAATGATCCAGGTACATAGCTATTTCCTGAGAGAAGGAAAGCTCTGTTCTAATATTCACCCTTTTTTTAGTGTGCCTCCCAAAACAAACAAAGAGTGTTCAACTATTTTAAGCAAACAATATTTTTCCCACAAAAACATGAAAAGTCAGAAACTATAGAATCATCATTCTTTTGGTACTTAACCCCAGTTACACATCGCATTGAAAGAACATCGAGTCCAGAGGCAAGATTATATTTTTTAACATCAGTAGAATAATTTTTCCTAAATGGTTTTACATCCCAAATGGATTTGTCATTTTAAAGCGAATGAAAAACCTGGTAAGTAGAATTAACCTCATCTACTATCTATTAGATGTTAGATGCATTTTAGCTTTCTGAATCTCTAGTCTCTACCAGAATTGAAAGCAAGGACATTTTTGATATTTCAAGACAAGTTTTATAAATAAGCTAGAAATTCTAGAAAACAAGCATAAGATTCTATTAAGAATCTTTTATAACCTGAAAATCATGAGATCATAGAGAAATCAAGGGTGTTGATGAAAAATTAATGGGTAGGAAAAGGGCCAAGGAAAGATGTAAATAAAGTTGTGATAGCTGATTTTAATATCAATGTACTAACATGATCGTTTATCACAAACAATTTTAAATAAACCATATTTTAGTAAAACAATACACAAAACTTGCCTTATTACGAACACTGCAGAATCCGCTAAATTGAAGTGTAGCTCCCAGCAAGGAATCAATAACACTTCCACATAGTCCTGCTAGAGCAGAAAGAGGTATTACCAATAGCTGCTTCAGGAATTTATCATACATACATTTTGTCGTGAAAAATCCTAGTACGGCAAAAGTCAGCCCAATGATGCTTCCCGCTGCAGCAGCTGCCAGTAATCCTGCTTTTGTCACTCCACCATTTGTACCCCTCCGAACTGGCTGGTGACAATGATGGAAATGGATTAGGACCCAGACTCTCTAAGAGCTTCAAAAGTGACTTAAAAACTAACATGTAGTTATTATCTAAGAGAACATATAATAACATGAAAAATTTGAGAAGTCGAAACGGCAAATGAAAATCAAATTCATATATCACTAAGAGAGGCCCTCCAACGATATTTAACTTCTATTAAAGATTGCTTTTCCAGAATGCTAGGCAGGACATTGAAAAAGTCATAGCAACAGGCAAATTCTTTTCATTGTGCTGTGGTATAGGATATATAGAGGCAATTATCCACTAAATACAAAACTTAAACTACTGGTTGAATGAAATGCATCAAGCTTGGGATAAGTAAGATTATAAGAAATCAGAAATGGGAAATGCTCATATACAAATTGCTAGGTAAGTGTTATTAAGAAATGAAGCAATAGTCTATTTCCCCCCCCCCCCACCACCACCAAAAAAAACCATAATATACCACATCATACATAACATCATTGGTTATATTAAGTAGGACCGGGTAAAAGAAAGGTCCTCTTCCATTTAAACTTGAGATGAGTCTGGAGGAATGGGAGAGACAAATCAGATGTTATCAAAGCAAAAATTCACCTTGAAGGTTGTAATTAATCGAGGTTGCGCATCACTCAGTATCCCAAGCTCTGAAGACCAAGTGTCTCCATTAGAGCAGGAATAATGTCCAATAATGCCGCCTATAAGAGATGTTACAAGCATTGATTCTTTCGAGTTCAAGCACTTGTCTTCTGATCCTGTCAGCTTCCAGAAAATCAAGACTAGAAGAGTTGCAATACCAGCATTGGACAGAACTTGTATCCTGAAAAGAAGAAAGGGAACAGTATATTGATATCAAGCAACATATATATATATATATATATATATATATATATATATATATATAACAAAGGCAGACACCAATTACCACACATATATGCAGCATATTAAGCGTTGCATTCTTCTCAAGTCAAATTTATCTTAATCCTCTCTATAGTTTAAGAAATTTAAGATGTAGACATCGTGGCTAACAAGCACATTAGATTTAAGAAAATTGTTCATGAAACCGGCATTGGCTGGAATATACATGAAGGTTGTAAAATAGCCATAGACAATGCAAATTGTGACCAGAATCTTCAAAATTAGTTAATTGAGGCAGTAACGCTTCTCCTCATATATATTTGTTGTTTAATTGTCACACAACTAGTCCTTATTGCTATCCTGTAAACACTGATTAAACTCAGTTCAGAAGTTCATAGAAAATGTGTGCACTCAAATTCTAAGCCTATAATTAAATAAAGTTCACTTAAACAAGAATTGCAAGTCATGTCTTGCAGCTTTTTAAAAAACATAAATTAAGGACCTTCTGGAAATTCAAAGTAGTTCTGTTATTCGACATCATTTTAGAGATTCAGTAACTCAAGTTCCAAAGAATATTTGTGTGAATAATCCTAGCAGCCTAACTAACAACGTATGGTGTATATTTCTACATTAATTGAAGCCAGTCAAGCAATTCAAACATTTCACAAAAAGTTAGCAAACACTCGCAGGCTGCTACACTCTGATATTACTTCTTTTTCTTTCAATTCAGTGGAAATTTTAAACAGTTGACATCAGTTTTATTCTTTGTAATTTTTGATAAAGTACAGACATGCTGATACTCATATAAAAACAAAATTAAACCAAAAAAAAAAAATCCATGCATCTGTGTGGGAATTAACTAATCGGAGGATGAAATCATATAAGTACATGTGTAATTATATAGAGAGATAATGAGAAAAAGGGTACCAATTACGTTGACCTCCCTCTTTGTAATCAGGATCAAGTTTTCTCTTCTTCTCATCTCCGAACTTAGTAAGCTTTGAGGAAGAGAAGAAGAAAACAAGCAACATTGCTCCAAATCTAAACTCAAAAATATGAACGATTAATCAGTAATTTCACCGAAATGTCATATAGCATATAGGTATGTAATGTCGGGAGAGAAAGAGATAGACGAAGTGCCTGTAATTGACAGCGATATGAATGGACATGACTAGGAAGCCCATAAAAGCTCCCGAAAGGTCAAGAGACCTCTTCTTATAAGCTACGCCGGCGATAGCCGCTGATATCAACACCGCTATAGCCGGCTGGTTCAGTAAAATTTCCATTTTTTGCCCTCGGAATTCGCCGGAGATTTTCTCGCTCACCAGATATCTACCGAGCTACTATCCGGAGGAAGGGAGGGGGAGGTAGATAGCTTGAAGACGACGAAAATGGATATTCTGTGCTTTTTTAAGAGTGTGATTTTTTGGATAAATGGTCTCTTTAGTCCCTGAAGTAATGTAAGTTTTCAATTGCATCCTCAAAACTTTTATTTCTATACAATTTAAGCTCATAAAAGGACTCTTAGTAGCTGCTCCCTCCGTTCTTTTATAAATATTTTAGAGTTGTGCGCAGGTAGGAAATAATTGTATAATATTAAATATAATACTCTTCCCGTCTCAAATTATCTGTTTTTTTAGAGTTCCACACACATATCAATATATGTGATAAATATACTAAAATGCCCTTATGTATTGACTTTTTTGTTTTCTGCGCATGAATCCTTATTGGTGGGGATATGAAAAGATGCTTAAAAAGAGGAAATGCATGAATGAGAGTAATGACTATCATTAATTAGGGTAAAAGTGTAAACTTGGAAAATAAATGAAAAATATGCATTGAAATCTTGAAAAAACAGATATTATGGGATAATTTTTTTTTTTGCTAAAACAGCAGATAATTTGGGACGGAGGGAGTATTAATTGTCTATATTGGTCTTGTATTAAAAAAAATGTTATTTATTAGATAAAAAATAATTAGAGAACCAAAGTTATATTTATTATTTAAGATAATATTAAAAATTAAGTAATTAATATTTATTTAAAATTCTCAGACGACTTATATTAATGAATAAAAATAATTATTTAAAATAATTTATATTAAAAAACGGATGGAATACTACATAACTATCTTGTCATGTCACATGTGACTGTTTCTCTTAAACTTAGCCAGATGTCTTTTCATCTAATTAGTGGTGTGCGTGCACATAAATGTATTAACGAAAGATAGAGTAATGGTGCTGTTTGTTTATATTTGATTGTCTTTTAATAGACTGTCTCTTATTTATTAAGAGGCGTGATGATTTTTTTTTTGTTATCTCTGAATGCCTCTTAATCGGCAAGACAAAAAATAAAATCTTAATAATTAAGAGGTACCTCTTAATAAAAAAAAATTGATAAATCTTTTTTATATAAATATATTCAACAATATTATGCACTTATTTTTATTAAATTGAATATTTAAAATTATTAAATAAAATTTTACTCTTTAAAATAGTAAAATAGTGTCATTAAGAGATAATTTATTTTTTAGTTATCAAACAATTTTTTAAATTCAGACCTCGTAACCATTCAAATGATCTAATTTATTAAGACATCATAATCATTTAGATCTTAATTCCTAGGTTTATCAAACACAACCTAATGTTTCTTTTTTGAAAATTGATATTGCACGTCACTTTGTATGACCTAAATATTAATCGATAAAAATTCGATATATCAACTAATATATAGGTCGAAAATATCAAAAAAAATGTGAAAATATCAATTTTATTTTTTTTTCTTTTTCAAATGTTAAAAATTATGTAACGACAAGATTTTTAAATATTTTTCACTTTATAAAACTTATTATTTGAATTATCAATTCAAAATATTTATGTCTAAATGAGTCTCGTACAAGTTCAAATTTCTGAAAAGAATAACAAAAGATAAAAATGAGTTGAAAGAAAAGAAAAGAAAAGAATAGAGTTTGAAGATGGTATTGAAAATATTTTAGTAATTTAGGTGTCGAATTGTGAAATCATCAAATATTTCAAGAACCAAGTTATGTGTTGACTTAACTACTAGAATCATTTGAATTCCAGGAATTCGAGCCAGCCTGCCGCCAATAAAGAACATTTGTTTTGCGTACGAAACGTGATCGGTGAGTAGAGTAAAGATGGAAAGGAAAACGAGGAGAAATTTTCTCATTAACGACTTTGGTCTTTCTTTACAATACCCTTTATAACATCAAGGACTACCTACGCATTTTATTTTAGTATATTTTTGCTAAGAGAAGTGTGACCGGTCAGTCTCCCCTCCCCTCCCCCCGCCCGCCCACCCACCCACCCACCCAATTCTTCCTTGCGCTGTTTTTGAGTTTTAAAATAAAAAAAAAAAAAAAAAAATAGATAAAAAATTTTAATTTCTTTTTAATTCTTATATTTCTGAATTTTTTAATAAACAGAAAAGGAAAGAAATGAATAAAAAACTTGATCACTTTATTTGAACAGAAAAAAATTTGATACAAGTAATATTTTTATAATTCCCATATTATCCTTAACTTTTAATATAATAAATTTTAAATTACAATTCATATCTTCAATTTTAAATTTTCTATTATTTTCTATTAAAAACGACAAAGGAAAATTTCAAATTTTTTATTTTTTTCTTTTCTATTTTAATTTAAATTTTTTATTTTTTTTTTCTGTTCAAAATTCAAAAACAAAGTGTTAAACTGAGAGGCAACTGACGGGATTTACCTACGCATTTCTCATTTGCTGCTACAAATAAAACTTTCTATAAAAACATTGGTGATTATCATTATAGGACAAAAATAAAACACAATTGTAACTGAATAATTGATGACGCGCCAGATTGGTCTAATCTCAGCATATATATATATATATATATATATATATGACAATGATCCATAACATCTATTTATTATAGATCAAAAATAAATATTATAGATCAAAAATAAATAAATGGCATATCCGCCTCACCGTCCGCTAGTATTACTAGCGGACATGATAAAAAACCTTTCTCTTTGCGATTTCGATTTCAACTGGTACTTCGCAATGGCAGATCGACAAAGTTGAATTGGAGCAAATACCCTGTTAACAGACCTCCCACAGCTAAAGCTGCTGCAATTTCTTTCTCATGAATCCTAGTTCTTTCTCATGAATCCTAGTTCTTTCTCATGACTGCAGATGGGTAAGTTTTTTTTTTTTTAATTTGTAAGTTTTGAATTTATCTTACCCACTAGATTAGTTTTCTCATATATGGGTATTACTATTCTGATTGGTATATGACAAAATTAATCCACTAGTTATGTACCCTGTTTGTTTTTTTTTGGGTTTTTGTTTGATTTTTGTGTTGTATTGTAGTTTACTTTATCTCTCTACTTTTCTGTTGATTTGTGTGAAATTTATGGAGTTTGATAGTTTTGTTTAACAAGAAACAAAACTGAACTTTCTGTATGTATATGGTTTAACTGATTTAGTATAAGCTCTTCTCCTAGGACTGTTATGAGTATGATTATTAGATGATAAGTATTCAAAGTTATTGTCTGTATAAAATGTATCATTTTCTGGTGGAGTAAAGCAAAATAAAGATCCATTTTGTCTCTCAGTCTTTGTTTCAAATCCTTCAATAGTTAAAGTTTCTTCCTCTGTTTGCTCTCTCACTGTCTCTCTGTCCTTTTATATCCGGCTTTGTATATTTTGTTTTTGATACCTTATTTGCTTCTAATTACATAGGCAAGGATCACTTATAAAATGGTAGTAGTCATTGCTTGTGGAGTTGCAATTAATATGGAATGATGGAATTTAATCTATGGTGCTCTTCTTATCAATTATACTGTCTTAATTTAAGGTACAATGTCCGAATTTATAATTGTTGTGCATCTATTATCTCATTGATTTTGACTTCTTAATTTCGAAATATGTTATAGTGATATGTTTCAGCATCATTAGCTTTTGTTGATGGTTAAATTGTTTGTTTTCTTTTTTAAGGTTCCTGAAGGGAGCTTCAAGCATTGATTAACACTTTTACTTAACGCCCTTTGAGAAAAAACATACCTGTATTTGCGCCCACTGACTTGACCTTTTCTTGATATTTGATTGTTCTACTTGATGGATGTGTCATTAAATTATCTTTTATAATATCTATTGCATGCATTACTATTCGTTTTGTGATAGACTTTTTCTTCCTGTCCAAATGATTACTGAAAAAAACAGTGGTTTACTATACGAATGTTTGATATGTATTACTATTTGTTGGAAAAAAACAGTGGATTACTATTAACAAATGTTTGATATGAATGCAACTTATTATGTAGATCTTATTCCACAGAATTGCTATGATATTTAAGCATTTTTCATTCGAGTCTCCCTGTCAACTGAAGGATAAAAACAAAATCCAGAACATACAGTCCTTGGAAACTGCTTTAGCCTCAATCATTTATCCAGCTTGGACTCTTAATGGGATCATATTTTTGGTGTTTTGCAGGCTGGACAAGCTGTTAGGCCAAAAGAAGAAGGTACATGATTGTGGAACTTCACACGGGTCTTTGCTCAAGCTTATGATTATGGAATGGGTGTTGTTCTTTTTGCGCCTATAGCTTCTCTGGCATGGCTCCCTATCATCTCAGCTTTCCAAACTCGTTTCCTTTTGAATGAAGCTTTTTAGTAGGAGACTGCAAATTCAACTCATTCTTACTGGAAAAAAGAAGCATAGATGAGCCTCTCACACATGTGATTGTGTACATAACATTTTGAAGTAGTATATTTTAGATCATAGGTATTTGTAACACCTCCTCACTGTGATTTATGGTGGTACAACAATGAATTATGTAAATAGTATTTGATTATTAAAGTAAGAAAATTTGAAATCCTGTTTATGTCTCTGAAACTTGTTATTTAGAAGAAGTTAGATTACTATAAATCTTTGTTGAGCCAAGATTGAATTTCTTTTAGACCTTCCGTGACGGAGGAGCAGTAGGAATATCATTAATGAAAAAGGACGGGGAAGAAGCAACTTTCTCCTTTGTGCGTCTTTTTTGAAAATGCTTTCTAGATTATTATTTTTATAAAACTTGGAAAATGTTACTTTCAATAGCTTTTCTGATTAAGAAATAGTATTTTGAAGTCTAAAAGAACTTGGGTGAGTACTTTAATACAATTGTGACATCTAAAAGAACACTAGTTTCCTGCACACATTTATTGTTATGCTAACATTCTTTTCTTTCTATGAAGTCAGTGAGTGAAATACTAACATTACATCCGCTAGAAACTCTAGCGGACAGATTAATTTTTTTAAGGAACAACTTGTTGATAGGGGCATTTTTGACCAGATAAAATTTTTATCCTGTCCGCTAGTAATACTAGCGGACGGAGAGGCGATCTTTCTAATCCCAGCCATTCATAATTGTAATGTAAGGTGGAGATATTATTTGCTCATTTTTTATCCATAACAAATACATGTTATGCATCATTGCTCATATATATATATATATATATGCACATGATTCTTAGTATATTACAAAGACAAACTGAGCTAAAATAGTCTTATGAAGAAGAACTACCTACATGGGGATAGCTGTTTTTACAAGTATTAACCACTATCAAATATTATCTCTTTTATCATCAGGTACTTCTATGTAATAGAGGGCCATCATAATTCATCAGCATGAACATGTTCATCTTAGTTTGCTATATGACAGCAACAGCAAGGAGCGACAGTTCATCTTATAAAGCAACTTTTAAATGAGGCCTTCTTCCTGCCCTGTAAAGCAACGTATGTATCTTAGGAACGACATATAATGAAGAAAAGAAGTAAAGGTTTACAAAAATGATGCTAGAGAAAGCAAAACCCAGAATTGATCAATTTATAGCTATAAACAGTCGGTATTTCATATCATGAACTCAATTTATTTGAGCTGGCACTCCTTACAGACTCCTTCAGGATGAAAATTTATTAAGACTACAGAACTAGAAAATGCAAGTCCTAAACAAGAACAGAAACTTGAAAGGATACTACTAAAATCTAATAGCAGGAACAATGTTGTAACCAACCAAGTTCCAAACATACTACTAAAGGAAATCTTCCAACCTAAATTATCACTCTGATGTTGTAGCTGCAGGTCCCCCTTAATTATTTAGTCTAGTATTTATAGATATCTTCAATTCCATCTAATAACATTTTGGGAATGGGGCATAGTATTTTTCTTCCCTTCAGTTGCAGCCCTCAAATGACAGGTCCCCATATTAGAATAAATAGCATCAACAAGGCATAATAGACGGAGCTAATTTACTGAGTTCTACTTGAAGAGTTTCCAAGAAATGGATTGAACTAAATAATATAACAACTACCATCAGTATCTACTAACTGCAACAGGATTCAAAGACGGGGAACATGAAATACAATACAGTAAATAGACCAAAAAAGAAGTTATAAAAGGAGTTGGCAAATATTAAATTGATTAAATTTGTGTTTATTATTTTACGCAAGATAAGGTGAAACTCACCTTTGACATGATGGCAAAGCACATCAGAATAGGGGAATGTCTTGCACTTATGGATGAAGCCTGCAGGGGTTAAAAGCAGAAAATTTACAGGGGAACAGTTAGTCCAAGAAATCAAAACAAGGGATTCAACATATAATGTTTTTCAGGTTCGATTAGTAGGCTTGAGTGAGAATTTTTGAATAATGACACCTTAAAAAAAATTACCTGAGACGGTCAGATAAGATGAAGATACAAATAAAGGAATATGAAACAGTCAACCAAATCTGCCTCGCCCTCTCCCTCTTCCCCTTCCTCGCCCTCTCCCTCTCCCTCTGAATCCCGTTGTACCATCACCTCTAGCATCGTCTCTTTCAAAACTGAACATGTTCATTTTAATATAATCTGCCTGTGTCATATGAGGACCACTTTGTACCTGAACAAATAGGAAATCAATGATACCAAATACTATCAATAATGTTATAATGTCCATTAACACAAAAATGATGACAACAATAATAACGACGACAATGGTCTTTAAAATATCCCCCAAATCCAACCCACCCTTTTGCAGATGTGGCAGGTATCAAAATTGCAGGTCTGTCACAGGGTCATCTCAAATAGTATAATACCAAATTAATCATTTAGGTGGGATCCAAGCATTTTTTATGACTCAATTTCTCTGAAATACTAAAGAGTTTTTAACTGTTTTAGATTTATAGTCCAATCATAAAATAATGATAACAGAAGCAATCGCTACATTATGCAAGGAGACTTAACATGTTGCTCTTCCAAGTCAAACTGGTTTTGAAGCTGGCGTGCAAGATCCTCATCTTGCCTAACATTAGGAATCTCTTGTTTCATCAAAGAGTTTGCAGCGGCTTTTCTCTTCTCCCATTCATCTAAGGTTTGAACAGGTGCCTCTTCCTTTATCCCCTTCCCTCTATGCTTTCCACCTCTAGAATAACGATCATCTCGCCCAGTATGACTCATTTTCTGCAAAAGTTTTTGTGCAGCAGCTTGATTTTGAACAGGGATGGATTCAGCCACTGTAAAAGATAAAGGCTACATCAGCACTCAGGAATCGGAATAAAATTTAAATATCTGATAATTGCATTTCGGACCATATGCTACAAAATATGATATTCTGTTAAAGAATACCCAAGCAAGCGATCCAAATTTAATTCATAGATATTTTACTATCCAGTCCAGGTACTGAGACTGAAGAAGTGCATTATAGGTATATGAATCATTATTCATTGACCATTGACAGAACACCACCTGAATGTTGAATCACTTGATATGTCTATATATTCCACTGTGTTTTACAAAAATCCATACCTTCTTTTGGTCTTGATTCAGAGCAAGGTGTTATTTCAATAAGACAAACTGACATCGCATCATTATTCATGTTATCCACCTTCAAATCAGAGTGCTGGAGTTTACTGCTGTGCCTAGATCCACAACGACCTTTTTCCACAAAAGCAGGGTCAGAACTCATCGAACTCGACCCGGAGAACTCTGCAATTTTGTAAGCTTTTGTTAAAAAGTTGCATGAAAACCATACTTACAGTTAGTCAGCAGTTATTAGTTAAAAATTTGGAAGATTATATCATTGATTTAGGCTTTACTTTAATGAAATAAATTATAAAAACTTATGTATCACTCACAATAAGTCATAATATTTAGTAACTCTTCTAGAGAAACTTGGATAAACAACAACAAAAACTCAAATCAGCTTATTTTCTCTGGCCAGCCTAATATTATTAGTCATTTTCTTCATTCAATCAACAAAACTTAGCACTTCTCCAAAATGAGAAGTAACCGACCATAGTCTCTGGTGGGGCTAAAATATATAGTTTTTAAATTAAAAAAAAAAACAGAAGCTTTTTTGATAGAAGAGAGAAACTAACGAATCACTGCCCGCCAGTATCTATAAATATCAAAATACAACTCTAAAAGCTCCCACAGCTTAAGCCCAGAACGCTGCTAAAAATAAAACTCTATCCCAAATAAGAGGAAGAGAGATGGGTATCATCGAAATTTTCGGCATTCCTTATACTCCATAAAATTGAGAAACAAGAACATCCCCAAATAAACTTGGTTACTTGAAGGCCAAAGTGAACTCTTCAAGGAGCAAGGCGACAACAAATCTACTCAAAAATTTCAAAAAGAAAATTTAACAATCTTAGCATTGCAGCACCATGCAAAAACAGTTGCTCAAGAAACTCTATTTTGCCTGCACATACACAAATTTCCTGCACAATAATTTATATGGCCTTGCCTTCACAACAAATCATTATTATTGATACGAGTAAGGACCGCCAACCAAAAAAAAGGCTTAATTTTTGGGGGAACTGCCTTCCAATGAAATTAGAGTGAAATCAATAGGACCGCATATGAATAAGAAAATTGAAAAAGGACTTGCAATTTAACACATCAAGTTGTACAATTTGACCTTTTCAACAGATAACTTCCTCAATTTTAAAAAAGGTAAAGGCAGAACACAACATACTACGCACTACCCCCAAAACACTTAAAAGTATTTAATAATACAAATATGAATAGACATATATTACGTATTTATGAGTACGGTTATACATTCCAAGAAAAACAGCTTCTAGAACTCAATCTCTTCAAGTAAAACAATGCATGAGTTGAGTGTATTAATTATAATATGTACATATGATAGATTTAGAGAAAAGGGATAAAGTTTGTAATACTAACGAGAAAATTTTCCTTGCTGAGTGCGACGCAAAGGTGCCCCAACTTGCAACTTCTCAAATGGTGGTGGACCACCAGAATCACCATTCTGTGATGACTTTAAGGATGTGCGGGAGAATCCTGAATACTTTTGGTTCATCTGCCATTCTTCATAGAGTGACTGAACTACACCTCCTAATACAGTTATAACTTTTGGATTCAAGCACACAATACCATTATGTATGACACCCTTATTTTCAAATCGGACCTGCAAGAAAAGCAGCAGAAGTGAAGCCATAAGCTAACTGAGAAAGGACGCTCAAAGTAAGTTATGTAGCGAGGTTTATTATAATCGATGACATATACAAAACCAGAATGACAAAATTACAGAATCCCATACACCCAAAAAGAAAGGTTCATTATCATCACTGTTGGTTTATTCTTCACAGATCTTTCTGTGACAAAGCAGAGCAGAAGATTATTGCAACAGGTCACAACTAGAAGTTGGCCCACCCATAAAATAGGTGTATATATTTTTGCTCTTTCAAATGAGAAAATTTTCAGTAAAAACATTATTTGACAAATTTATAATGGAAGCAGAAAATTATTTTATAAGGTTCATGTTATTTCCATATTTAAGCACAAAAAACATAATGTTGTTAGCATTTGTTCAGGAACTCATAAGAATGTAAGATAAGTTTCACAAATCCAGTATATGCCTTGGGTATTTATAAAGTTATGGTCAAAACTCATTATACAATGTGTAATACTCCCAATGTTCCTAAATATAAGATCATTCTTGACTTTCAAAAAGTCAATTTGAAACATGATGCAAATTCAAAATTTGCATGATTCATTTAAAGTAATAGAACAACAAATATTATAATTAGTTGTATTTTTAGATAATTTACAATATTAATCATTATATTCAGTAATTACATGCATCTATATCACTTTTGAGTTTGAAAATTTTTTATATTTACAAAAAGTCAATAACAATCTTAGATTTTGGAACGGGGGAAGTATACGTTAAATTCCGTCACAAACTATGCTTAACAAAACCTCATTATACCTGATTTTTTATTTGAAGGATGTTAATTAATTCCAGTTGACAATATATATATATATATATACACACACACACACACATATATAAATATATGTAGAGAGAGAGGGAGAAAATACATAGCACGAAAGGCTAACCAACTTATACAAATAAGCAATGTTTATATGCATTGAATCCATGCCATGAAATGCCAAATTAGAATCATGAGTGTCCTAGTTGAAATTTTAAACAACCCTATTGATACTAATTCCAAATCGAAGAATCAGTATTCCTAAAAGGAGAAATAATTGTTTTACACGCCACAATTTACTTTGAAACTGAGAATACCTTGGTACCAGGAACAATATCATCTGGAATGGAAGGTATATGAGAGTACTCTATAGCAGTTATCTCAGAGTGCCCATCAGTAAGCTTCAATCTTAACAGCCGCCTATTACTTGTGTTACCAGCACTTTCAGCTATACTACTTCGAGATATGTCCCTCACTGAAGATATCTATTCAAGAAGATAGTTATAAACAATTTATTCAGCTTAAGTAAATTAAAACAAATCCAGAAAAGTAATATGTTTTGACACTCTACTAGCTAAGTAAGACAAATAAGATCAATAACAACAAAAGGACAAGGTGGAAAAAGAATTATTTTCTCAGTTCCAAAATTTGAGATACCAAATACATTTCTAAAACTACTGACTTTTAAGGAAAACTTTATATTTACAAACATATCCCATATCACTAGCAAATGTAGTAGCCGTGGCATAGTAATCTACGGTATATAAGTGATCTCATGTGACTAACTTCATGTGACTTTATATTCTAACAATAAAAATTATTTAATTTTGGGACAGACTAAGAAAAAATTCTATCCCAAATTTTGTAACATAGGGGGAGTAAGATTTAAATTTGGAGTGTACCATTAATTGGACACCCAAAAAAAATATAATGATTGGATATCCAAAAAACAAAATATAAACCAAACCCTAATTACAACACTCAAGACCTCATATTAACCAAGTTTATTCATTGATTAATAAACTAAAACATATCAATACATACAAATAAAATTTAAGGGAATGTTTGGATTGCTTTTGAGTTTCCAAAGAAAAAAATTGTATCAATAATTCCATATTTTAGAAAATACGAAGTGAAAAGATCCAACAGCCTCCTCTGCAATCAAGCTGATAAATAAAAAGTAAAATTGAAAATAAAAACTCATAATTACATGGTATTATACAATTGCATGTACATATATACATGTGTAAGAGTGTGCATACATGTGTAAGAGTGTGCGTGTATGAGTGTGTATATATACATGTATATGTATATAATAACTTCAGTAAGTTGAGAGTAAATGCCTGAAGGACTTTGGGGCCTTGAAGACGAGAGGATTTGGCGCGAAGAATAGAAGAGTCAGGTAAGGACTTTCCGCCGATGGATCTCAAATCCATATTGCAGAGTTCTGATTCGATTGAATCAACAGTAAATGAATCTCCATGCAGTACCGATTGAATTACAATTACGGGTTTCACCTGATCAATGTCTCCGAAACACCATCCTCTGTTAATTAGGGTTTGTATAACAATCTCTGTAGCAGACGAAGAAGAAGAGCCCTCCATTTTTAGCTAGTTTTGCGCTATCTTCCTCTATTAGTTGATCTTTGTAATAGAAATATTTCTTGGGCTTTTCTAGTTTCAGTCATTTGGGCTTTGGGCTTATTTATATAATTTATTTAACAAATTTAATATTTCTTCTCAAATGCAATTTACAATATTTATTTATAGGCCTAAATATGGATTAATACCCTAAATTTTTAAATTTTTTTCACTTTGGATATTGTAGATTAAACTTTTAAATTTTTTTCCACTTTAAGGATTGTCTTCTCAATTTTTTTAATTAGGGGATTCAATTTTTAATTGTTTTCCACTTTTAGGGGATTAAACTTTTATTACATCTAATTGATAGTGTCACATTATAAAATTGATGGTATGACAGCGACACGTGACTAAAAAAATACTTATATGTAATATTGAGTCGTTTTAACATTTAACTATCAATTTAGACGTAATCAGAATAATTAGAAGTTTAATCATCTAATGAAAAAAATTGAGAAAACAATCCTTAAACTGAAAAAAAAAAAGTTTAATCCCATAATTAAAAAAATTGAGAAGATAATCCTCAAAGTGAAAAAAATTAAAAGTTTGATCTCCTAATTAAAAAAATTGAGAAGACAATTTTAAAGTAAAAAATATTAAAAGTTCATGATATTAATCTATATTTATGTCTTATTTATATGATTCTTATGGAGCGTATGGTCTGTATATCATGTAATCCATCTGTTTAAACATATAATTTAATTTTTAACGTTAAAAGACGATGACATATTAAATTTTAAAATTGATATGATTTATAAAAATTTAAAATAAAATAAATTTTATAATTAACAAATTTTATTATATACTATGTAATTATAATTATTATATAAATTAAAATTAAAATTAAATAAATTTATATTAATTTTAAATTTAATATAACATTTGATTTCAAAAATTAAATTATATTTTTAATTTTAAAACGAAAGAACGAAGTATAAACAAATCTTAAACTTAGTAAGGTATAGTACATTATTTTTTACCTAAATCCGATGTCATTGTGATGTGATGTAATACAATAGTGTTATGTTATGACATTTAGAGGGTGTTCGGAATAACTGTCAAATCAATTAATAAGTTTTGTTTTCTTTTTTAAGTATTTGAAAATAATCTATTTTTAATTTATAAGTTATTATTGATAAGTAATAAATTTTAACTTTTCAAAAAATGAGTTATAAATTATTTTAAAATAAGTAGGTTTAATCAAATATAAAGATACTTTTGCCCTTATTTTATTAGTTTTTATATCTTATGTAAGACCCCAACTTTTATAAATAAAGATGAATTTTCTATAAATATCATTTTTGAATATTATGGAGTTAATTTGATATAATGTTATAGTTGTGGGTAATATTTATAAATTTTACAAAGTACGCAAGTTATTATATAATATTTGATTGGTCGGGGAATATTCGTTTTAACAGGGAATATTCGTACAACGACACAATCATTGGTGGACCCCACAACAGAATTATTGTCGGATTGAGAAAACGACAAAAATATTTTATTAAAAATAACGGCGGAAGTTTTACCATTGTTACTGTTGAACTACTCGGTAGTAAAAGTACAGTAATACGTGTGGTTGCATAGTAGCACACGGTATTAAGTATTAATACTTATGTGAGAAGTCACTCAGTTTGATTCAATTATTGTCAGTTAATAATATGAATTATTTAGCGATAATGACGTTTTGTTTTATTCGTATTATTAACGTAATAAAACATAAACATCTTTTTATATAAAACAGAATATTTTATTAAAGTTATTCTATAAATAGAATATATTATATTTTATTTAAAAGATTTTTCTTTAAATATGGACCGTCAGATTAAAGTAATCAATCTGGACCGTTCATGGATTAGTTACTATGCATTCTATTTTTCTATAAATAGCAGCTCATTCCTTCATTATTTCTTAAGAAATTCACTGAACTCTAGAGAGAGAAACTATAGAGAGAGAGAAGAAGAGTATTCTGCTACTTAACTACTTCCTTATTTCAGCTCTTCTTTAAAACGGTAAGGGGTGTTATTCTTTCTTATTCATGAAGAGAACTGTTGTTATTCCATTTCTTATTATTCTGTTGGAATAACCTGTATACACGGTTTACCCTATACTTGGTGACATTCTTCTATTATTCTGTTGGAACATCCTGTCTGTGTGTTTTACACCGGACCTGATTCCGTTTTTATTATTATTCTGTTGGAACATCCTGTCTGTGTGTTTTACACCGGACCTGGTTCCGTCTTTGTTATTATTCTGTTGGAACATCCTGTCTGTGTGTTTTGCACCGGACCTGGTTCCATTATTTATTATTCTGTCAGAATATCCTGTCTGTGCGTTTACGCCGGACCTGGTTCCATTATTTATTATTCTGTTGGAATAACCTGTCTGTGCGGTCTATCGCGTTCATGGTGATTTTTTTTGTTATTCCATTCTTTATTGTACTCAGTTGGTTAAGTTTTGACTTCTATACTTCATGAAATTTGTGGAATATCCTTGATAATTGCGTTTCATCCAGTATCTTTTCATGAAAATATTCTTCTAAGCATTCTTGAATTTTACTCCACAAAGCAGTATCATGTTGACAATTTGGACGTTGTTAATTCTTGGATAAATTAATTCTTGAACTTGTTTTATTGAATTATTATATCATTGTCATCATCCTCATGTTTATAAAATGTTGAAAGTCATCTGTGGCCTGTAGTGCATAGATGCACTTGGTATGATTATGACCAGGGATTATTCGGTATAATCATGACCGTAATGTTACAAATGATGTGGTAAAAGTCCTCATTGGCCCGTAGTGCATTGATGGACAGTTGTTGGCATGATCATTGTAAGACCCCGAATTTTATGAAATAAAAGTATTCAATTTTTCTTATAATTACTATTCAGTAAATGGTTAAATTGATAAATGTTAAAGTTAAGGGTGATATATGATTTTTTTTCAAAATACACAAGTGGTTATAAAATAATCATTGTGACGCCCCCAGAATAGGTATACAACACCCATTCTGAGTCGCCAAATACATGGTACAGAAAGCAAACTACAACTTCAATAATACAATTGTCGTGCAAAATACGACAACACATACTGTGAGTTTAAATACAAATATTGTCTTCTAGACAATATCCACACTCAAATAAATCCTCATTACAATTATTCAAACACTATTTTACAGAAATAGTGAGGACTGCTAATACATCTTTCTAGAACCATCACTCCATACCCCGACTAGATCCTGCTATGTTCTCACCTCCTGAGAAGAAAAATGGAACAAAAAGGAAAAGGGTGAGCTCAACTAGCCCAGTAAAGAATATTATGACTAAGATAATATACAACAAATTATCGTTAGTCTTCAACAGGGAAAAATCTGATAAAATATAATCGACAACAAGTTTTAGATCAACAACTGCAGCGGAAACAACAAACCATTAGAAGAGTCAAGTAGAGAAAGAATTCTACTATCTTCTAAGATTTAAAAGTCCATCATCAATATTTTATCCCTGTAACATCAATTAATAATCATCTTTAACCAAATATTCATCTTTGCACTACAGGCCAAAGATATTCATTTGTATCATCAGTCGGTCATGTTCATCTCAACACCTGTTCATCTTTGCACTACAGGCCAAAGATATTCATCAAGTAATCATACATCTTTGCACTACAGGCCAAAGATATTCAGTAATATCATCATTTAGGACTGAGGATGATGAAAAATATCTTAAAGAGAACGAATCCAATGAGACAGAAGGACAAATAGTAGGGATTCGTATAACAGTTTATCCAAGATCAATAATACTTCATAATAATCAATTGTGAAGCAGAATTCAAAAATAAAGATCAAAACATGGATACAATCAAAGATAGTAACCATAATAGACATCTTGGACAAAAAGGAAAAATTTTATTTTTCGGTGAATAGTGCCGTATTCGTGAATAGTGCCGTATACGTGAATAGTGCCGTATACGTGAATAGTAACCCCCGACACAAAAAGTTCCAAATTTGATAAAAACTCATATCAATATTTCAGCATAATGATATTGAAGAAAATAATATCATTAAGAAGAAAATAATATCCCTTACCTCAAAATATCAGTACTTCTGGTCGGAATACCGGTATAAGGCTGAAAGAAACTTGCTCTGATGAATAGAAACTCTCAAAGTATCTAAATACTCACAAAATACACTCAATAATCTAGAGAGAGAAAGAGAGAAAACTTGTTTCTGGTGTGATTTTCAATTCTAACTTAGCCCTCTATTTATAGGAAAATTTTGGTAGGTTTGACCTGCAACCTGATGGCTTTACCTGCTACTATTCCCACCCACCACATTTGAAATATAATTCAGCACATTTCTTCACCAACCACAAGTGGGGCCCACCAATTCTAGAATTTTCCACCAAAATGATAAACTCCGAAAATTCAACAATTTCTGAACCAGTCATCTTGTAAAATTCGTAATAAATCATACGTTCATTTTTAACGGTTCAAAATTTGTGGACATATACTCAACTTATATATGTATAACATATCCAAAAATTACCACGATCCAACGGTCGGATTAAAAATTATAACACCCGCAATATTTCTCAAAAACCCTGATTTGATTTTTAATACCTCCATTCCGATAAAAATACTGATAAAAACCTCAACATTAACTCCTTCATTTTTAACCACAAAAATATATCCCTCATTTATATCCACATAAAATAAATATTTCCTTATCATATGAATCAATAATTAATTATTCACAAATAATATTACAGAATCACATTTATGACAACCAGGCCGTTCCCAGGAAAGAGGGGGCTTTCCAATAAGGATTTCTCCTTACTGGCGCGCAATTAGATGACCAAACCTCTCCTTAGACAGAACTTTCTAGACATTGCCAATAATGTTATCTAATAATATTATTCAAATAATATGAATTATTGATCTGATAAATGAAAATACTGTGCAGCAACAATTATTGAAACAACAATAATATAAAATATCAACGCAGCAATTATTGAATCAATAAAATAAAATATTGAATAATAACTACTGTAACAATTATTGAGTAGTGCCTTCTTACGTAAGAATCAATAATTGGTGCAATACCGTGTGCTACTGTATTTTAACCACCGGGTATTCCAACAGTATTAACGGTAACAACTACGCCGTTATTTATAAACAACTTATACTTGTCGTTTTCTTCATCCAATCGCTTTCCGTTATGGGGCCCACACAAGGCTGCGCCGTCGTACGAATATTCCCCGACAGCAAGAATATTCCACGACCAAACGAATATTCCCCGACAAAATGAATATTTTATAACCACTTGCTTATTTTGCAAAATTTGCACATTTCACCCATAACCAAAGTATTATATCAAATTAACCCCTTATTATTCACAATAATATTTAGAGAAAATTTGATTTTATTCATTAATAAGTTGGGGTCTTACAACCTCCCCTCCTTATGAAATTTCGTCCTCGAAATTGACGTACGTACCTGATGTTTCAAAAAGGTGAGGATACCTCGCTTTCATTTCTGATTCCAACTCCCAGGTCATTTCTTCAATAGCATGGTTTCTCCACAAAACCTTAACTTGTGGTATAACCTTCGTGCGTAGGACATGCTCTTTCCTATCCAAGATCTTAACAGGTACCTCCTCGTACGTTAAATCTTCAGCTATCTCGTCTGGTTCTAACTCAATAATGTGGTTCGGGTCTTTAACATATTTACGAAGCATAGATATGTGAAAAACATTATGAACACGAGACATGCTTGGAGGTAATGCGAGTCTATATGCCACATTTCCTATTCGCTCAAGAATCTCAAATGGACCAACAAATCTTGGATTGAGCTTTCCTCTCTTCCCAAATCTTGTAACTCCCTTCCATGGTGCAACACGTAACAATACATGATCCCCAATATTAAATTCCACGTCCTTCCGATGAAGATCCGCATAACTCTTTTGTCGATCCTGTGCCGTTTGTATACGTTGTCGAATCGTTTGGATCTTCTCTGTAGTAATGCGTACCAATTCTGGTCCCAACAATGTTGCTTCACCCACCTCGTCCCAGCATACTGGAGAACGACATTTTCTTCCATACAACGCCTCAAATGGAGCCACACCTATGCTCGCCTGATAACTGTTGTTGTAGGAGAATTCCACCAATGGTAGGTACTTATCCCAACTCCCTTTGAGATCTAGGACACAAAGTCTTAATAGATCTTCAAGAGTTTGAATAGTCCTCTCTGATTGTCCGTCCGTTTGAGGATGGTATGCTGAACTGAATCGTAAATCCGTGCCCATAGCTTTCTGCAAGCTAACCCAAAATCGTGAAGTGAATCTTGGGTCACGATCCGAAACTATGGATACTGGCATGCCATGCAATCTCACAATCTCGTTCACGTACATACTAGCAAGACGTTCAAGGGAATAAGTCTCACGTATCGGCAAGAAATGAGCGGACTTGGTTAATCTATCAACAATAACCCAAATCGCATCTATGCCTTGAGAAACCTTGGGAAGACCTGTAACAAAATCCATAGTAATGTGTTCCCACTTCCATTTCGGGATCTCAAGTGGTTGCAATGGACCCTTTGGCACTTGATGCTCCGCCTTTACACGTTGACAAGTTAAACATCTCGAGATAAACTCCGCGATCTCTCTTTTCATATTGCTCCACCAAAATGTATGTCGAAGATCGTGATACATTTTGGTACTCCCAGGATGGATTGCAAACGGTGTGTTGTGTGCCTCCATCATTATTCTATGCTTCAAGTCAAAATCGTTAGGAACACAAAGTCTGGAGTTGACTCGAAGTATTCCTTCTTCATCGATTCTTGCTTCTGGAATAGCACCTTCTTGCACTTTCTTCTTCATACGCATCAGCTCTATATCCGTAGCTTGAGCAGCTTTAACTTTATCGATTAAAGTCGGTTCTACTCGTATATTTGATATCATCATGTGGGTACTTGGAGCCTTCATCTCTATCTCCATCCTTTGCAAGTCATACAAAATGGGCCTTTGTGTTAAAAACATTGCACTCGTACCCGCATATGATCTTCTACTCAATGCGTCAGCTACTACGTTTGCTTTTCCAGGATGGTATTGGATGGTATGATCGTAATCTTTCAACAGCTCAAGCCAACGTCGTTGCCGCATGTTGAGTTCCTTTTGGGTGAAGAAATATTTGAGGCTTTTATGATCTGTATAGATCTCCACTTTCTCCCCATACAGGTAGTGTCTCCAGATCTTCAACGCAAAAACGACTGCTGCCAACTCCAAATCATGAGTAGGATAATTCCTCTCATATTCTTTGAGTTGTCGTGAGGCATAGGCTATGACTTTCCCATGTTGCATGAGAACACATCCTAACCCTTTGCCTGAAGCATCGCTGTAGATAACAAATCCATCCGAACCAGATGGTATTGTCAGTACAGGTGCCGAAATGAGTCTCCTCTTGAGTTCTTGAAAACTCTTCTCGCATTCCTCACTCCATACGAATTTTGTATCTTTCCGAGTCAGCTGAGTTAACGGAGTAGCGATTCGAGAAAATCCTTCCACAAATCTCCGATAATAACCAGCTAAGCCCAGAAAGCTACGTACTTCGATTACTGACTTAGGTTGCTCTCAACTGTAACTCATATCCCAATCTTGGATAGTACGTCACAATGACACCTATCAGTTTACTACCGAACGAATATGGCGTCCCCTACGGAGAGTTTGGCTTCAGTGCATTCCGCAAAGGAAGTCACCAGATAAAGGCTAGGGTACAAACTTCTACAGTTAGGTTTTTAACTCCCGAAGTTCAATAGGAGTCATTCGATATGAGTTTTTAGAAGTGGGATTTGTACCGGATTCAAAGATGATACAAAATTCAATATCACTCTCTGGAGGTAGGCCAAGAAATTCTTCAAGAAATACGTCAGGAAATTCTCTAACAACCAAAATATTATTCAAATCTGACGTGTTTTTGTTCAAATCCATAACATGGGCTAAGAAAGCTTAACATCCGTTTTTCAATAAACGAATAGCTTTGTGGCTCGATATGACAGTGACTGATTTTAGTGGTTTAGTAGTTTGAATTCGTATGACAGGTTGGTTAGGAATATGAAAACTAACAACCTTACGAAAACAATCAATTTTAGCATGATGAGTTGTTAACCAATCAATTTCTAAAATCACATCAAAAGCAAGTATCTTTAAAGAGATAAGATCAACAGGTAATGTGATAGTACCAACTTGGATCATGCAAGATTTATAAACTGTAGATGTAACGAAGGTTTCACCCAACGGAGTTTCAACAGATAAGTTAAAGTCCAATTTCTCCGGAGTCAAGTTTAAACGTTGAGCACAAGCAGGAGAGATAAAAGAATGGGTAGAACCGGTATCTAGTAAAGTATAAACTTCGCAAGAATTCAAGATTAGCTTACCCGTGATCACCTCGTTCGGGTTTCTCACGTTTTGGCCAGTTACGACAAACGCTCTTCCAGGAACCGCTGATTTCGCCTTATCCGGGACAGCCCTTGGAGTCACCACTCCCGCTGAACTTGGTTTCGCTATAGTACAATCTCGAGCGATGTGGCCTTCCTTCCACAGTTGTAACACACCTTGGATTGTTGTGGACAGTTTGGGCTGATATGTCCCTCTTTCCCGCATTTGTAACATCTAACTGGCGGTCGTTCTCCTCCCCTAAAATTTGTTGTTGGTGCTGGTGCTGGTGCTGATGTCTTCCCGTCATTGTTGAATCTCCTCTTTCTGAAATTTCCACTTGACTCACCTCTCCTATTATCATGGCCACGATGACCACCCGAGTGGTTACCGCCTTTGTTCGTATTTTTCCCTCCTCGTTGGTTATCATCGCTCTGATGATTGCTGTCACCGGTATGACCCTGGTTGTGGTCCCTCGGTTGAGTATACTCATTATCTCTCTCTAATAATTGGGCCCTGTTGACAACGTCTGAATACAGAGAAAATTTATGAGAGATAAGGTATTGACGAATCTCAGGTTTTAAACCTCTCAGAAACATCCGCGTCATTCGTTCCTCATTTTCGACCAAATGAGGTGCAAACCTGGATAACTCTGCAAACTTCGCCTCGTACTGGGACACCGTCATGTTGTTTTGTTCCAGTCTAATAAACTCAACCTCCTTCATATGACGAATACTTTCAGGAAAGTACTTGTCATTGAACAGTTTTTGAAATGTTTCCCAGGACATGTTGAGTGCGTCAGGCTGGGTACGCTTCACAGACTCCCACCAGTAGTCTGCCTCACCGCGGAACATAAAGGTGGCGAATGGAACCTTCTGTTCCTCCGTGCATCCCAAGACATCGAATATCTTGGTAATTTGCTTGACCCACGTTTCCGCCATGATCGGATCCGGCTTTCCCTTAAATTCTGGTGGTCCCAATTCTTTGAACTGCTTAGCTGTGACAAACCGCGCGTTGTTATCATTTCCACCCGTATTCTGCACACGAGTCTCCCTCGTCTGATTTTGCATGAACTGCAAAAAGCTCCTAAACATTCCATCATTCATCGTTTGCTCGGTAACGTTGTTTACAGGAGGAATATTGCCTTCCTGTTGCACGTTCCCCTGGGTAGTGATCAAAGGTGTCTCCACGGTCTGATTTACTCCATTATTAACGTTCTCAGCTGCCATTCTTAAATACTGCCATAAAACAAGGGTTAATAGTCATGTCATATATTATCCCTATACTCTGACCGACCAAATAAACACCAAATAAACTTAGTCAGGTCATACTAGCGAAGGAATTCCCCGTCTCTCCCCTCCTAGTTCTTGTCTCACATCTCAGCCAGGGATCATATCCCTAAGCTCTGATACCAACTGTGACGCCCCCAGAATAGGTATACAACACCCATTCTGAGTCGCCAAATACATGGTACAGAAAGCAAACTACAACTTCAATAATACAATTGTCGTGCAAAATACGACAACACATACTGTGAGTTTAAATACAAATATTGTCTTCTAGACAATATCCACACTCAAATAAATCCTCATTACAATTATTCAAACACTATTTTACAGAAATAGTGAGGACTGCTAATACATCTTTCTAGAACCATCACTCCATACCCCGACTAGATCCTGCTATGTTCTCACCTCCTGAGAAGAAAAATGGAACAAAAAGGAAAAGGGTGAGCTCAACTAGCCCAGTAAAGAATATTATGACTAAGATAATATACAACAAATTATCGTTAGTCTTCAACAGGGAAAAATCTGATAAAATATAATCGACAACAAGTTTTAGATCAACAACTGCAGCGGAAACAACAAACCATTAGAAGAGTCAAGTAGAGAAAGAATTCTACTATCTTCTAAGATTTAAAAGTCCATCATCAATATTTTATCCCTGTAACATCAATTAATAATCATCTTTAACCAAATATTCATCTTTGCACTACAGGCCAAAGATATTCATTTGTATCATCAGTCGGTCATGTTCATCTCAACACCTGTTCATCTTTGCACTACAGGCCAAAGATATTCATCAAGTAATCATACATCTTTGCACTACAGGCCAAAGATATTCAGTAATATCATCATTTAGGACTGAGGATGATGAAAAATATCTTAAAGAGAACGAATCCATGAGACAGAAGGACAAATAGTAGGGATTCGTATAACAGTTTATCCAAGATCAATAATACTTCATAATAATCAATTGTGAAGCAGAATTCAAAAATAAAGATCAAAACATGGATACAATCAAAGATAGTAACCATAATAGACATCTTGGACAAAAAGGAAAAATTTTATTTTTCGGTGAATAGTGCCGTATTCGTGAATAGTGCCGTATACGTGAATAGTGCCGTATACGTGAATAGTAACCCCGACACAAAAAGTTCCAAATTTGATAAAAACTCATATCAATATTTCAGCATAATGATATTGAAGAAAATAATATCATTAAGAAGAAAATAATATCCCTTACCTCAAAATATCAGTACTTCTGGTCGGAATACCGGTATAAGGCTGAAAGAAACTTGCTCTGATGAATAGAAACTCTCAAAGTATCTAAATACTCACAAAATACACTCAATAATCTAGAGAGAGAAAGAGAGAAAACTTGTTTCTGGTGTGATTTTCAATTCTAACTTAGCCCTCTATTTATAGGAAAATTTTGGTAGGTTTGACCTGCAACCTGATGGCTTTACCTGCTACTATTCCCACCCACCACATTTGAAATATAATTCAGCACATTTCTTCACCAACCACAAGTGGGGCCCACCAATTCTAGAATTTTCCACCAAAATGATAAACTCCGAAAATTCAACAATTTCTGAACCAGTCATCTTGTAAAATTCATAATAAATCATACGTTCATTTTTAACGGTTCAAAATTTGTGGACATATACTCAACTTATATATGTATAACATATCCAAAAATTACCACGATCCAACGGTCGGATTAAAAATTATAACACCCGCAATATTTCTCAAAAACCCTGATTTGATTTTTAATACCTCCATTCCGACAAAAATACTGATAAAACACCTCAACATTAACTCCTTCATTTTTAACCACAAAAATATATCCCTCATTTATATCCACATAAAATAAATATTTCCTTATCATATGAATCAATAATTAATTATTCACAAATAATATTACAGAATCACATTTATGACAACCAGGCCGTTCCCAGGAAAGAGGGGGCTTTCCAATAAGGATTTCTCCTTACTGGCGCGCAATTAGATGACCAAACCTCTCCTTAGACAGAACTTTCTAGACATTGCCAATAATGTTATCTAATAATATTATTCAAATAATATGAATTATTGATCTGATAAATGAAAATACTGTGCAGCAACAATTATTGAAACAACAATAATATAAAATATCAACGCAGCAATTATTGAATCAATAAAATAAAATATTGAATAATAACTACTGTAACAATTATTGAGTAGTGCCTTCTTACGTAAGAATCAATAATTGGTGCAATACCGTGTGCTACTGTATTTTAACCACCGGGTATTCCAACAGTATTAACGGTAACAACTACGCCGTTATTTATAAACAACTTATACTTGTCATCTTCTTCATCCAATCGCTTTCCGTTATGGGGCCCACACAAGGCTGCGCCGTCGTACGAATATTCCCCGACAGCAAGAATATTCCACGACCAAACGAATATTCCCCGATAAAATGAATATTTTATAACCACTTGCTTATTTTGTAAAATTTACACATTTCACCCATAACCAAAGTATTATATCAAATTAACCCCTTATTATTCACAATAATATATAGAGAAAATTTGATTTTATTCATTAATAAGTTGGGGTCTTACAATCATTGTTGTCGGGGAATATTCGTTTGGTCGTGGAATATTTTTTCTGTCGGGGAATATTCGTACGACGGCGCAGCTATTTGTGGGCCCCATAACGAATAACTGTCGGGTGAAGAAAACGACAAATTTGAGTTTTTACAAATAACGACGTAGTTGTTACTGTTAACACTGTTGGAATACCCGGTGATTAAAATACAGTAATACGCGTTATTGCACAGTAGCACACGGTATTGCACAGTATTTTTAAAATTATTGATTCTTACGTAAGAAGGCACTACTCAATAATTGTTACAGTAATTACTGTTCAATATTTTATTTTATTGATTCAATAATTGCTACGTTGAAATTTTATATTGTTGTTGTTCAATAATTGTTGCTGCACAGTATTTCCCATTATCAGATCAATAATTCATATTATTTGAATAATATTATTAGATAACCTTATTGGCAATGACTAGAAAGTTCTGTCTAAGGAGAGGTTTGGTCATCTAATTGCGCGCCAGTAAGGAAAAATCCTTATTGGAAAGCCCCCTCTTTCCTGGGAACGGCCTGGTTGTCATAAATGTGATTCTGTAATATTATTTGTGAATAATTAATTATTGATTCGTATGATAAGGAAATATTTATTTTATGTGGATATAAACGAGGGACATATTTTTGTGGTTAAAAATGAAGGAGTTAATGTTGAGGTTTTTATCAGTATTTTTGTTGGAATGGAGGTATTAAAAATTAGGGTTTTTGAGATATTTTGCGGGGGTTATAATTTTTAATCCGACCGTTGGATCGTGGTAA
The DNA here is from genome assembly GCA_016801055.1 of Panax notoginseng. Classification (NCBI taxonomy): domain Eukaryota; kingdom Viridiplantae; phylum Streptophyta; class Magnoliopsida; order Apiales; family Araliaceae; genus Panax; species Panax notoginseng. Next base: position 9,544,492 of record CM029015.1, on the reverse strand, counting down.
TATTTGGATATGTTATACATATATAAGTTGAGTATATGCCCACAAATTTTGAACAGTTAAAAATGAACGTATGATTTATTATGAATTTTACGAGATGACTGGTTCAGAAATTGTTGAATTTTCGGAGTTTATCATTTTGGTGGAAAATTCTAGAATTGGTGGGCCCCACTTGTGGTTGGTGAAGAAATGTGCTGAATTATATTTCAAATGTGGTAGGTGGAAATAGTAGCAGGTAAAGCCATCAGGTTGCAGGTCAAACCTACCAAAATTTTCCTATAAATAGAGGGCTAAGTTAGAATTGAAAATCACACCAGAAACATAAGCTTTATCTCTTTCTCTCTCTATATTATGAAGCATATTTTGTGAGTATTTAGATACTTTGAGAGTTACTATTCAGTGCAAGTTTTTTTCAGCCTTATACCGATCAGAAGTACTGCTCTTTTGAGGTAAGGGATAGTAAGGGATAGTAAGGGATATTAAGGGATTTTAAGGGTTGTTATGATTTTCAGTTTCGTAATTTTTCTGATCTTCAAAAATTCTGGAAAAATTTGAAATGATATTTTGATGAGTTTTATTGATTGTGTCCAAAAATAGTGATTTTTGGATGTATAGATTAAGAGTTATGAATTTTACGGGAAAAGACTATTTTAAAAGTAACCGCTTATAATTCCTTGTGGTTAACTCCAAAATTGATGAAATTTTTATTGGGAATACATGTATATGATAGAAGTATACTCTGTAAATTTCAGAATTTTTAGACAAAAGTACAATTTTTGATAAATGTCTAAATATTCGGCTATTTTGGCCATATGAAAAATAGTAAATGACTTTTAAAAATTCTGAGAAAAATATATGTTCACTATGGGACTATATTATGCTAAATCCCAGAAAAGAAATATTTTTAGAACTGATTTGGTATTTTTCATGAAAATGGTCTAGTTATGAGTAAATGAATTAAATATGTTTTGTGAAGAAAGAAAATTGAAAAATAGGATTTTATGGCTTGAGAATCCTATATGAGGTATATGCAGATTTTTGATGAGGGTTTTGGTTATTGATGATGAAATTGTAAGAGTTGGCATTTTATGATGATTAAATGCATTAATTAGTAAAGTGTAAACAATTAAAATAAATTGTTTATAAATTTAAGTAATGTTATTCTTTCAATATCATTATACCAAAATATTGGTATAAATTTTATTGTAGAATTTCTATCTTTTGTGTCGGGGTTACTATTCATGAGTTACGAATATTACTCTTGAGATTAAAACTATATGTTGATCATATTATTTTTATCATCATATATAACATTTTTATAACCTTGATGTTGAAATTCTCTTTCACTGGAGTGTAAAGATGGGTAGATTATTGGTATGATCATGACTAGGGTTCTCTTTGGCCTGTAGTGCAAAGTTGAATTGTGACTGGTATGATCATGACCATTGAATTTACAATTGAATATCTTTAGCTTAAGTGTAAAGATGAATTGATTAACATGGTTATAATTATGGTGTATATAAATTCTGAAATGATTATATATTTCTTTGAGATATGAATATATTTGGCCTGTAGTGCAAATATGAATTGTTGAGGAATATCTTTGGCCTGTAGTGCAAAGATGAATTGTAGAGGAATATCTTTGGCCTGTAGTGCAAAGATGAATTGTAGAGGAATATCTTTGGCCTGTAGTGCAAAGATGAATTGTAGATGAATATCTTTGGCCTGTAGTGCAAAGATGGTCTGTTGATGAATATCTTTGGCCCGTAGTGCAAAGATAAACTGTTGTTGAATATCTTTGGTCGTAGTGCAAAGATGGATTTATTAGTATGATTATGAACAGGAACTGTGATTTGGTATAACCATGATCTTTGATGTTTCAGGTAAAGACATTTGATGAAAATATTCTTCGTCCTGGGTGTGAAGAAAAATTTAGAATCACAATTATGATTATGAGTTATTCATATGATTGTGGAAAGGAACTGTTGATTGATGTTACAGGGATAAAACATTGTTGATGGATTTTTAACATGGAGAAGATAATAGACTTTATAGTCTATTTGACTCTTCTAATGGATTGCTCGTTCCGCTGCAACTATGGTTGAAATTTTTATCATTTACCATATGTTCTAAATCTCTGATTTATTATTGATGAAGGTTACTGATAATTTAATTATCTTTAGTCATGATATTCTTTACTGAGCTAGTTGTGCTCACCCTTTTGCTTCACAATTCCTTTCAGGTAATAAGAGTGTAGCTGGGTCGAGCGAGGGTAAAGGGGAAATAGAACGGTGGTCTCTAGCTGTGGATGTTCTCCCGAAGCAGTATAGAAAAGTTCATTTAGTAGTTATATTTGGTGAATCCAATAGGGTAAGGTGTACCCAACGTTGGAAGGGTGGTTTGCCACTATCATACAAGATGTCTAACGACATACAACCTCGTGTCATCATAAGACAGGGATGTGCTCATCCACTTGCTGAGTATATATACGAGCACTACCTATATAATCTTGGTGTTTGTTTAAAGTATAATTCTCAGTTAGATACAGTGGAGATAATGATAAGTCAAGAGAAGACTCACCATTGGGAAGAATATGATAGTAATCTTCTCGTTTTTCTTTGGGGTCTATTGGGTCAACCAAGGATAATTCTGTGGCCATATGATATCTATCATAACCTAGACGCGTGGCCTCCCATGTATGAAGGTTTCCTTGAGCACTTCCCAAAGATTCTAATTTCTAGAACAGTTTTTGACTATACCTTTATGTAAGGTACCTTTGTGAAGTGCTGATACATGATGGTGTCCAATGTCACATTTGGTATATATTTGTATCCAAACTCACAGCATATGTGTTGTTGTATTTTGCACGACAATTGTTGTAATAAAGTTGTAGTTGTTTTCTGTACCATGTATTTGACGACTCAGAATGGGTTGGATGGAATGGACCTATTTTGGGGTCGTTACAATCATGACCATTAATGAATACACGAATATCCTTGGCCGTAGTGCAGGGGTGATTCGATGATGTGGATTATTTTATTAAGCTAAGTCCCAGCGATAACAGTGTTGAAAAATATTTTAAATCATAAAAGATAGTAGAGTTTATTTTCTACTTGACTCTTTTAATGGATTGCATGTTCCGCTGCAGTTAAACTTGATGTCTATTATATTTTATCAGTATAACATTATTGAAGGCTAATGATAATTTATTCTGCATTATCTTAGTCATAATATTTCTTACTGGGCTAGTTGAGCTCACCCTTTCTTTCACTGTTCTCTTCAGGAAATGAGAACGTAGTTGGGACAAGTCGGGGAACGGAATGATGGTTCAAATGATAGTATTAGTTAGTAGTCCTCACTATTCTATGTAATAGTGTGTTAATAAATGTAATGAGGACTCCTTTTGAGTATGAATACTCTCTAGAAGATAATATTTGTATTCAAACTCGCAGTTTATGTTTTATCGTATTGTACACGACAGCTGTATTAGTAAGTTGTATTTGTATTCTGTACGTTGTATCTGACGACCTAAGATGGGTGATGTATACCTAATTTTGGGGGTGTCACATCTTATTTTAACTTATAAATTATTTTAGCCAAACACCTTAATATTTTATTTTAACTTATTTCTAACTTATAAGGCAAAATGATGTTAAACATTTAATGTACATTTAAAACAAAATAAATAAATTAGATGCATAATATTATTTTTATGTTTCTTCTTTATGTGAGACTTGTTTGTGAATTTTTTTTTAAATAAAATTTAATTGATTCTTGATATTATAAGGGTGATATTATGAAATTATACTGTATTTCCCGAAAAATACTGGGGTCATAAGTTTCCAGTTGGGATTGACCTATGTTTATGAAAACTATCGACATATATCATTGTCTGTATTCACTATTTCATTGCCTTCAACGCCTAGTGAAGTTTGTTATGAGTCTTTGGATTAGTCCATATAATATCATCATTTAGTACCAAGTTGTAGTGTGATAACTATAGGCAAATGGTTCAAAATGAATGTCACCAACTCATCTTCCACATATATTATAGTAGTAATTATGTTCCTTTTGTATGTTGCGACTTCTTCAAGAGCAGATCTTCAGACAGGTGAGTTTATTCATTCTTTTATTTATATATTTAATGTTGTAGTTAATCAATTATAAAAAGAATATTTTTATGTGAAAAGGTAAATGGAACAGAATAATTGAACCGGAAGAACAAAAGGAATTTGTTTCGGCGAACAAATAGATTGTACTGTCAAATTATTCACCGGAACAAATTCTTTTTGTTCTTCCGTTTCAATTATCATGTCCAATTTATCTGTAGGCGTACATTTATTTTTATTAAAAATACTCTTACGAAAGAGTACCATTTTGGTATGTTGTAATTGATCGACAAAAAAATTCAATACACTACTTTTTGTGGGGACAGAAGGAGTAATGGTTAAATAAATATTGATGCATGGTTTTTGTGTAGATGTGGGCTGTTCTTTGGTAAATTGTGGGCAGGGAACCTGTAAAGCTTCGAATACGAGTATTGGTATTGAGTGTGAATGTTATCCTGGTTGGAAAAAGATTCAGATTGGTCCTTTAACCTTCCCCTCTTGTATTCTCCCTAATTGTGAGCCCTCTAATTTCTCTCGCATAAACACATCAACATAGTTTGTTTTTTATGACGTTTCGAGACGAGTCGTAAACTCGGACGTTCTGGAATTGAATAACACATGCCAAAAAATGGTTTATGAAACTACGGGGACGCAAGCGTAAACCCGTATGAAAAGATTGACCCGAGTTCATTACGACTGCGGTTGAAAACTCTCGGCTATTAAAAAAATGATTATAATTATTTTTTAAGAAAAATAAAAAAATATTGCAGGCACAATCAACCTTGGATGCAATGGGGCAGCTCCAACACAATCACCCTGGGGACAACCAGATCCTCCTGTGCCACTGCCGCCGCTGCCACCGCCGCCACCACCGCTGTTAAATTTATCCAACTGTAAACTTTAATTAACCATCGACCATTTGATTTATTTCATTAACATTAATCTATCTAGGTATTAATTTCATCCATATTTAATTTAATATATATACCTTCAATATAATTCTGTCTAGCTTGTAGTTCGACTTGGTGTGGTGATGGAGTCTGCTTTGCATATGGTACTGGTGGCTACACGTGCAAATGCAACGCAGGGGCCTCTAATCTCATGAATCTGACGGACTTACCTTGTCTTAACCCATGTAAGATAATGAGTAAAATAGTTTAATTTAATACCCTTTCCAAATGACAACTATTTTAATTATTTCTTTTTAACTGATATTTTCATATAAAAAATTAACATGAATAGTGAGACTCACGTGAAAATATAAAATATTAGTTTCATTTATTTTATTTAGTGATTTATCATTTCACCTAGGATAGACCTGACAAAAAATAGGTTTTGGGTTACATAAAATAGGTTTGGGTTAGTTTTTGGAACCAAAACCATATTACCTATATTTAATATCGGTTATGTGGTTTGGATTTAAATGGTTATGGGTCGAATCCAGGTCGACCAATTTTTCAAATTATAGTTTCACTAAAATCTTAATTTCTGTTATCCTAAAAGAGTCTTATTTTAATTTTTAAGACTCAAGTTTGAAACTATAAATTTTAATTGATGTGACTAATTTGAGTATTAAAAACATTAATTTTATAAAATTTACATTAATAATTATTATGTTAATTAAAATTAATGAAATTATTGAGAATTTTATTACAATAATTAGTAAATAAATTTTTTTGGAGTGTATATATAATCAATAAATATTATTTTTTTGTGTATACATAATCAATAAATAATATATTTTTTTTCGGGGGTGGGCGGGGTGGGGGTGGAGGGGTATACATAATTAATAAATATTACTAAAAGTGTTAACTTTATTATAGATTAATTCCATAATTAGTGAAATAGTTTTTATACATAATTAAAAATGTATAAATTACAAAAGTATATAATATGTATAATGTATATGTGTTATATAAGAATGTAGTGTAATAATATATACATGTTGATGTATTAGCTCTATAAAAAATTATTATAGACTAATATAGATCAAAACTAGTTAAATTAGATCCAACTTATATTTGTAATAATAATATGGGTCCAAAATCATATCAATTTATCACATAAAATTTACTTAATCAACTCAATAGATCCAAGTAATTTTGGTTAACAATATAATTTTCAACTTAAATTGTCAGGTCTAACCCAGGGTAATAGGTTCTCTTCTGTATTCTCCCTAATGAACTGATTTTCGTCGTCTATTCTATTCCATTCGAGCTAATAAATGGGAACCAAACGCAACAATATAATAGTACTGTTAATGTCCTTGTTCATCTTGTAATTAAAATTGTTTTTAATTTTCACCAGGTTCCTTAGGGGCAAATTGTGGAAATTTTGGTTTGGGCCTTGAATTTCCGCAGCCTCCTACTCCTTCCAGGGCACCTTCCCCTTCAAGTCCATTTTTGCTGCTAGAATCTGACTCTCCAGCCCCAGGTATCCCTAACATATATATTTTTATATATATATAGCTTAGCTTTCTCCAGCGAACTGGAAGGAGCGAATTAAGAACGAACCGACTATAACGACGGTTTTTTCCGTCGCTATAGCATAAAAAACTGACTTTCTATGCTATAGCGACGAAAAAACCCGTCGCTATAGCCTGTTCGCTCTTTTCAGTTCGCTGAAGAAGCGGAGTGTATATATATATACAAAAAATCTCTCCACTGATAGGATATGGCGATGGTCCGAACCATCGTCCCTTGGATAGATGGACTTTAATTTAATGTTTATCTAATCAAAAGGACTTTATCAAACAATATATACTACTCATTCGGTAAAGATACATTTCTGATTTTAAACTATAAAATGACAAACTTTCTAACATACGGGTACTTGTGATATCTTATGTAAACCGCTACTATATTTTAACAAATGTTAGAAATTATTATTATTATTATTATTATTATTGTGGCTCGAATATGTTGTACGTATTTAGAACTTATTTGATAAGTCGTTTTTAAGCTTATTTTTAGTTATTAAGTTTGTTTAGGGATTCAATTTAACTTTTTGATAAGGAAATACGTAATTTTTCCAAGGGTGGCCATTATATTCAACACTATATGATATTATTTGGCTCTCCCCGTATAATTAACACTCGAATAAATAATTAATTTTGCGGAAACTTGTAGGATCAACTGGAGAAACAAGTTCGGCAGATCAAAGAGTGTTGACGGTGTTACCCTTAGCAGCCATGTTATTTGCATGGTTTTAAGTGGTAGAGGGTTGAAGAAAATAATCATTCATTATTTGAATATTAATTCACTCTGTTGAAATTAAATGTATTATTAATGTCTCCTGTTGAGTCTGTTCTTATATAAAGGAAATTGATATTTTTACATGAAATTTTGATACTTCTCCGTTATCCCACATGAATAGTAAATAGGTCTTACCTCTATACGAGAAGAGACATTCATGTAAAAATATCATTTTTTTACATGCGGAAATAACAATTTCACAGAAGTATGAATACTAATCTAGTACTCCATTTCGCTTAATTATATTCCCAAATATTTGTACCTTGTAATTTCTAAATACAATCCGTGGTAAAAAAAAATTATAAGGCTGTAAAATGAGTAAACGTACGTACTCGTTCGACTAAAAGTTTGATTCGAGCTTGACTCGAAATATAAATGATTTAAATATGAGCAAATTTTAAAATTTGATAAATTACTCGAACTTTGTTAAATTGTAATTTTCTATTGATACTTGGATCATGTTCGAAAAGTTCAAACTGATCTGGATTGATTTTAGATCGTATTCGACTCGGTAGTTAAACGAGCCTCAATTAAATTTTATTTTATACTCGATAAATTTTGTGAATTAAATCTGACCAACTCAATATTCGATTCGATTTGACTCGACTCGACTCGACTTGACTCATTCACACCTTTAATTTCTTAACATTCATAAGTAAAGAAGCATGGAACTCAAGTACTCAACTGCTAATATGATATACTCCCTCCGTTACATAATATAAATCGTTTTAGAAAATTATTTTTGTTCCTTAATATAAGTCGTTTGAGAATTTTAAGTAAACATTAATTGCTTAGTTTCTAATATTACCTCAAGTAATAAATATAACTTTAGTTCTCATACTATTTTTTACCCAATAAATAATACTATTTTTTTCTAATATAAGGATAATATAGATAATTAATATTATATTTAATAATATATAATTATTTCTTTAATATTTATGTACAACTCTAAAATAATTTATATTTAATAATAGAGGGAGTAATATTATTGAAGTATATACGTAACATGCATGATTAATGCATGAGGGGAGCAATCAACATAATCCAGTTGCGGTAGGGGGCTGCATGGGCAAGTCAGATCTGCATGTGCTGCATCAAATTAAAGTCAGATATTTATTACTGGTATCCTTACGCGTGTGAAAAAATATATAAAACATAAAAAATGAGTATTGTTAAAAATATTTTATTGAAAAAGTTATTATTTAAATTCTTATTTATTACAGGATTTTCATTATTTTATTCTTTTATTTGTAAATTGTGATGCTTCTAATGAATAAAATTCTCGATCCATTTTTAGATTATTATTATCAAATAAATAAATAAATAAAATTCCACTTATCCTACTATTCTATTTTATCTCCTTAATTTTCTCTCATTAGCTCAATACTTAGTTATATAATAAACAAAGGCAAGCGATATTTTCACAGTAATTTTTGATATTTTCACACGCAAAGTATTGTTGTAGATGTAAAAGTTATCGCTATAGGATCTATAGCGACACTTTTCGTATGAAAATATCAAAAACTGTTGTAGAAATATCATTTCCCTAAACAAAAAAAGGCTTCACTTTGATGTCTACACCAAAAGTAATCGTCCCATTTTATAATATAGATTTCTCATTCATTAAAAGAGTTTTATCTAAAAATATACAAATATTTAAAATATATTTTTGTTTTATGAGTCTAACGGCATGATAAAGAAATTATGATTATATATTTGATCTCATGGTCTTATTTTATACTATCACTCATTTTTTTTAAAATGAAATTATTTTACTATAACAAAAGAAAGAAATTGACAAACGAAACTCTTTTTATTAACATATAAGAGTTGGAAGGTCCGAATAAAATCAATTGTATTTACACTTTAAGAGCCTGTTCAGCAACGATTTATTTTACAATGACTTAAAGTTAATTTATAAGTTAGGACTTATAAGCAAAGGCGTTGGGCATCAATTTATCTTTTAAGTTAGAAATTAAGTTTATACAAGTTATGAAGGTACTCGACTCATAATGACTTATAAGTTAAAATCAAGTGTAAAGATTACTAAAAAAGATATTAATAAAAAGAGAGACAAAATAGACATTACATTTAGTCAAACTAACTTATTTTAAAATGATTTATAAGTCATTTTAAAATAAGTTACAAGTACTTGTTTATTTTTTTTTTACTTAAAAATCAACTTCTCAGTAAAAAAATAAGTCATTGCTAAACAGAAGAACAGTGACAAATGACTTATATATTTGTTTGACTAACTTATAAGTCACTGCGGAACAGTAAGAGGTACCCCCAACAAATCAATAAGTCTTGGCAGACAAGTTTGTCTGACCGGAATATTAGATCGGTCTAATTTTTTTTTTCATGTGACTTTCAAAAAATATATAGTATTTATTCTAACTGAAATTTTTACATAATATAGTATTTTGGATGGATATATATATAAAATAGGGTTGTACAGTCCTGAACAACCCTATTTTGTATATGCATCTAAATTACATCTAAAACACTATATTATATAAAAATTTTAATTGAAATAAATATTTTTTAAGAGCCAATGCAAAAAAAATAATAAATAAAAAATAAAAAATAAAATAAAATTAGACCGATCCAATATTCATGTACAATAAACATGTCCACTCCCAACAGATTAAAACTCCGAAAAAGATGGCAAGAGTTGGATGGTTCATTTAAAGTGTAAAATATTGGTTGGAGATGTTAATGGTCATGTGGAAATTATGTGAAAGTGCCATCTTCCAAAGGGTCTCCTATTATATTTATACCGGACAGCCAACAATATAATACGTGGTCAAAAAGATCACACCAGGAGGGGAGAATTGCACAAAGTGATAGTAGTTTAGTTGAGAAGTGGTTAGTATGAAGTTTATTTTTGAATAAATTGGTTAGTTAATAGAGTGCTGTCACACAGGTGAGACTCTATGTGTGTCAGCATTTTATTGGCCAATTGACCAACTTACTCAAAAAAAAACTTCATGCTAACCGAATCCGTTTAGTTGGATATATAGATGTGACAAATAAAATCAGTATTAATTAATTGAGAAAAAAATGCAACATTAATTGTCTGCTTAGATTATTCATTTGTAAAGGAACAATTGTGTACTAATTATAATTGTAACTTGAGGAAGAGATTTGTTAATTATTTAAATTTACACTACCCATTTATTTTATATACACTGCTCACCACATTTAGCGACGGACCGGATGATGATTTGGTCCGTTGCTATAGGACACTATAGAACAGATAAACGATTTATATGTTATAGCGACGGTTCGATGCGTCGCTAAAAGCTAAGACGACGGTCCTCTGATATACGCGACGGACCGAACCGTCTCCCGGTCCGTTGCTAAAAGTGGTGAGCATGGTATGTTAAATAAAGAGGTATGCACCTGATCGGCTGATCCTCTCCGTTTAAACTTAAGGATGTAAACATCACAATAACTCAAATATTATAGAGTACAATTTTACATTTTATTCGAACAACAAATATGATAATTAATAGCATTTTTTAATTGATTATAATGGGCGTTACCAACTTGGAAAAATTATTATACTAGTAATAAATAAATTAATGGCCATAAGGCCCATAACATATGAATATTTTGATATTTTCCAACATATACAACCATGGAATTGATAAATACTAAGTACATTAGAAGAATATAATGTACAACTGTATTGCTCTAAAATTAACTTCTACGCACATAAATTTGGCCAAGTACTACCTAGGAATGGCAATGGCACGCATTCCATTCCATCACATCTCCGGTGGACACATTTTTTTTTTATGGGGATTAAAATTTAATAATCATCTTCGTGTCTAAAAAAAATATTTTATGATTTTTTTATTTAAAAGCAATTAATTTTAATTATATTTAGAATAATATGTATATGAAAATTAATAATAATTTAGCGCATATATGATAAATACACTAAAGAGATATATCATGCGATATAATTATATTAATATTAGTAGTGAATTTCAATATTAAATTAATATCATAGTTAATTTAATTCATTTAAACTTAAAATTTTACCAAATCACATGATTGTATCAATAATATATGTGAATTTGAAACATAATAACTATAACATTAGTTGAAAAATTATATAGTAGATTCATTCCTAACTAAAATAAAATTAATTAAAACACGAGTTTCATAATTCTATTCGGATTATAATTGCAAGTAAATTTTGTCAATATAAACGCTAATACAGAATTCCATTACAAACTTAAATAAAATTAAAATAATTGTTTTCACATATTAATCAAAACTAAATAAATTTACAATAATCTATTCAAATATTTAACTTAATAATTGATTGAAAGAATCTATAATATATAATTCAATCATTAGCTATATATTTGAATAAATATTTAACTATTTAATAGCTACAATTATATTTATCGAAATTACAAAAAAATTTAATTATTAATATAATAAATTATTATCCATGTCACCCATTCATTTTCCATATTGTTCTAGGAAGGAAATAGAAAATTAATGTTATATTGGAATTAAAAAGCCAACTAATCCATTAATTAATTTCAGAATTTCTTGTCACAGGGATAAACAAATGCATCAACCACATTAATGTTAATTTATTATCCCCACCTTGTTTCAAAATAAAATCTAAAGTATCAATCAAAGCTTAATTATACCAATAAAAACATCAATTTAATTGAGATTATTTAAGAAGTAATAAAGGCCCAAAATATTGGTTGCATTGTGTAAGACCCCAAATTATTAATAAATGAAATTTAATTTCATCTATTTATTATTCTGAAATAGTAAGGGTTGATTTGATTAATGTGGTTAGTTATGGGTAAAATGCGCAAATATTTTAAATAAACAAGTGGTTATAAAATATTCATTGTTGTCGGGGAATATTCGCTTGGTCGTGGAATATTCTTACTGTCGGAGAATATTCGTACGACGGCGCAGTCTTTTATGGGCCCCATAACGGAAAGCGATTGGATGAAGAAAACGACAGAAATAAGTTGTTTATAAATAACGGCGTAGTTGTTACCGTTAATACTGTTGAAATACCCGGTAGTTAAAGCACGGTAATACGCGTTGTTGCACAGTAGCACACGGTATTGCATCAATTATTGATTCTTACGTAAAAAAGGCACTACTCAATAATGGTTACAGTAATTACTGTTCAATATTTTATTTTATTGATTAAATAATTGCTACGTTGATATTTTACAATTGTCACTACACAGTATTTTCTATTATCGGAGCAATAATTCATATTATCTGAATAATATTATTAGATAACATTATTGGCAATGTCTAGAAAGTTCTGTCTAAGGAGAGGTTTGGTCATCTAATTGTGCGCCAGTAAGGAGAAATCCTTATTGGAAAGCCCCCTCTTTCCTAGGAACGGCCTGGTTGCCAGTACTGTGATTCTGTAATATTATTTGTGTATAATTAATTATTGATTTATACGATGAGGAAAATATTGATTTTATGTGGATATAGATGGAGAAAATTTTTAATGTGACAATTGTTGAAAATTAATATTTTATCTTTTTCTGATAAAATAATTCATTTAAATATATTATTTTAATAATATAATGATGGTGATATTTTTACAATGACTGTGGGATATATGAGTATATGAGGAGGAAGAGTATTTTTATAGTATTAAATGATTAACACATATTTTGTGTGTTGGTGGACACAATTCTTGACCGAAAATTTATTATTGACTATAAAATCGCCCGTTTGTGGATTTCGGTCAATTTCTGTTTGGAATTTGGAAAAACTTTCTTCTGCAAAGTTGTAGAGAATTGAATTTCCTATAAAAAATCGTGAGATTCGAATTTTTTGATAAAGGGCTATTTATTATGAATTATTGAAGTTCTGAAGTTCCGAAATAATTGATTTTTGGAAGTTTTATTTATTATTTTGAAGAAAAACGTTTTTTGAAATTTAAGTGGGCTAACATGTGATATAAATGGGCTGAGATCAGATGTCTAGAGGTGGACTAAGGAAAATTTGATAAATATATTAATATTATATTAAATTTTCTGCTTTGGTGTTCTAAGCATTTTTCTATACATAGGGTGCTTAGGTTAGAATTGAAAATCACACCAGAAACACAAGTTTCTCTCTATTTCTCTCTCTATATCGAGCGTATTCTTGTGAGTATTTGATACGTTGAGTGTTGCTATACGGTGCAAGTTTCCTTCAGCATTATATCTAGTATTCCAGTCAGAAGTACCGTCTTTCCGAGGTAAGAGATGTTATTTCTTCTTAAACGATATTATTTTCTTCAATATCATTATGCCGAAGTATTGATCTGAACTTTTTATCAAATTTGGAACTTTTCATGTCGGGGTTACTATTCACGAGTTACTATTCACCGAAAAATAAAATTTTCTTCTTTTCGTCCAAAATATCTATTCTGGATACTAGCTTTGATTGTATCCATGTTTTGATCATTCTTGAATTTTACTCCACTATGATTATTTATGAGGTATTTTTGGACATGGAATAGCTGAAATACGAATCCTTAATATTTATTATTTTGTTTCACTGGATTCGTTTCCTTTAAAATATTTTTCATCATCCTCAGTCCTAAATGATGATATAATTGAATATCTTTGGCCTGTAGTGCAAAGATTAATGATTTCTGATGAATATCTTTAGCCCGTAGTGCAAAGATGAACATGACCAACTGGTGAATATCTTTGGCCTGTAGTGCGAAGATGAATATTGATTGATGTTACAGGGATAAAATGCTGATGATGGACTTTTAAATTCATAGATAATAGTATATTTCATTCTCTACGTAACTCTTCTATGAATTATTATTTTTCGCTGCGAATATTGATTTAAAACTTGTTGTCTATTGTATTCTATTATATTTTTTCCCTGTTGAAGACTAACGATAATTTGTTCTATGTTATCTTAGTCATAATGTTCTTTACTGGGCTAGTTGAGCTCACCCTTTTCCTTTTTGTTCCATTTTTCTCAGGAGGCGAGAATGTAGCGAGTACTAGTCGGGGTATGGAATGATGGTTCTAGAAGTTATTTTAGTAGTCCTCACCATTTTTGTGAAATAATGTATCAATGATTGTAATGAGGACTTATTTGAGTGTGGATATTGTCTAGATGACAATATTTGTATTTAAACTCACAGTTCTTATGTTGTAATAATAAAGATGTAGTTGTTTCTGTACCATGTTATTGACGACTCAGAATGGGTGTTGTATACCTGTTTTGGGGGCGTCACACATTGCATGGATTATGACAGGTCTTTAATAACTTCTGTTTTAAGTAACTTCAGCAAAATGATATCAATTCTAAATCTTAATCAAAAAGTGCCATCAATATAATTGAGATTATTTAAGAAGTGATAAAGGCCCAAAATATTGGTTGCATTGCATGGATTATGACAGGTCTTTAATAACTGCTGTTTAAGTAACTTCAACAAAATGATATATCAATTCTAAATCTTAATCAAAAAGTGCCATCAATAAAAGTTTGCCATAGTGATGCTCATATATTCATATACCTTAACAAGGATGCATTTAGCATGAATTTCCCTAACCAAGACCATCGGTGAGTTAAGTCCTATAGTGCCAACACGTCATTGCATCAAAAATTAGTTGGCAAGATTCAATTGGGGCGCAAGTCGTCATTTGATAAATTTAATTAAGATTATTCGGATGCACTAATCGGCACAAGGGGCTTCTAATTTTTATTTTAAATAGACGTTTTTTAAAAAAAAATAATTTTTTTTAAAAGGCGCAAACACAAGTTTAACTGACATTGGTTGGAAATTCTTTTTTATTAAGCAACTTTGAAAATGAAGAAAGTCGGGTAAGTTAAGAGGGAGAGAGAGTAAACGCCAGTGGAATTGGCGTTTGATTATTTATTTATTTTTTTTAAAGCAAAGATGTCAGAATGAAGAGAGAGAGAGAGTGAACGTTGTGACGCCCCCAGAATAGGTATACATCACTCATTCTGAGTCATCAAATACATGGTACAGAAATAAATATAACTTCATTAATACAATTATCGTGCAAAATACGACAACACATAAACTGTGAGTTTAAATACAAATATTGTCTAATATACAGTATTCAAACTCAAAAAGAGTCCTCATTACAATTATTATCACACTAGCTATTTTATAAAATAGTGAGAACTGCTAACACAACTGACTGAAAATATCACTCCACACCCTGACTAGTTCCCGCTATATCCTCGCCTCTTGAGAAAAAAATGAAACAAAAAGGAAAAGGGTGAGCTCAACTAGCCTAGTAAAGAATATTATGACTAAGATAATATACAACAAATTATCATTAGTATTCAGCAGGAAAAAATCTGATAGAATATAATAGACAACAAGTTTTAGATCAACAACTGCAGCGGAAACAACAATCCATTAGAAGAGTCAAGTAGAGAATGAATTCTACTATCTTCTAATATTTAAAAGTCTATCATCAATATTTTATTCATGTAACATCAATCAATATACATCTTGAATCAAATATTCATCTTTGCACTACAGGCCAAAAATGTGACGACCCCAAACTCGGGTACTTAAAACCCGAACTCGGTTCTTCACAATACCATTTCTATGAGCGGAATAATACTAATAATAATAACAATAATATAAAAGATCAACTTAATTTACATAATTATCAGAGTCTAGCTCCCAAGTACGTAACCTTTAAACATTCATTACAACCCATGATAGATAATATATATCATAATTGTATTAATATCATCAAACTATTACATAACATAGTAATTCGTTCATTCAGCAACCTTCCCTTTTCCTTTATTCTTAGCAGAGCTCTCTGGTCGTTCGCACTTAACTGAAAATATTTAAATTTAAGCAAGGATGAGCATTTGAGTGCCCAACAAGTAATAGCAATATATATATATATATATATATATATATATATATATATATATATATATATATATATATAAGCTGAAAGGATTTAAATATTTTCTTTGTACTATTCTTCTACAACCAGTCAATAGTTGTGAAGTATTCTGAACCGATAATAATAACATAACAACTCTCTTTCAAATTTTTGAAACTACATAATGACTATAACTGGGGTTATGGTGACATGCCATGAACATTGTTTTCATTTTCGAAAAGGTTAAACAGAAATTCATCTGTAAACCGACATAACTTACGGGCACGGGGGGTGATCAGTCCGTTATGCCCTATATTAATCAATACTACATTACAAGAACGATAGGATCGTTCACTCTGTTCCACCTTGGGTGCATAAAAATTTTTCCCGTGTAAGGATGTTCGTACTTGTCTGGGTTCCAAATTAAAGTTTTTATCTTGTTTCAACAATAATCTATAATTCAACATATATATATACGGGTAATTGACAAAGGTATATAAACATGTGATTAAATACAATGATTATCCAAGTGGGGACACTTGTTTAACCATTTACAGAAATTAACGAACAGAATATATATATCTGAATTACCATATACTAACATGTTGATAAGCAATGAGCGTATATAATATAAGGTTAATAATCTGTACAGTAATAATATAGTTTAGAAACATTCTTACTCATGTCCATTGCATAAAGAAAATGCAAAGGTAAGATACTTGTCTGAAGCGCTGCTTACAGTTTGTAATTTAGATTTATCGCTTATCTCACGACCTATCATTAATCAGATCATTCGTTCGATTAGAACAATATACTATAACACATAATATTGCTTATTGCAGCCAGCACATACCCTAATCACATTGGCACATAGATTTAACAACCATTGAATCACAAATAATCACTTATTTAATCACATTATCTAAGTCCAGATCAATTTCTGAAATATGTCGGTGTACCGACAACTTTATCGGGTAATTATCGAGTCTAAGACTCTATTCTGTAACTTAATATCAGTCATATTATTTTTAAATTACTTAAGATAATTTTAAAACATTTATTATAATTTATTTCGAAATTTCAAACATCGGAATCACATTAAAATGATTTAAATATTGATCAATTCTGTTACCATTAATATTTAATTAGTATTAAACTATTAATGAAATCATTTCTAAAATATTAAAGTTATTTATAATAACTCAAAATATTTTTAAAGTATTAAAATTAACTTTAAATGATTTTTAAAACATTTAAAATCATTTCTAATTAATTACCATTATTATCAAAGTATTAATGTTCTATTTATCAAAATATTAAAAGTCATTATTCATAAATTAAAATATTTTTAATTCATTTATATCCCTTTTAAATGATTTTTAAATTAATAAAACCATTTATAAACCATTTATTTAATATAATTATTAAACAAATTTAATATCATTAGTAATAACTTAATAATCATTAATATTTAATTATTAATAAAATTATCCTTTAAATATTAAAAGTTATATTTTATAACGTAAAAATATTTTTAAACACTTTATTTTCATTTAAAATGATTTTTAATATAATAAAATTATTTTTAATTAATTTATTTAATTTATTTAGTAAATAAATTAATTACCATTAATATCAATTTATTAATGAAATTTATCACAAAATATTAAAAGTCATTAAAAATAACTTAAAATATTTTTTTATATCATAATATAATTTTTAATAACTTTTCCAATATTAAAATCATTTTTAAATAATTTATTTAATATTATAATTAAATAAATTAAATACTTTTAATATTCCAAAAATATTAAATATTTATGAAATATATTTAAAATAATTAAAAACTAATTTTCGGAATTTAAAATAATTTTTTATAATTTATTTTGCATTTTTAATAATTTAAAACTAATTTTCTCTATTTTGTATTAATTTTCAAAAAATAGTATATTATCTGTCGCTAAAGACCACCTATAGCGACAGAACCGTCGCTATAGGTTTTCTTCATGTTCTTGGCCAAACCCAGAAATGCATAGTCAGTTGCTAAGGTGTCACGTTTGACCAACAATAATTCAGTGTGTAGTGTGATTCTGGACCAACTAAGCATTAGAGCGTGTAGTACAGTAGTACTAGTGTAACACTTCAAGCTACAACAACAATCATGACCATACTACATAAACCGAATGAGATCTGGCCTTCCCAAAAACTTTGTCAGAGCTGTTCTTCATTTCTGGGTTTTCCAGAAATGAAGAACAGTTCATACTGCCTTCTCTCGATCTTTATATCTTGCAACACATGAACGGGTTTCGTGATCTTAGGCTTTCAGGTTGTAGAACACATGTAAGTCTAGAGATCCATTACATAAAATCACAATAACAATAACAAAATAGCAAGATCGATCTTGTCCGGTCAAACAAGGTCAGAAACCACGCTCATGAACTTTCTGGGTTACCTAGAAAGTTCATCCGTGGATTTTCTGCCTAGTTTGACCATCCTCTAAATCTCACACGTTTGTGATAAAAGCTATCTAAAAGTATTAACCTGTAGTATAACTACCACACTATAACTTTAATGTAACAAAAGAACCAAAACATACACACACTGATAGATCAAGGCGGTCAAAGATGTTGTCAGGCCGTTCTGGGTTACCCAGAAATGTCTGGTCATAGCCGGTCAACCACGTTTGACCTTGAATATCTTGCTACCTAGACCAGATCTAAGTCTGATTTCAAGTTCAGATCACAGACCACATAACATACTACAAATACAAACCTTCAAATATACGAAAACATAAACAGAAAGAGATCTACACGATCTGACATTTGACTGTTAGAAGCATTTTAAAATTTTTCCAGATTTTTGAAAACACCAATTTCGTGTATTTAAATGTTATGGACCCATAAGATACCAACCCAGATCATTAAATTAGACTACAAACAACACGTTACAACTTCAAATCACAAGATCTAACAACAGATTTTTGGACAGAAATTCTAGAGTTTGTTTATACCTTTAAATGAGCAATTCTTGATTCTATGTTTCTGATTTGGTTACGACACACGTGGGGCTTCAACATATGACTGATATACTATAGTTTTTCATCGGTTTTAGAGAGAGAGGCTCAAGTATGAGAATTTGTGCAAAATAAGTGGCTAAATGAGATTTTTCTCTCTCCAATTCTATATATAGATGTCTTGGATGCATGAATGGCTGATGTCTAGAGCTTGTTGCTGTCATTTTTAGCACATGGGGTTGGTATGAGTTGGTCACCAACTCTCATCTTGTATAGATTTGCAAGCAAACATAAAAATGTGACAAAAGGGCTTTTTGGTCATTCTCATATAATTTTTATTTCTAGATTGGTCATATGAATTTAAGGGCAACTATGTAATCCTTGCAAACCCTTAGGGTTTGACCCTAACGTTTAGCACAAAAAGAATTTCTAGAATTGCAATTAGGGTTTGCACAAAATAAAATTAAAATCAAATAAAAATTTAAATAAACTTTAGTTTCTAACATTTTGAAATTAAGATTTCTAATTATGATTAATTTTCTAATTACGCTATACAGGAACATTAAGGATTAATATCATATAATTATCATTAACATTGCTAAAATAATAATTAGGGTTTATAATTTTGATAATTAGGGTTACTAATTTATAATTAAATTTTCTAATTATCAAATTAGGGTTTAAAATTTTAGGGTTTCCAAAATTAGAAATTAAAATTATAATACGTGCTAATTAATCACATTAACACAATTACAACCAATCTCGAACTCTAATTTAAATTTCAAATTAGGGTTCCTCATTGCCAAAAATTATTTAGGATTTCTAGATTATAATTAGGGTTTTCTAAAAATTAGGGTTTCTAGAATTTTAATTAGGGTTGACCTAATTAATAAAATCATTATATAATACACATCATAAATTATATAACACATTTATAAAACAATCTTGCACTCTAATTTGGATCTCAAATTAGGGTTTAGCATTATTATTAGGGTTTGGTCATAATACACCGTAATTGGCCTACCATTATCAATCCAAAAATACAGTACATATTCATAGCACTAAAAAATTAAAATATAATTAATATTATATTATTATTCTCATACCTTGACAATAATCCAAAATTAGGGTTTGGATTCCATATCTAATTTATTCTTCATATTTAACCTTAACAATTAAGGTAAAATAATTAACTTAATAACTTATACTAAAATTCATATAATAAAATCATTATTATAATTATTCTAAAAATCACTTCATATATTATTTAAATAATATATGCTTATATTTTCATGGAAAATAATTAATAAAAATATTTCTACCATAATTTTAATTATTATAAGAATATACTTTATAATAATCAAAAATTCTAAAATAAAATTACTTGTAAATATTTATGTAAATAACTATATTTTTATTTACCACATAAATACACATACACATTCTCTTGTACAAATCCTCATCCTTAAATAAATAATAATAATAAAAAATTATAAGCAAATTTTCTTATTTATTTATGTAAAAAATATCGGGTTGTTACAAAAAATATTCATTTGTATCACCAGTTGGTCATATTCATCTCAATACCTGTTCATATTTGTACTACGGGCCAAAGATATTTATCAATTAATCATTCATCTTTGCACTACAGGCCAAAGATATTCAGTAATATCATCATTTAGGACTGAGGATGATGAAAAATATCTTTAAAAAAAACGAATCCAGTGAGACAAAAGTACAAATATTAGAGATTCGTACTACAGTTTATCCAAGTTTAAAAATACTCCATAATAATTAATTGTGGAACAAAATTTAAAAATAAAGATCAAAATATGGATACAATCAAAGATAGTAAGCATACTAGACATCTTAGAAAAAGAAGAAAAAATTTATTTATTTATTTTTTAAACGCCAGTGGAATTGGCGTTTGATTATTTATTTATTTTTTTAAAGCAAAGATGTCAGAATGAAGAGAGAGAGAGAGAGTGAACGTTGTGACGCCCCCAAAATAGGTATACATCACTCATTCTGAGTCACCAAATACATGGTACAGAAATAAATACAACTTCATTAATATAATTATCGTGCAAAATACGATAACACATAAACTGTGAGTTTAAATACAAATATTGTCTAATATACAGTATTCTGTAAGACCCCAACTTTTATAAATAAAGATGATTTTTTCTATAAATATCATTTTTGAATATTATGGAGTGAAATTGATATAATGTTATAGTTGTGGGTAATATTTATAAATTTTACAAAGTACGCAAGTTGCTATATAATATTCGATTGGTCGGGAAATATTCGTTTTAGCAGGGAATATTCGTACGACGACACAATCATTGGTGGACCCCACAACAGAATTATTGTCAGATTGAGAAAACGACAAAAAAATACTTTATGAAAATAACGGCGGAAGTTTTACCATTAATACTGTTGAACTACTCGGTAGTAAAAGTACAGTAATACGCATGGTTGCATAGTAGCACACGGTATTGATTATTGATCCTTACATGATAAGTCACTCAGTTTTGTTTTATTGGTATTATTAATGTAATAAAACGGAAAAGCTTTTTATATAAAACAGAATACTTTTATAAAGTTATTCGTTTTATTAGGCTAATAGTAAAATCTTTTTATATAAAACAGAATACTTTTATAAAGTTATCTGTTTTATTAGACAATAATTAGAATATATTTTATTTTATTATGCATAGTGTTTGCATAGTGCCTGCATAGTGTTTGTATAGTAAAATTTTTTATAAAGTTATTCGTTTTATTAGATTATAAATAGAATATATTATATTTTATTTAAAAGATTTTACTTTAAATATGGACCGTCAGATTAAAATAAATCAATCTAGACCGTTCATGAGTTAGTTACTATGCAGTCCATTCTTCTATAAATAGAAGCTCATTCCTTCATTATTTCTTACGAATTCACTGAAACTTTAGAGAGAAGTTATAAAGAGAAAGAAGAAAAGTATTCTGCTACTACACTAGTCATATATCCAGTATTCTTCTTCTTAAGGTAAGGGGTATTATTTTTTTTTGTATTCATGAAGAGAACTTCTGTTATTCCATTATTTACTATTCTGTTGGAATAACCTGTATACGCGGGCTACCCTATACTTGGTGAAATTCTTCTGTTATTCCATTCTTTATTATTCTGTTGGAACATCCTGTTTGTGTGTTTACGCCGGACCTGGTTCCATTATTTATTATTCTGTCAGAATATCCTGTCTGTGCGTTTACGCCGGACCTGGTTCCATTATTTATTATTCTGTCGGAATATCCTGTCAGTGCGTTTACGCATGACCTGATTCCGTTATTTATTATTCTGTTGGAATAACCTGTCTGTGCGGTCCATCGCATGCCTGGTGATTTCTTTTGTTATTTCATTCTTTATTATACTCAGTTGGTTAAAGTTTTGGCTTTTATACTCCATGAAATTAGTGGAATATCCTTGATATTTGCGCTTCATCCAGTATATTTTCATAGAAATATTCTTCTGAGCATTCTTGAATTTTACTGCACAATGCAGTATCATATTGACAATTTGGACGTTATTGGTTCTTGGATTAATTAATTCTTGAACTTGTTTTATTGAATTCTTATATCATTGTCATCATCCTCATGTTTATATTCTGTTGAAAGTTATCTATGGCATGTAGTGCATAGATGGACTTGGTATGATTATAACCAGGGATTATTCGGTGTAATCATGACCGTAATGTTACAAATGATGTGGTAAAAGTCCTCATTGGCCCGTAGTGCATTGATGGACAGTTGTTGGCATGATCATGACCATTGATGAATACACGAATATCCTTGGCTGTGATGCATGGATAATTTATGGTTGTGATACTAATGAATATCCTTGGCCGTAGTGCAGGGATGATGTGGATTAATTATTAAGCTGAGTCTCAGCGATAAAAGTGATGAAAAACCTTTTAAATCATAAAAGATGGTGGATTTTATTCTCTACTTGAATCTTTTAATGGATTGTTTGTTCCGCTGCAGTTAAACTTGATGTTTGTTATATTTTATCAGTTTAACACTGTTGAAGGCTAACGATAATTTATTCTGCATTATCTTAGTCATAATATTTCTTACTGGGCTAGTTGAGCTCACCCTTTTGCTTTCATTGTTCTCTTCAGGAAATGAGAACGTAGCGGGGACTAGTCGGAGAATGGAGTGACGATTCAGAGAATAACATTAGTAGTCCTCACTATTCTATGAAATAGTGTGAAAATAAATGTATTGAGGACTTATTTTGAGTTTGAATCCTGTTTAGAAGAAAGTGTTGTATTTAAACTCACAACTTATGTTTTGTCGTATTTTACACGACAGTTGTATAATTAAGTTTTATTTGTATTTTATTCCATGTAGTTGACGACTCAGAATAGGTGATGTATACCTATTTTGGGGGCGTCACATTTGGTATCAAAGCTTAGGGATATGATCCCTGGCTGAGATGTGAGATAAGAACTAGGAGGGGAGAGACGGAGAATTCCTTCGCTAGTATGACCTACCTAAGTTTACTTGTTATTTAATTGATTGGTCAGAGTATAGAGATAATATGTGATATATTAATTAACCCTTGTTTTGTGGCAGTATTTGAAAATAACATCCGAGAATGTTGAGAATAGCAATGGAGCACAGGCGACCGTTGATTTATCACATATCAATAATCAGGATAATGTGCATCAGGAAGGCAATAATCCTCATGCAAATAACAACACTGACCAAATGATGAATGATGGAATGTTCAGAGGCTTTATGCAATTCATGCAACAGCAGGCGAGAGCAGCTCCTGTCCAAAATGTAGGTGGAAACACTGAAAACTCACGGACGGTCACCGCTAAACAGTTCAAGGAGCTGGGACCACTGGAGTTTATTGGAGAACCAAAACCACTTAAGGCGGAAACATGGATAAAGCAGATCACCAAGATATTTGATGTCTTGGGATGCGCCGAGGAGCAAAAGGTTCCCTTTGCCACCTTTATGTTGCGAGGAGAGGCAAATTACTGGTGGGAATCGGTAAAGCGTACTCAACCTGCTGCACTGAAGATGTCTTGGGAGAAGTTCCAAGAACTGTTCAATGACAAGTACTTTCCCGAAAGTATTCGTCACATGAAGGAGATAGAATTCTTCAAGTTAGAGCAGAATAATATGACTGTAAGACCCCGAATTTTATGAAATAAAAGTATTCAATTTTTCTTATAATTACTATTCAGTAAATGGTTAAATTGATAAAAGTTTAAAGTTATGAGTGAAATATGATTTTTTTTTCAAAATAAGCAAGTGATTATAAAATAATCATTGTTGTCGGGGAATATTCGTTTGGTCGTGGAATATTCTTTCTGTCGGGGAATATTCGTACGACGGCGCAGCTACTTGTGGGCCCCATAACGAATAACTGTCGGGTGAAGGAAAATGACAAATTTGAGTTTTTACAAATAACGGCGTAGTTGTTACCGTTAACACTGTTGGAATATCCGGTGGTTAAAATACAGTAATACGCGTTATTGCACAGTAGCACACGGTATTGCACAGTATTTTTAAAATTATTGATTCTTACGTAAGAAGGCACTACTCAATAATTGTTACAGTAATTACTGTTCAATATTTTATTTTATTGATTCAATAATTGCTACGTTGAAATTTTGTATTATTGTTGTTCAATAATTGTTGCTGCACAGTATTTCCTATTATCAGATCAATAATTCATATTATTTGAATAATATTATTAGATAGCATTATTGGCAATGTCTAGAAAGTTCTGTCTAAGGAGAGGTTTGGTCATCTAATTGCGCGCTAGTAAGGAGAAATCCTTATTGGAAAGCCCCCTCTTTCCTGAGAACGGTCTGGTTGTCATAAATGTGATTCTGTAATATTATTTGTGAATAATTAATTATTGATTCATATGATAAAGAAATATTTATATTATGTGGATATAAATGAGGGATATATTTTTGTGGTTAAAAATGAAGGAGTTAATGTTGAGGTTTTTATCAGTATTTTTGTCGGAATGGAGGTATTAAAAATCAGGATTTTTGAGATATTTTGCGGGGGTTATAATTTTTAATCCGACCGTTGGATCGTGGTAATTTTTGGATATGTTATACATATATAAGTTGAGTATATGTCCATAAATTTTGAACCGTTAAAAATGAACGTATGATTTGTTATGAATTTTAAGAGGTGACTGATTCGGAAATCAGGTTATAAATCATTTTTGGTGGAAAATTCTAAAATTGGTGGGCCCTACTTGTGGTTGGTGAAGAAATGTGCTGAATTATATTTCAAATGTGGTGGGTGGGAATAGTAGCAGGTAAAGCCATCAGGTTGTAGGTCAAACCTACCAAAATTTTCCTATAAATAGAGGGCTAAGTTAGAATTGAAAATCACACCAAAAACATAAGCTTTCTCTCTTTCTCTCTCTATATTATGAAGCATATTTTGTGAGTATTTAGATACTTTGAGAGTTTCTATTCATCAGTGCAAGTTTTCTTCAGCCTTAAATCGATCAGAAGTACTGCTCTTTTGAGGTAAGGGATTGTAAGGGATTGTAAGGGATTGTAAGGGATTGTAAGGGATTGTAAGGGATAGTAAGGGATAGTAATGGATTTTAAGGGTTGTTATGATTTTCAGTTTCATAATTTTTCTGAACTTCAAAAATTCTGAAAAAATTTGAAATGATATTTTGATGAGTTTTATTGATTGTGTCCAAAAATGGTGATTTTTGGATGTATAGATTGAGAGTTATGAATTTTATGAGAAAAGACTATTTTAAAAGTAACTGCTTATAATTTCTTGTGGTTAACTCCAAAATTGATGAAATTTTTATTGAGAGTACATGTATATGATGGAAGTATACTCTGTTAATTTCAGAATTTTTGGACAAAAGTATAATTTTTGATAAATGACTAAATATTCGGCTGTTTTGACCATATGAAAAATAGTAAATGACTTTTAAAAATTCTGAGAAAAATATATGTTCACTATGGGACTATATTATGCTAAATTCCAGAAAAGAAATATTTTTGGAACTGATTTGGTATTTTTCATAAAAATAGTCTAGTTATGAGTAAATGAATTAAATATGTTTTATGAAGAAAGAAAATTGGAAAATAGGATTTTATGGCTTGAGAATCCTGTATGAGGTATATGCAGATTTTTGATGAGGGTTTTGGTTATTGATGATGAAATTGTAAGAGTTGGCATTTTATGATGATTAAATGCATTAATTAGTAAAGTGTAAACAATTAAAATAAATTGTTTATAAATTTAAGTAATGTTATTCTTTCAATATCATTATACCGAAATATTGGTATGAATTTTATTGTAAAATTTCTATCTTTTGTGTCGGGGTTACTATTCATGAGTTACGAATATTACTCTTGAGATTAAAACTATATGTTGATCATATTATTTTTATCATCATATATAACATTTTTATAACCCTGATGTTGAAATTCTCTTTCACTGGAGTGTAAAGATGGGTAGATTATTGGTATGATCATGACTAGGGTTCTCTTTGGCCTGTAGTGCAAAGTTGAATTGTGACTGGTATGATCATGACCATTAAATTTATAATTGAATATCTTAAGCTTAAGTGCAAAGGTGAATTGATCAACATGGTTATAATTATTGTTTATATAAATTCTGAAATGATTATATATTTCTTTGAGATATGAATATATTTGGCCTGTAGTGCAAATATGAATTGTTGATGAATATCTTTGGCCTGTAGTGTAAAGATGAACTGTTGTTGAATATCTTTGGCCTGTAGTGCAAAGATGAACTGTTGTTGAATATCTTTGGCCCGTAGTGCAAAGATGGTTTGTTGATGAATATCTTTGGCCTGTAGTGCAAAGATGAACTGTTGTTGAATATCTTTGGCCTGTAGTGCAAAGATGAACTATTGTTGAATATCTTTGGCCCGTAGTGCAAAGATGGTTTGTTGATGAATATCTTTGGCCCGTAGTGCAAAGATGGATTTGTTAGTATGATTATAAACAGGAACTGTGATTTGGTATAACCATGATCTTTGATGTTTCAGGTAAAGACAGGTGATGAAAATATTCTTCGTCCTGGGTGCGAAGAAAAATTTATAGTCACAATTATGATTATGAGTTATTCATATGATTGTGGAAAGGAACTGTTGAGTGATGTTACATGGATAAAATATTGTTGGTGGATTTTTAACATGGAGAAGATAATAGACTTTATGGTCTATTTGACTCTTCTAATGGATTGCTCGTTCCGCTGCAACTATGGTTGAAATTTTTATCATTTACCATATGTTCTAAATCTCTGATTTATTGTTGATGAAGGCTATTGATAATTGAATTATCTTTAGTCATGATATTCTTTACTGAGCTAGTTGTGCTCACCCTTTTGCTTCACAATTCCTTTCAGGTAATAAGAGTGTAGCTGGGTCGAGCGAGGGTAACAAGGGAATAGAACGGTGGTCATCATTTAGTAGTTATATTTGGTGAAGAAAATAGGGTGAGGCAAACCCAACGTTGGAAGGGTGTTTTGTCACTATCATACAAGATGTCTAATGACATACAACCTCGTGTCATCATAAGACAAGGTTGTGCTCATCCACTTGCTGAGTATATCTATGGGCACTACCTATATAATCTTGGTGTTTGTTTGAAGTATAATTCTCAATTAGAGACAGTGGAGATAATGATAAGTCAAGAGAAGACTCACCATTGGGAAGAATATGATAGTAATCTTCTCGTTTTTCTTTGGGGTCTATTGGGTCAACCAAGGATAATTCTGTGGCCATATGATATCTATCATAACCTAGACGCGTGGCCTCCCATGTACGAAGGTTTTCTTGAGTACTTCCCAAAGATTCTAATTTCTAAAACAGTTTTTGACTGTACCTTTATGTAAGGTACCTTTGTGAGGTGCTGACACATGATGGTGTCCAATGTCACATTTGGTATATATTTGTATCCAAACTCACGGCATATCTGTTGTTGTATTTTGCACGACAATTGTGGTAATAAAGTTGTAGTTATTTTCTGTACCGTGTATTTGGCGACTCAGAATGGGTTGGGTGGAATGGACCTATTTTGGGGTTGTCACAATGACCGTGTCGCAGTACGAAGCTAAGTTTGCCGAGCTGTCCCGGTTTGCGTCCCACTTGGTGAATAATGAAGAGAGAATGACGCGGATGTTTTTAAGAGGTTTGAAGCCGGAGATACGTCAACATCTTATTTCTCATAAACTGTGTTTGTATTTAGATGTTGTAAATAGAGCTCAGTTAGTGGAGCGCGATAACGAGTCAACGCAATCAAAAGAGAGCAACATGAAAAATTATAATACCAGTGAAAGCAGTCATCGAAGCGGTGACAACAAGCGTGGAGAGAATCATCAGGCCAGAAATGGTAACCACTTCGGTGGTAATCATGGCCTAAACAATAAGAATGGACATTTCAAGAAGAGGAGATTCAACAATGATGGAAAGACGTCAGCACCAGGACCCGTGGTTAAAGAAGGAGAATGACCACCGATCATATGCTTCAAATGCGGAGGGGAGGGACACATCAGTCCAAACTGCGCGATGTCATCCAAAGCATGTTATAATTGTGGAAGAGAAGGTCACCTAGCCCGATTTTATCGTTCACCAAAGACAAGTTCAGCTAGGATGGAGGCACCAAAGGACGTCCCAAAAAAAGTCAAAACTGGTAGTGCAAGGGAGAGCATTTGTTGTGACCTCCCTGAAAGCAAGGAACCCGAACGAGGTCATCACGGGTAAGCTTATCATAAACTCTAGAGAAGTCTATACCTTATTTGATACCGGTTCTACCCATTCTTTTATTTCTCTTAATTGCGCTCAACGATTAAATATGACTCCGGAGAAATTAGACTTTGACTTATCTGTGGAAACTCCGTTGGGAGAAACCTTCATTACATCCACGGTTTATAAGTCTTGTTTGATTCAAGTTGGTACTCACACATTACCTGTCGATCTTATTTCATTAAAAATACTTGCATTTGACGTGATTCTAGGGATTGATTGGTTAACTACTTATCATGCAAAAATTGATTATTTTCGTAAGGTTGTTAGCTTTCATATTCCTAATCGACCTATTATGCGAATTCAAGCAACCAAACCATTAAAATCAATCGCTGTTATCTCAAGCCATAAAGCTATTCGTTTATTGAAAAACGGATGTCAAGCTTTCTTAGCTCATGTCACAGATCTAAACAAAAATACGTCAGCTTTGAATGATATTTCTGTTGTTAATAAATTTCCTGACGTATTTCCCGAAGAACTTCCTGGCCTACCTCCAGAGCGTGAAATTGAATTTTGTATCGACCTTGAACCCGGTACAAAACCCATTTCCAAAGCCCCATATCGAATGGCTCCTATTGAACTTCAGGAGTTAAAGACCCAACTACAGGAATTGTTAGACATTAGTTTTATTCATCCTAGTACTTCTCCTTGGGGTGCTCCTGTTCTGTTCGTGAAGAAGAAAGATGGGAGTATGCGACTTTGTATTGATTATCGGGAGTTGAATCATGTCACCATCAAAAAATAGGTACCCATTGCCACGTATTGATGACATGTTTGACCAGTTGCAAGGAGCACAATTCTTTTCAAAGATCGATCTTCGTTCTGGATATCATCAGCTGAAGGTTAGAACTGAGGATATTCCAAAGACGGCTTTCAGAACTCGGTATGGGCATTATGAATTCTTAGTTATGTCTTTTGGATTGACTAATGCTCCTGCTGCATTCATGGATATGATGAACAGGGTATTCAAGGAATATTTGGATCACTTTGTGGTCGTCTTTATCGATGACATCCTTGTTTATTCCAAAAGTCGTGAAGATCATGAGCAACACTTGAGGCTGATACTCCAAAAACTTCGTGAATACAAACTTTATGCCAAGTTAAAGAAATGCGAGTTCTGGCTGGAAGAGGTAGCATTCCTTGGGCACGTAGTATCAAGTCGTGGAATATCGGTTGACCCGACAAAGATTGAAGCTATTCAAAGCTGGGAGCAACCTAAATTAGTGACCGAGGTACGTAGCTTTCTCGGTCTAGCTGGTTATTATCGGAGATTCGTGGAAGGATTTTCTCGAATCGCTACTCTATTAACTCAGCTGACTCGGAAAGATACAAAGTTCGGTTGGAGCGAAGAATGTGAGCAGAGTTTTCAAGAACTCAAGAGGAGACTCATTTCAGCACCTGTTCTAACAATACCATCTGGCTCGGAGGGATTTGTCATCTACAGTGATGCTTCGAGCAAAGGGTTGGAATGCGTTCTCATGCAACATGAAAAAGTTATAGCCTATGCATCAAGACAACTCAAGGAATATGAGAGGAATTATCCTACTCATGATCTAGAGTTGGCAGCTGTTGTCTTTGCACTTAAAATTTGGAGGCATTACTTGTATGGGGAGAAGGTGGAGATCTTTACGGATCATAAAAGCCTCAAATATTTCTTCACTCAAAAGGAACTCAACATGCGACAACGACGTTGACTTGAACTGTTGAAAGATTATGATCATACCATTCAATATCATCCTAGAAAAGCGAACGTGGTAGCTGACGCATTGAGTAGAAGATCATATGCAAGTACGAGTGCGATATTGTCAACACAAAGACCCATTTTGCGTGATTTGCAAAGGATGGAGATAGAGTTAAAGACTCCAGGGACCCATGTGATGATGACGAATATACGAGTAGAACCGACTTTAATCGATAAAGTTAAAGCTGCTCAAGCTACAGACCTGGAGCTGATGCGTATGAGGAAGAAAGTGCAAAAAGGTGCTATGCCGGAAGCAAGAATCGATGAAGAAGGAATACTTCGAGTCAACTCCAGACTTTGTGTTCCTAACAACCCTGATTTAAAGTATGAAATCATGATGGAGGCGCACAACACACCGTTTGCAATCCATCTTGGAAGTACCAAAATGTATCATGATCTTCGTCATACATTTTGGTGGAGCAATATGAAGAGAGAGATAGCGTTTTTTATCTCAAGGTGTCTAACTTGTCAACGAGTCAAAGCGGAGCATCAAGTACCAAAAGGTCCATTGCAACCACTTGAAATTCCAGAATGGAAGTGGGAGCACATTACCATGGATTTCGTTACCGGTCTTCCAAGGGTTTCTCAAGGTATTGATGCGATTTGGGTCATTGTTGATAGATTGACCAAGTCTGCTCATTTATTACCTATACGAGAAACTTATACACTTGAACGTCTTACTTGTATGTACATAAACGAGATTGTAAGACTGCATGGTATGCCAGTATCCATAGTTTCTGATCGAGACCCGAGTTTCACTTCACGATTTTGGGTTAGTTTGCAAAAAGCTATGGGCACGGAGTTACGATTTAGTTCAACATATCATCCTCAGACGGACGGACAATCAGAGAGGACTATTCAAACTCTTGAAGATTTATTAAGACTATGTGTCCTTGATTTCAAGGAAAGTTGGGACAAGTTCTTACTGTTGGTGGAGTTTTTTATACAACAACAGTTATCAAGCAAGTATTGGCATGGCTCCATTCGAAGCGTTGTATGGAAGAAAATGTCGTTCTCCAGTATGCTGGGATGAGGTGGGTGAAGAAACGTTGTTGGGACCGGAGTTGGTACGTATGACTACAAAAAAGATTCAAACGATCCGACAACGTATAAAAACCTCACAAGATCGACAAAAGAGTTATGCTGATCTTCATCGAAAGGACGTGAAATTTGATGTAGGAGATCATGTGTTCTTACGTGTTGCTCCATGGAAAGGAGTTACGAGATTTGGAAAGAGAGGAAAGCTCAATCCTCGATTCCTCGGTCCATTTTTAATCCTCGATCGAGTAGGAACTGTGGCTTATAGACTCGCTTTACCGTCAAGTATGTCTCGTGTTCATAACGTTTTTCACATATCCATGTTGCGCAAATATGTGGAAGACCCGAACCACATTATTGAGTTAGAACCGGACGAAATAGCGGAAGATTTGACGTATGAAGAAGTTCCTGTTCAAATCTTGGATAAGAAGGAACATATTCTACGCTCCAAGGTTATACCTCAAGTCAAAGTTTTGTGGAGAAACCACGATGTTGAGGAAATGACTTGGGAGTTAGAATCTGAAATGAAATCAAGGTATCCTTACCTCTTCGACATACCAGGTACGTACCCTAATTTCGAGGGCGAAATTTCATAAGAAGAGGAGGTTGTAAGACCCCAACTTTTATAAATAAAGAAGAATTTTCTATAAATATCATTTTTGAATATTATGGAGTTAATTTGATATAATGTTATAGTTGTGGGTAATATTTATAAATTTTGCAAAGTACGCAAGTTGTTATATAATATTCGATTGGTCGGAGAATATTCGTTTTAACAGGGAATATCCGTACAACGACACAATCATTGGTGGACCCCACAACAGAATTATTGTCGGATTGAGAAAACGACAAAAATATTTTATTAAAAATAACGGCGGAAATTTTACCATTGTTACTGTTGAACTACTCGGTAGTAAAAGTACAGTAATACGTGTGGTTACATAGTAGCACACGGTATTGATTATTAATGCTTATGTGAGAAGTCACTCAGTTTGATTCAATTATTGTCAGTTAATAATATGAATTATTTAGCGATAATGACGTTTTGTTTTATTCGTATTATTAACGTAATAAAACAGAAACATCTTTTTATATAAAACAGAATACTTTATTAAAGTTATTCTATAAATAGAATATATTATATTTTATTTAAAAGATTTTTCTTTAAATATGGACCGTCAGATTAAAGTAATCAATCTGGACCGTTCATGGATTAGTTACTATGAATTCTATTTTTCTATAAATAGCAGCTCATTCCTTCATTATTTCTTACGAATTCACTGAACTCTAGAGAGAGAAACTATAGAGAGAAACTATAGAGAGAGAGAAGAAGAGTATTCTGCTACTTAACTACTTCCTTATTTCAGCTCGTCTTCAAAACGGTAGGGAATATTATTTTTTTTTATATTCATGAAGAGAACTTCTGTTATTCCATTCTTTATTATTCTGTTGGAATAACCAGTATATGCGGTCTACCCTATACTTGGTGACATTCTTCTATTATTCTGTTGGAACATCCTGTCTGTGTGTTTTACACCGGACCTGGTTCCGTTTTTATTATTATTCTGTTGGAACATCCTGTCTGTGTGTTTTACACCGGACCTGGTTCCGTTTTTATTATTATTCTGTTGGAACATCCTGTCTGTGTGTTTTACACCGGACCTGGTTCCATTATTTATTATTCTGTCGGAATATCCTGTCTGTGTGTTTTACACCGGACCTGGTTCCATTATTTATTATTCTGTCGGAATATCCTGTCTCTGCGTTTACGCCGGACCTGGTTCCATTATTTATTATTCTGTTGGAATAACCTGTTTGTGCGGTCTATCGCATGCATGGTGATTTCTTTTGTTATTCCATTCTTTATTGTACTCAGTTGGTTAAGTTTTGACTTCTATACTCCATGAAATTTGTGGAATATCCTTGACATTTGCGCTTCATCTAGTATCTATTCATGAAAATATTCTCCTGATCATTCTTGAATTTTACTCCACAAAGTAGTATCATGTTGACAATTTGGACGTTGTTAATTCTTGGATAAATTAATTCTTGAACTTGTTTTATTGAATTCTTATATCATTGTCATCATCCTCATGTTTATATTATGTTGAAAGTCATCTGTGGCCTGTAGTGCATAGATGGACTTGGTATGATTATGACCAGGGATTATTCGGTGTAATCATGACCGTAATGTTACGAATGATGTGGTAAAAGTCCTCATTGGCCCGTAGTGCATTGATAGACAGTTGTTGGCATGATCATGACCATTAATGAATATACGAATATCCTTGGCCGTAGTGCAGGGGTGATTCGATGATGTGGATTATTTTATTAAGCTGAGTCTCAGCGATCACAGTGTTGGAAAATCTTTTAAATCATAAACGATAGTAGAGTTTATTTTCTACTTGACTCTCTTAATGGATTGCTTGTTCCGCTACAGTTAAACTTGATGTCTATTATATTTTATCAGTTTAACATTGTTGAAGGCTAATGATAATTTATTCTGCATTATCTTAGTCGTAATATTTCTTACTGGGCTAGTTGAGCTCACCCTTTCTTTCACTGTTCTCTTCAGGAAATGAGAACGTAGCTGGGGCAAGTCGGGGAACGGAGTGATGGTCCGAATGATAGTATTAGTTAGTAGTCCTCACTATTCTATGTAATGGTGTGTTAATAAATGTAATGAGGACTCTTTTTGAGTATGAATACTCTCTAGAAGATAATATTTGTATTCAAACTCACAGTTTATGTTTTGTCGTATTGTACACGACAGTTGTATTAGTAAGTTGTATTTGTATTTTGTACTATGTATTTGACGACCCAAGATGGATGATGTATACCTAATTTTGGGGGCGTCACAGTATAGATATGCGAAAAATATTATGAACACGAGACATGCTTGGATGTAATGCAAGTCTATAGGCCACATTTTTTATTCGATCAAGAATCTCAAATGGACCAACAAATCGTGGATTGAGCGTTCCTCTCTTCCCAAATCTTGTAACTCCCTTCCATGGAGCAATACGTAACAATACATGATCACTAATATTAAATTTCACGTCCTTATGATGAAGATCCGCATAACTCTTTTGTCGATCCTGTGTCGTTTGTATACGTTGTCGAATCATTTGAATTTTCTCTGTAGTCATACGTATCAACTCTGGTCCCAATAACGTTGCTTCTTCTACATCATCCCAACATACTGGAGAGCGACATTTTCGTCCATACAACACCTCGAATGGAGTCATGCCTATACTTGCTTAATAACTGTTGTTGTAAGAGAATTTCACCAATTGTAAGTACTTATCCCAACTCTCTTTAAAATCTAGGACACGGAGTCTTAATAGATCTTCAAAAGTTTGAATAGTCCTTTCTGATTGCCCGTCCGTTTAAGGATGGTATGCCGAACTGAATCATAAATCCGTGCTCATAGTTTTATGCAAGCTAACCCAAAATTGTGAAGTGAATCTTGGGTCACGATCCGAAACTATGGATAATGGCATGCCATGTAATCTCATAATCTCATCCACGTACATACGAGTAAGACGTTCAAGGGAATAAGAATTTCTCCTTACTGGCGCGCAATTAGGTGACCAAACCTCTCATTAGACAGAACTTCTTTAGACATTGCCAATAATATTATCTAATAATATTATTTAAATAATATGAATTATTGATATGATAATAGAAAATATTGTGCAGTGACAATTATTGAAACAACAATAATATAAAATATCAACATAACAATTATTGAATCAATAAAATAAAATATTGAACAATAATTATTGTAACAATTATTGAGTAGTGCCTTCTTACGTAAGGATCAATAATTCAACAATACTGTGCAATACCGTGTGCTACTTTGCAACCACGCGTATTACTGTACTTTAACCACCGGATATTCTAACAGTGTTAATGGTAACAACTATGCCGTTATTTGTAAAAATTCAGACTTGTCGTTTTCTTCATCCGATCATTTTTCATTATGGGGCCCACAAATGGCTGCGTCATCGTACGAATATTCCTCGACAGCAAGAATATTTCACGACCAAACAAATATTCCCCGACAGCAATGAATATTTTATAACCACTTGCTTATTTTGTAAAATTTATACATTTCATACATAACCAAAATATTATATCAAATTATCACCTTATTATTCAAAATAATAATTAGAGAAAATTCAATTTTATTTATAAAAAAAGTTGAGGTCGTACAAACGCCACTTGAATTGGTGTTTGAAACATTATTTTTTAAACGAGAAACAGAGTTTAACGCCACTTGAATTGGCGTTTGAAATATTATTATTATTATTTAAAAAATAAAGATGTGGAAAATAAATTTGAGAGAGTGAGTTGAACGTCACTTGAATTGGCGTTGAAACCCCTTTTTATTGACAAAATTAAAAAAAAAGGGGTTCCAATGCCAATTCAAGTGGCGTTCAACTGTCTCTCTCTCTCAAATTTACTTTCTCACATCTTTGCTTTTTAAATAATAATAATAGTGTTTCAAATGCTAATTCAAGTGGCGTTAAACTCTGTTTCTCGTTTAAAAAATAATGTTTCAAACGCCAATTCAAGTAGTGTTCACTTTCTTTCTCTTTATTCTGACATCTTTGCTTTAAATAAATAAATAATCAAACGTCAATTCCATTGACGTTCAGTCTCTCTCTCTCTCCCTCTTAACTTATCCAGCTTTCTTCTTTTTCAAAATTGCTTAATAAAAAAAAATTCTCAATCAATGCCAGTTAAACTGGTGTTTGCGCCTTTAAAAAAAAAATTATTTTTTTTTAAAAAATGTCTATTTAAAATAAAAATTAGAAGCTCCTTGTGCCGATTACTACATCCGAATAATCCTAATTAAATTTATCATACGACGCCTTGCGCCCCAATTAAATCTTGTCCATTAATTTTTGATGCAATGACGTGTTGGCACTATAAGACTTAACTGACCGACGGTCTTGGTTAAGAAAATTCATGCCAACTGCATCCCCTTAACAGGAAATACTACTACTATTCACCCCACCCGGCCCGCCCGCTTTACACCTCAAATAAAAAGAAAAAGATAATTAAGTAATCACTGACTTGCTTTTTCCCTTGATTTTTTTAGACATTTGAACAAAATCTATTATAAATTAATTTAATAATATTGTGGATATTATTATATCAATGTGCATTGACGGGCTTCTTCTTCTCTTATTTTTTCAATAAAATTATGTTGTTATTTTTTTTTGTTCATAATTAAATTCTCTTTTAAATGTATAATTTTTTTTTAAACATAATTAGGGATGCTCCATAAATATACATAGAGAATATGAATATGACAATTAATACTAAGGATATTATAGATAATTTTTTATAAAAAATAAATTATTTAAAGTAAGTAGACATTTAACTTGGAATTACCTAAAATAGTAATAAATACTTTTATCCTGGGACGAATGAAGTATTAATTTAAGAAATTTAAACCCTTAAACTAATTTAAATAAATTAAAATATATATTCGTTTTGACACTATATATCACTCCTAATGGATCCGGTTATTATGAAATTAATTTTATGATAAGTTTATTAATTAAGTAATATAATACTGACACACAAAAAAATATTACTTTCCAATTTATGTGTTGATATTATATTAATTAATAGACCAAAATTAATTTCATGCTATCCCACCCAACTCTTAATACCTGTCTTTTGTCAACCATTTCAATTTAACTAATCTATACACTCATCCTCGCCGAGGTACACTAAAAATCCTCGCTAACCTCAAGACATGCGTTAACTCCTAAGCGCGAGTATTATATCATCAAAATCACAGGTGCGAGGATAAATATACTACATTCTCTTTAGTTCTCCCGCCATTTCTTTCTTTTTCGAGCATTAAATTCTCCTTTTCGTCTTTTGTTCGGTGTTAGTAACCACTCGTCTAAAAATTTAAGCCAGTATATGGAGGCCCAAATAATTTATATTATAAATTCGCGGAACTAGGGTAGTCTAGAGGGGAAGTATATTAATGTTAGTTAAATTTGATCTTTATTATAAAATGGTATTAATTCATTTGTTTTTTTATGTCCTTCCACCTATAAAAAATTAATAATATTATTTTAAGATAAAATAATATTAAATAAAATTGATAATTAATTAATTAATATTGCATTCATTTTTCTTACTGATTATATCAATTTTTTGTAAATGATAATAACTTAATTCATTTTCTTGCTTTGAGTGGTTCCTCTCAGTTGTCTCCAAGGAAGATGACCAGAACTACAATATAAGATTTTGAATGTATAATATTATAATTTATAATTTATCCATAAAAGTAACTAATCAGTTGATTAAAAATTTCAAAATCTGATTAATAGTCCCATAATTCGGAGGAAATTAATATATATATATATATATATATATATATATATATATTTAAAGTCATTAGACTCACAACTCAAAGGTTGACAAATGTTGAAATAAGATGTTGTGAAATATTATAATTGGACAAAATAAATTTGAAAGAAGCACTCCAAACGACAATAAATAATTTTTTTTACTGATGTATTTTGACCCCCTCTAAAAATGTTCTAATTCCGCCAGTGATTATAATAATATTGTATTTGAATTGAAAGAATAAAATTCAAAACAGAATATGTTTGGTTGTTGGCAATGATAGGTATTATTATATAATAATAAAATTATTACATATATTCATTCAATTGGAATAAATTTTATTTCACATTCTCCACATGAAATAAAAAAATAAAGCGATACAATGAATTTTCATTCCATTTGAATAACTTATCCTCCAAAATGATTATCAAATATACTATTTTTATTTAATTTCTTCATTTATTTCATTCTATCAATTTAAACATAGCATAACACTTCTACTCAAATGTAACTTTATAGATAAGGGACAAATTAAAATGTTTTGCATTATTTTAAATTAATATAAAGATAACGTTCAGTCGAAAAGATTTGAACTAAGATCTTACACATTCAAAATTTTAATACTATCAACTCATTTAAAAATAAGAAATTGTTAAATTTATAACACATTTTTTTATTTTCATAATAAAAGTGTCGATGTAGATGTATAACAACAGTGAAAATCGTCGCTATAAGATCTATAGTGATATTTTTATTGTGGAAATAATAAATTTTATTGTGGATTTAATAATTTTCTTAAAAATATAGGAAATTGATATTTTTAGACGTTAAAATGATATTTTTATAGAAGTCTACCTCGCATGAAAATGGAACCCACTAACTATAATAGTGCAAAAATAAATATACTACTAGTTTTTCAGTAAATCTATTATAATATAAAATCGTTCATATCATATTTTGATGACTCGTGTGCACAACAAGTCACTTGGAAGGTTTTATGTGATATAAGACTTATTTGTAGTTTTTTACGTGGAGTTGCCAAAATATATTCTGATTGATGGTGAGCAGACAATAGATATAATACTAACACTCACCGCACCAACTGTAATACTACTATTTAAGTTATAAAGATAAGCAAGAGGGTGGGAAATGCAAAGTTGTCTTTCCCTTCTAGATGGAGAAAACAAACTACGATAGAGGAGAGAGAAAACAAGCCATAAATGCAGAGCTCCAACTACTTAGTTGAGCAGGCAAAGTATAGTTAATGCGTATGGATCAGTAAAAATGCCTTGCTAACCCCAAAGTCCTCGTCTCATCTATCTCTTTTTGCCTTGTCCATAAAATTATTCTGTAATTCACAATGTGGAACTCGTCGGAGAGTATTTCCGCGAGGTCGGCGTCGTTCAGGGAAGACGGCGACGATGAGGAGGCGCTCCAGTGGGCGGCGCTGGAGAGGTTGCCGACGTATAATCGAGTTCGGAAGGGAATTTTTAAGAACATTGTTGGAGAGTCGAGAGAGATTGATGTTGATAAGCTTCAAGTGCAGGAGCGCAAAGTTGTGTTGGATCGGCTGGTGGATTCTGTTGAGGATGATTGGGAGAGGTTCTTCGATCGGATGCGGCACCGTTTTGACAAGTAACTAGTTCTCATTTTTTTTTTGGTTTGGTGTGATTCATACATACTGTTTTTCTTTAGTTTCATTCGTTTGGAATTAATTTGCATGCTGAGAAAGCTGAGGAAATTTTGAAATGATGTTAATTTAGTGGTACTTTTATGTAGAGAACTTCGCTATCAATGTGCCAGACTGATAAGAGTGCTGAATTTCACTCGATTTATTTTTCTTACTTCTATTTTTCCCATTTTGAATAAAATTTGTAGAGAGGGGAAGCATAAGCTTAAAGAGTCGATGTAAACGTTAATTCAGTATAATTAGATAATCAATAAGTAGAGAAATATTTTTGAAGAGTGTGAATGTGGTTTTGTGTTATTGTAATAGTTATCCGACCAGCCAAATAGGTCCTTTTGTTGTTAATTTCAGAACAAGGGTGTTTAGACTCTGTAGTTGTATTAATTACTCTACAAAAGCAAGATTTTTTACTCTTAATTTTGTTGATAATTTATGCTGGTGATCTTGAGATTATTACTAAGGAATACAAAAACTTACCTATTTCAGCCTGGATAGCTATGGTTCTTTGATGCTTGTATACTTAAAAAAATCTCATTCATGAATCATTTGGTTGACCATTTTACAGTGACTGAATTTCCTGTACCTCTTATGTTCATTGTAGAGTTGATCTGCAATTTCCCAAGATTGAAGTTAGATTTCAGCATTTGACAGTTGAAACCTTCGTCCAAGTTGGTAGTAGAGCACTGCCCACTATTCCCAATTTTCTTTTTAACATGACTGAGGTAGGCTTCATAAACAGTTGGTATTATGCAGAAATGTTTTTAATTGGTCATACCCTAATTCGGTAATTGTTATTCTATGTCATCAAGGCTTTCTTAAGGCAGTTAAGGATTTACCAGCCCAAAAGAAGAAAATTGTCAATTTTGGATGATGCCAATGGTATAATTAGACCTTCCAGGTATTTTTTTTCTCCTCATTTCTAACCTTTTCAACTAATTGACTGTTCACGTGCAGTTTTATGGTTCTAATGAACTTAATCTGCCAGTTCTTGATCTAGTATGTGATAACTGGTAATGTCCCCTTATAGATTGACACTGCTACTGGGTCCTCCAAGTTCTGGGAAGACGACATTACTGTTGGCCCTTGCTGGTCGCATTGAAAAAGATTTGCAGGTTTGCAACTTGTTTGCAATGCGGATTTAATTTTGTTATTCAGGAACTTGGGGTGAAAAAAGATTCCTTGTTGGTCTCATTTGTTTTTGCTCGCATCTTTAATATCTTGATTCCTGTGAAGATGTCAGGAAATATTACTTACAATGGACACAATTTGAAAGAGTTTGTTCCTCAGAGGACATCTGCTTATGTTAGTCAACAAGACTGGAATGTAGCAGAGATGACTGTGAGGGAAACTCTTGACTTCTCGGCACGTTGTCAGGGCGTTGGTTGTAAATACGGTAAGCTTTGAGAGATTGTACATGACTATCACAAGTCACCATGATGCTAAACCATTAGTCCCTCGAACAGATATGCTTGTGGAACTTGCAAGAAGAGAAAAGATTGCTGGAATTAAACCCGATGAAGATCTTGATATATTTATGAAGGTATGTATTAATGGTCTTTCCAGTAATTCATCAATGCTTTGGCTTTTCTTTGACTTTTTTTTTGTCTGCTAGTGTTGTACTTAGTTCCATTTTATACTCTTATATCGTTTCCTAGGCATTGGCTTTAGGAGGACAGGAGACGGGCCTTGTCGTGGAATACATCTTGAAGGTATTTTTTTAATGCTGATTACTCTTGGATTGTTATACCTTATTAACTTTAATGCAAGTCTTGTTTCAAATTCCCAAAGCTACTACATTTTTTTACTGCCTTGTGAGAATGACAAAATTTTTTGTTCACAACCTTGGCCAAATCCTGTGTTGTTTCTACCTACTGTTATACTTTCTGCTCTTGCATGCTTACAGACCGTATGATGGCCCTGGGAGCTGGATAGGTTTTGCAGGACTAAGTTTGACATAAGATGAAGGTTCAGTAAGAGAAATGATCTAAGGACTAAAATGACTTGGGATCAATTAGATATTTATGAAAGAATTTTTGTTTGGATTATCCCACATTTTTTATCCATGACCATGAGGGTGAGATGAGTAGGTGGGATGCAGAAGGAGAGCTGGATAAATAAAGCAGTTTAGATTACTAAGATGACTGATAAAATATGGAGCAGTAAAAATGCGTATAATTGACTTGATTTTAAGACCAGTTGGAGAAACCTACGGCAGAGTTTCTAGAAAATCTCATACAGCTAAATCACAGGGAAAGATGATGAAGTAGCTCTCAAGGGTTTTGACACTGTCTCTGACCCATGCCATGTTGGCCTGTCAAACTCATTGTAGATGAAGTAGGAAAGTGAAATAAAGATGCTGGAATGATAACATCAATACGAGGAAAGGCAAAAAGCTATATAAAGAATGAATATAGTACGGAATAATTTGGAGCTTGCACTATTTAAGGCCATGATGGTAGAAAGTATCACAATGGTTCAAGCCATATTGAGCCTACAGTGTTCATAATTAGAGATCTAAATGAAAGCATGATTCTTCTTAAGGAATAACGAGTTGCTTTATCTGTTGATGTTACAAGCTTTAGGTTTACACAATCACTTTAAAAGTTATATATTTATTAGTAAAAAAAGTTATAAACTCCTTCAATTCCAAAATATAAGATCAAGTTTAACTTTTCAAAGATATATTTTCAAATTTAAAATTGATGTGATTCATTATACCTGCGATATCAATAAATGTTGTAATTAGTAGCATTTTTTACATAATTTACAATTTTCATAATATAGAACTAATTTACATCATAACAACTTTGAATTTGAAAAATCTCAAAATTGACCAAAGAAAGTAAATATTGAACTAATTAGATTCCTGCTTGCACGGTATCATGCGTCTGTAGAAATGAGGTTTGTTTCCTTTAATTTGTCTGCATTTTTTTCTTTATCCGTTGCTTGCTTCTGAACTTTTTTTCTCTATATTGCTTCCAAGTCAGATAAAGATGTTGCATCACATATTCAACAACTTGGTTTAAATATAGTAGTAATCTTGTGATATTTTAGAACTGTCCTAGGTTATTACCTCGCCTTACCTATTACGCTCTGATACTAAATGTTAAGATGTAGCTCAAACCCCTATATCCTGTTGAAAAAGCTAGCTATCCAAGAGGGAGGTCCAATTCTACATCATTGATATCCCATACTACCAATATGGGTGACAAACTCACATTGGTATTCATAACAGTAGACCTTTCCGCTTAGGCAGTAGATTGTCTGCTTTGATAACAAATATTAAGTTCAAACTCCAGTTACTTTCTGAAAAGCTAGCTATCCAAGAGGGGATATCCAAGCCTATATTAACCACCATATGACAAGCTCACATTGCAATACTGTTTTGTGTTGCAATCTTTTGTTTGATAAGCTTCCAAATGAGATTGTATATGGTCGAGTTACACTGGACGTAGTTGGCGTTTAAGATGTATTAATGGGGTGAAGAGGTGATGTTATATTAGTGGCCTTCAAGAAGTACATGAAAAAGGTGCGCTGAATAACAAGTTACATGATGCAGTATAAACTATATAAGCTGATCACTCTGCTAATTAGACAGTAAGGTCACTGCAGAGAGATCAACGCTTGTTAAGTCATTCATTTCTAACTTTGACCCCTGAAGTACTAAATTTATCTGACAAAGATTTTAGGGTTGGAAATTTGTGCGGACACTCTGGTGGGAGATGAAATGCTCAAGGGAATCTCTGGGGGACAAAAGAAGCGGCTTACTACAGGTATTTTAATTCTAATCTAGTTTTCTTTAATTTAGAATGCTCATTACATTGTATTTTACTGATATTGCTTATGTGTTTGGCAGGTGAATTATTGGTGGGTCCATCAAGAGTTCTGTTCATGGATGAAATATCAAACGGGCTTGATAGTTCAAGTACTTATCAAATCATCAAGTATCTCAGGCACTCTACTCAGACACTTGACGGGACCACAGTGATTTCTCTGCTTCAACCTGCTCCTGAGACTTATGAGTTGTTTGACGATATTATACTCTTGTGCGAGGGTCAAATCGTATACCAGGGCCCTCGTGATGCTGCCCTTGACTTCTTTGCATCTATGGGATTTCATTGTCCTGAGCGGAAAAATGTGGCAGACTTTCTTCAAGAAGTAAGTAGCTAAGAGTTTGGGATGTGTGATTTACCTCTCTCCTTCAGTATCTTATTTTTTAAAGTTGATTTAACCCAGGTTATATCAAAGAAGGACCAAGAGCAATATTGGGCTGTTCTTGATCGCCCTTACCGATACATACCTGTGCTGAAGTTTGCTGAAGTTTTTCGTTCATATCATGTGGGGAAGAGTTTAGGCGATGAGCTGGATGTTCCATTTGATAGACGTTACAATCATCCTGCAGCGTTGTCAACTTCTCAGTATGGTGTGGCAAGGATTGAGCTTCTTAAGACTAGCTTTGATTGGCAATTACTACTAATGAAACGGAACTCATTTATTTATGTTTTTAAATTCATTCAGGTAATGTTATTGTTCAGTATCCGTCTGATCTTCAACCAGAAAAATACTTTCTAGAGGGTTGATTAGGTTAATCATCAAGCACTATGCATTTTTTTGTGAGATGCTTATACCTGCGTATGCCATTTTGGTTGCCAAATATCTGAAAGTAAAACATGTTCATGAAGCCTATTCTAATCATGAGTACTATTTGCTGCTTTCCAGCTCCTTATCATTGCTTTAATCACAATGAGTGTTTTCTTCCGGACAACGCTGCACCA
The DNA here is from genome assembly GCA_016801055.1 of Panax notoginseng. Lineage (NCBI taxonomy): Eukaryota > Viridiplantae > Streptophyta > Magnoliopsida > Apiales > Araliaceae > Panax > Panax notoginseng. Next base: position 9,499,747 of record CM029015.1, on the reverse strand, counting down.
TAACACAATTGATGATGGTGGACTATATCTTGGGGAACTTTACTTTGCGATGGTTATTATTCTTTTCAATGGATTTACGGAGGTTTCAATGTTGGTAGCCAAGCTTCCGGTGCTGTACAAGCATAGAGACTTGCATTTCTACCCAGCATGGGTCTATACCCTTCCTTCTTGGGTCTTGAGCATTCCAATTTCTCTCATAGAATCAGGTTTCTGGGTCGCAGTTACGTATTATGCGGTTGGATTTGATCCTAATATTGTTAGGTAAGGGCTAGCTCAATCTTGCATGGATTTTTTATATGTAAATTTTGTTAGTCGACTTTGCTGAATTCTGCATTTCTAATTTCCAATCTACAGATTCTGTCGACAATTCCTATTGTTCTTTTTTCTGCACCAAATGTCAATATCTCTTTTTCGTTTAATGGGATCCTTGGGCCGAAATATGATAGCCGCTAATACTTTTGGATCTTTTGCCATGTTGATTGTTTTGACTCTCGGTGGATTTGTCATTTCAAGAGGTAAACTGATGTTTTCTTCTTTTCTTTGGACCTGGTTATATACTGTTATTCAATTCTTCCTGCCTTCATTGTAACAGACAGTATTCCAAGATGGTGGTTATGGGGGTTTTGGATTTCTCCTTTAATGTATTCCCAAGATGCTGCTTCTGTAAATGAATTTCTTGGACATTCTTGGGACAAGGTAATATACTTGTACTATCTTCTACTCAGTTTTGGTCTTATTTTCAGAAAATCACAAACATTATTTGCTTTTTAAAAAAAGTTATTATTATTAAGGTGGGTGAGGGGGTGACCTCAACCCTACAATAGTAGGCCCATATAGGCTATTGGAGATATGTTCAACAAGATAATAACTTCTCCATTTTCTCCCTGAAGGGAGTCGATCCCTGCACCTTCCCATTAGAGGATGAGAGGGGTACCATTAGAGTTGGAGCTAAACAATTTAGTCCCTGAAGAGATTCCAAACAATTTAGGATCATAAATTATGTATCAACAACCTGTTGATGACTACTGAATTTAGGAGATCTTCAAATGGAACATGCCATGAAAGGCTGGGGGGGGTGGTCATTGTCTCCTATGGGAGTCCTTGTGGAAGATACACAGGATTGGAGATAGCTGATGGTCAGATCTATTTCCCGAATTCAGCTGCACACAAGAGAATTAATTAACTTTCAAATTGAAAAGAAAATATTTTTGAAGATGTAAATTCGTCTTAAGCTTGGGCCTCGGAGTTATTATGGTAGTTTGTCCTACTTCATATATATGACCAGTACAAGTTTTTGAAGTATTGTGCTGTTAAATGATTTTGAAGTTAACATTATAGTGTTTTTAAACTTACTGGTAGTTGTGATTCACATACACTTATTTATGCGTAATAGATATAGAGGAAAATGTGTAAAGAACAAAAGATGTCTTCTGTTTTATCTGGATTTAGTAGTGATGCTTGTGTAAATCTATTAGAATGAGGACATGTGTAATTAATCTCGGAATTGCAGGAGTGTTATCAGAGAGAATTTATGTTTACTAATTACGTGAATTATCACAGACAATATCACTCAAGTCATAGCATAGGTCAGTTTGAAATATTTAGATCTTTGGAATTAAACATGATGCAAAAGCATTGAATCTTTCCATCCCTAACCATTTTCTTCTAATGCAAATTAGACCTGACAACATATGGTTATGAGTTGATTTTGGTTTTCAAAATATGGTTAACCAACCATTTAAGAACTAAAACCATATTAACCATTTTTAATTTAATATGGATAATGTGGGTTGGAACTATATGGTTATGGTTAAAAACCATATTAACCATTTTAAGATGTTTTGACTTTTAAACAAAAATTTTTAAAAATGAAATTAATATATAATATAGATAGAGAGACGGATATAAGGGGTGGGGTGGGGTGGGGTGGGGTGGGGTGGGGTGGGGGTAGAGGGTGGGTGGGGTATACATAATCGCTTAATATTAATTTTTTTTAGAGTGGGGGTGGTGGGGGTGGGGGGTGGGTGGGGTGTATGGGGGTAGGGGGTGGAGTAGGGGATGGGGGTAGGTGGGGTGGTGTGGTGGGGGTGGGTGGGTGTAAGGGGTGTATACATAATCACATAATATATTTTTTTGGTGGGATTGGGGTGGGGGTGGGGGTGGGGGTGGGGGGTGGGTGGGGGTGGGGGTGGGTGGGGTAGGGGGTGGTGAGCAAGGTGGGGGATAAGGGGTGTATACATAATCACATAATATATTTTTTTGGTGGGGGGGGTGGGGGTGGGGGTGGGGGTGGGGGGGGTAAGGAGTGTATACATAATCACATAATATATTTTTTTGGTGGGAGTGAGGGTGGGGGTGGGGGTGGGGGTGGGGGTGGGTGGTTGAGCTTATTCAATATGTAAATATGGGTAGAAAGAACTTTTGATTTGGATTTGGAATAAAATATGGGTCGAAAAATGGTTAACCGGGTTGAAACTATATTTCATTTTAAAAATATGGTTCCAAACTTTAACCAACCCAAATAAATAAATATAGTTAACCAACCCATTTGGTTCCAGTTAATATGGGTTGACCCGGCAGTTAACCAACTATATTGCCAGGTCTAATGCAAATGTATGAAGCTTAGGAACTCCATGTTAAGTTGTATTACAACATATTCTGGCTGAAGTAAACTAGATTCAGTTACATCGCGATACCAGCTGACAGTCGAAAGCACATTTTCCATCAACTTGAATTCAAATGATTGAAGCATACAACTTATTTATTTGGTTTGTTCCTAAATGCTGTCATTGAGAATGCAATCTAGTTATTGTTCAAATGAGGATTAGGCTTGTGCTTGGATTCACTGTGTACATAAGATTTATGAAGTTCATTGTAGCCTCAAAGGAGGTACTTCTCACTAAATCTTCCATTTATATGGAATATTATACTTTTTACTACTCTTATTCATGCAGAGAACCGGGAATGACTCTACCTTGCCATTAGGTGAGGCATTACTCAAAGCACGTAGTTTGTTTCCACAGACTTATTGGTATTGGATCGGTGTTGTCGCTTTGCTTGGATATACAGTTCTATTCAACATTCTTTTCACCTTCTCCCTAACTTACCTCAATCGTAAGCCATCTTTTCCATTCTAATTATTTTATAAACCTGATATTATTTTACAGTATCCAAGAAAGAATAAGGCTTGAAAACAAGTTTCCCAAGAATATGCAGAATAGGATTCAATATTAGTTATTAATTTTCTTTTTACTTTTTGTAGCTTTGGTAAAACGGCAAACTGTAGTTTCCAAAGAAGAGCTTCAAGACAGAGACACGAGAAAGAAAGGTGACAGTGAAACTCAAGTTGTCAATATCCAGCTAAGAGAATATTTGGAGCATTCAGGTTCACTAAACGGTAATAAATAATGCATTCTCTCTATAGACCAATTCTGCATGTCTGTCGAAAATTTCAATTATGCATTACTCCCTTCATTTTTAAAATATTGTACAGGGAAAAGTTTAGAGCAGAGAGGCATGGTTCTTCCTTTTCAACCACTTTCAATGTCTTTCAGCAATATCAATTACTATGTTGATGTGCCTATGGTGTGTAAATCTCTCTACGTATTTTGAATAATCCCGAGTCATCTCAAATCAATGTTTATCTCATTGTAGTATTGCTACAGGAATTAAAGCAGCAAGGAATCGTAGAAGATAGATTGCAATTGTTGATTAATATTAGTGGAGCATTCAGGCCTGGTATACTTACCGCATTGGTGGGAGTAAGTGGTGCTGGAAAGACCACACTCATGGATGTTTTAGCTGGCAGAAAAACTGGTGGGGTTATTGAAGGAAGCATCAATATATCTGGTCATCCGAAAAAGCAGGAAACTTTTGCCAGGATATCTGGTTACTGTGAGCAGAATGACATTCATTCACCTTGCCTTACTGTACTTGAATCACTTTTGTTCTCTGCTTGGCTCCGTTTACCAACAGAAGTTGACTTGGAAACACAAAAGGTAAAATGTTAAGCATGTATTTATTTATTTTGTGTTTTCGGTTATGATATGATGGAGTTATATTTCAGGCTTTTGTTGAGGAGGTAATGGAGCTTGTGGAGCTCACTCCATTAAAAGGTGCATTGGTTGGTCTACCTGGTGTTGATGGTTTGTCAACAGAGCAAAGAAAACGACTGACTATTGCTGTGGAGTTGGTTGCTAACCCTTCTATAGTATTTATGGATGAGCCCACTTCAGGATTGGATGCAAGGGCTGCTGCCATTGTGATGAGGACTGTGAGGAACATTGTAAATACTGGACGAACAATTGTTTGCACTATACATCAACCCAGCATTGACATTTTTGAATCCTTCGATGAGGTCTTTCTCTTTGTTTTTATTATACGTTACTTTTTCCCCTTCCCTATAAACTAGCTGTTTTATTAGGGCAATATATAAACAATTTCCTGAAACCAGTCCTTGCCCTTTTAGAAGTCTGATCTGTAGATTCATTGCAAATCGAATTACTAGCTAGTACAATGTTGCAATGTTAACTGATATATTTTTGCTAGGACATGGGATGTGGACCTGATGTCTTGCACAATATGAATAATGCCAAGAAGAAAATTACATACACAACTACTGACACCTAAAGTTCATGTGTATATTTAGATGTGCATTTTATATATGACTAAAACTACAAGTCAAGTGTTACTTATCAATAAAAATAATGAAGAAGAAGAAGAAGTTAAGTAATTTGCTTATTTTATACTGCTTTAATCTTCCAATGGCCTAGGCTGTGTTGGATGCAGGACTGGATAGAAAACAATACTCCCTTCACCCCTAAAAGGTAGTCCTCAAGTTTAAGTCTAAACTTTTTAAGAACTATTTACATCTCTAAATTTACCTTTAATTGAGTTCCTTTTTAGTTTTTGATAAGTCAAAATAGACTTATGTTTCTACATACTTTCATTGTAAGAGATAAGAACGGAACTACCTAACCCCTTCCCTCCAATTATATATCATGCTAGCACTTCACTGTGCTATGAGGGTTTTTTCACTTTGACGAAAGGAACTTCTATTTTAGGACGTCACATAAAAGAAGTGACTTTTCAATTGTGATAGAGAGTATAAATATTCAGTCGAGTTTAGTGCCAACTAGAAGAGTGTTGCTATCCAAAGTTCGTTTTGCATGTAGTATAGAATAGTAAAAATGGTGTTCAAATAACTTATATCAGTTCTATTTTCATGTATCAAGCATATGACCTCAGTACTCATTTTAAGTTTCTGACATTTTAATATCCGGATTCCAGACTGGTCAATAGATGCACCATGTTTTTATATTGGGAGCAATACATGCATTCCGTCTCATATTGTCTTCTAGAATAGGAACATTGCCTTTTTATAACTCCTCTTTCCCTCACAGACACATTAATGCAAAAGAGCATTGCATCAATGTGTACTTTAGGGCATCCATGCCATTTTCCAACTCTTAGATTTCTTCATTGGGTTTTCCTGCAGCTGTTATCACTGTTGCACATTTACTTTTCTGTATAGATTTTTTCAAAGTTGTTGCTTCTTTCTCTTTTCCAATGATATCAGAGTGATGCTGAATATACTCTTTTTTGAGGTGCAAATAGATGTTGGTTAACTTGGATTGTTAATGAATCACTTTTTAGTCTACAGTATGTTTTTTACCGTCTTTAACAAATTTATTATTTCATGATCCTTTTGTTTATTCCCCTAATTTAATCTGGGATTGCAGCTCATATTTATGAAGAGGGGAGGAGAGCTCATTTATGCAGGTCCACTTGGCCCCAGGTCTTACAAAGTCATTGAGTATTTTGAGGTTGGGTTCTATATATTTGTAAATTACTTAAACTTGTGTATTTTATCTTATGGTTTCATCTGATTGATGGTTATATTTGTTTTCATGTCATCCTCACTGCTTTAACATGTATCTCTAATTGTAGGCGATCGAGGGAGTGCCAAAGATCAGACCTGGCCATAATCCTGCTACATGGATGTTAGAAGTCACTTCAGCAGCAGAAGAAAATCGTCTTGGTGTGGACTTTGCGGAACTTTACAGAAGATCAAATTTATATCAGTATGTGCTTCCTCTGCAGAATCCTAGTTGTTGATTTTGCATATTTTTTAGTATCCAATAAATTTTCTGTTTCCTAATTTATTTGTTTTTCTGTCTCAGAAGTAACAGAGTGTTGGTTGAAAGGCTGAATAAATTAAATAGTAATGCAAAAGAGTTGAACTTTCCAACCAAGTATTCTCAGTCATACTATGATCAGTTTCTAGCTTGTCTTTGGAAGCAAAACCTCTCTTATTGGCGAAATCCACAATACACTGCAGTCCGCTTTTTTTACACTCTCATCATCTCATTGATGCTTGGAACGATCTGTTGGAGATTTGGTTCGAAAAGGTCTTTATTTAGCGCTTGTTTGTTATGTTACCATACTTTTTTTTGAATGTTTATTTTTGTTACTATACTTGATTAATCCATATTCATAAGTTTTCCTCCAATTCTATCCAAATGATCATACAATTATTATTTTAGAGATGACTAAAAGTAGGGTAATGAGATTTGAAAGTATGTAAAGGATGATAGTTAGAACCTTGAATATACAATGATATGAAAGGACATATCTATCATGAGTTCATTTATTCCATGGTTTTGATAGTTCTCTTGGTTGACTATTATGTTGGCCATTGATAAAGTGCCTATAAAGGAAAGTTATTTCTTGGTTAGTTTTCACGTTTGTAGATTTTTTATTGTGCAAAAATGGTTGTTTGCAAGTTATGATTTGATGATCACGAATATACTGCAGAGTGATAATTATGTAATATTTTTTGTGCTAATTCTGATAGGGTTTCTTTTGGAATATAGAGATGGGTATTCAAAAAATACATACCGTAGAATGTAATCAGCTAATGAGTCTTGTTGACATGGTCTAGACACTGAAGAAATTTCATTGACTTAAGGAAGATGGTTCCAATTGAAGAGATTAAGAGAAGGATAAGGATGGTAATTGGACTAAGCTTGCAAGCAGAGATGATTAGGCTAGTAATTTGAAGTAGATATAACCCCAAATAGAGGAAGTTATTATATGCTCCATTCCTCTTTTAAATCAACACATGATTTTTTTGTTTAAATAGTCTCGGGTTCGTTCATGTGTTTTCATTATTCTTTCATTCTTTCTTATAGGGAGGACCAGCAGGATGTATTTAATGCCATGGGTTCCATGTATATAGCAGTGCAATTTGTTGGTATTACCAACGCCACTGCTGTTCAACCAGTTGTTTCTGTTGAAAGATTTGTTTCATACAGGGAGAGAGCTGCAGGGATGTATTCAGCTCTACCATTTGCATTTTCTCAGGTGTGGGTTCTGGTATTCCTTTCCATTATAGTATTAAATTTGTTTGCTCAAAACTCATATTGTTTTTGTGCTTGCTTACAAATGCTCTATCTTTCCTCTGCAGGTTGTAATTGAGTTCCCATATGTGCTAGGGCAGGCACTCATATACAGCACAATATTCTACTCCATGGCCTCATTTGAGTGGAATGCATTGAAGTTTATTTGGTACATGTCTTTTATGTATTTCACCATGCTATACTTCACCTTTTATGGAATGATGACAACTGCAGTCACGCCGAATCACAACGTAGCTTCTATTATTGCTGCTCCTTTTTATATGCTTTGGAACCTCTTCAGTGGATTTTTGATCCCTCACAAGGTAAGGAGTAATACTATCTGCGCCTATAATTTCAAAATTTAAGTCACCTACATTCTGCATTATCACTGAAAATCAATGTTCAATATGGGAAATAGCATGCCCAACCATGTTCAATATAAGATGGCTTCAAACAAGACGTGCTCAACATATATATGAAACTGCTAAAAGTATTTCTTAGAAAACCTTCACCTTCCTTTTTCCTCTCAAATCATACATCCATGAATAATGCTGATGACGGAAGTCGACCTACTGAAAACTCCTATTTAATCTGAAAATGTCTGCTACCACGTGAAAATTGAGAATTTCGCTGTTCATGCTGCTATTGTTGAGTGTGTGTGCCTTCTTTACAGAGAATACCTATATGGTGGAGATGGTATTACTGGGCAAACCCTATAGCTTGGACTCTATATGGCCTTGTGGTTTCTCAATATGGTGATAGCAATGATCTTGTGAAGCTATCTGATGGAGTAACCTTGGTGCCCATGAAGCTGTTTATCAAGAATGTGTTTGGTTTTAGGCACGATTTCCTGGGCGTAGCTGGTCTTATGGTAATCGGTTTCTGCTTACTATTCGCGGTGATTTTTGCATATGCAATCAAATCCTTCAACTTCCAAAAGAGATGAAATTATTTAAGAGATGCATCAACAACAGAACAGGTATATGATACACTTGTTCAGTTCCATATAGAAGACTTAAATCTTATGAAAATCTGTATATAATTTGTTAATCTCAAGAGTCAATATGATTGAAGAATACAAGCTATATATTCTTTTACACCCGAGTCCTGAGATAATAATAATAATCCAGACTTTGTCCCAAGGAGTAACTGTTAAATTTTGTAAAGACAGATTTAGCTGCTGTAATATGACGAGGACTTGAGGAGATTTGATATATAAACTAAATAATGTATGTACGTACATACGTTCGTACTTCTTTGATACTACTATTTGTATTTGGAGTGTATTGCTAAAATTTTCAGCTGAATAATAATTACTACGTACGTGCATATTATATATATAAAATAGGCAAGAATTTAGAACGGCTTTACCCCAATTTATCCTTTCTTATTGTCACACAGACTCGGTCACAATTCAAATTCGTCACATATTTCTCGAATTTCAGAAAAAAAATTCAATGCATTAATCAAGAATGTATAGACAAGTGAATTTCCTAGGAAATCTTATAAAAAATAACAATGGATATACAAGAGTAGTTAAATCTTTGAGAGTAGTTAAATCTTTGATGTTGTTTATCTGCTGTAAGTGTAATGAGAGTAAATCCTTTGTCTTTATTTTCCTTGTCTTTTTGTGTCCCCTATTTAAATTTTGACACATAATTTTTTATTTAACACCAATTAACTCTAAAATTAAATAAGAGATTAGGTGTCAAAACTTAAGTGGGAAGACACAAGAGGACAGGGAAAATAAGGACAGAGGATCTGCTCTGAAGGGTAATATATAAATATACTTTTGCAGGGTAGTGCAACTAGAGGTGGCAAACGGACGGGCGGGCGGGCGCGGGCCGGGCCAAAAAGGCCCGGATTTTCACGGGTCAAAAAAGTAAGTCCATAGCCTGCGGGCTCAATGGCGGGTCGGGCCGGGCCGGGCCGCGGGCCGAAGGTGGTTTATACCTATTTTTTGGCACTTTTTTGAGCCCGTAAATCCCGCGGGCCGGGCTGGGCCTTGAACGGGCCGGACCAAAAAGGCCCGGATTTTTATGGGCCAAAAAAATACAGCCCAAAGCCCGCTTTTTGGCGGGCGAACGGGCCCGGCCCGCAGGTTTTGGTCCCGTTTACCAGGTCTAAGTGCAACTAACTAAACATAAAAGCGAATTTAACAGTTAAATAAATTATTTTAAATAGGAAATCAACATGTGCATAGATATTAACTTTAAATTAATATTAAATAATTCCTAGCAAAAAATATTATTGCTAAAATAAGATAAATAATGATATTATCATTATGAAAGGTACTAATGGTATTTTACAATTTCACGAGGCTATACAAGTTTTTAAGAATATTAATACCAAAATATATCAAGTCAAATACTGAGGCATTTTAATTTGTCCCGAGTTAATTCAGTAATTCAAATTTGATAACTCGGTAATTAAAATGTTTATTATTATTATATTATTTATTTTTCACCTTCCTGATCATAACTTTTCGTATTCTCAAAACCTTTCTCAACAGCAAAAAATTTTTTAATACACATTTACTATTAAAAATACAATATATCATTTGTCATCAAGCATTGACAAAATTCTTAATATATTAATGATTGATATATACATTTGCCGATTCTTAATATTTTGTATTAGTTTTCATGATTCATAAACCTAAGTATTATAATTTATCTCATTTAGTTTATTCTAATTCATTACAAATAGCACTACCTGTTGAGGTATTGCGTGATAGTAAAATTTCACATCGAAACACAAGGAGAAAGATTAAACGCATATATGTTCTAATCATTTTAAGTCGATATCTAGTTTCAAATGCCCATATATGAGCCGGTTTGAATGTTTGGATAACATGATCGATTGAATCAACTATACTCGGGAAAAAATTATTTCATTTTGAAAATTTAGTCACTAAAAAAATAAACAAGTTCGTCAACACCCATATTATCCTATAGATGAAAAAGTATTTAGTTTTTTTCAATATATTAATCAGTAAATTAAAATAACATATTATATTGACTTCATTTTAAATTAAACAAATTATTATAATTATAAATATTGTTACTTAAATATGTCACATTCAAAATTGATCAGATGATAAATTATCTTTATCCGTCCTTTGGACGAGTTATAAAACTTGCGAGCCAAAACTATTTTGTAATAAATCAAAAAAAAGGTAGCCTTGATTCAGATAATTGCTTATTATTCATTTCAGTAAAGCGAACAACCAAAATTGGTAATTGCATGAAATAAGCAATGAGAGAACATAAAACAAACAGGATCAATATTGGTAAACAATAAGATACTTAGTTTCCCTTCAACTGTTTTAGTTTTATATTTGAAAGCAACTCCTGACGGTTAAACGAGTAATACTATTATTACATAAAATTGTTTACATAATGTTTGCATATATATTAGTATGATCTACATGATTTGCTTTGCACGTGAACCATACCAATATACATGCGAGTGTATATGAGCAGAGAGCAGTACGTGAACGATTTTTATGTGATAGAAGACTCATCGGCAGAACCAAGGGTGAACGAGGGGGTCATATGACCCCACCAAAATTCTGCACAGACTATATATTAATACATATATTAATAGTTAATATATATATATATATATATATATATATATATATATATATATATATATATATACACACACACACACACATGTTGAATTAATTATACAGGAACGTGTTATTGCATAAAATAAAATAAAATCAATAATCATAATAATATTAAATACTTACATGAATTGAGAGAAGTCATCTCGTATATATCACGCTTCCGCTGCGCTTAAGGGTGAAGGTCTTCAATTGCCTCTCTCAATCTTATGATGGATGTATAGGTGTGTAGAAAAAATTCTTGAGACGACAATTGGGACCAAACCCTAACTGTTTTATTTATAGAATAACTAAGGGTCAAAATCGTCCATCAAGATTATGAAACTCTAGGGCCCATTATGCCAAATGCTATTAGGAATATTATTTATAGGCCACATAATTAAGGAACAATTACATATTATAGTACATTTTTAAAAGTAATTACAAAAATATGACACTTCATCATATATATTTACAATACTAATACAATTAAGAGTCCTTAAATTAAGGGATTAATATTAATGAGATTACATAACAAATTAGTTTCCATCTTCCTTCGGTCTCTCTCTATCTACGCCATTACTATTTCTCTCTCTCTATCTACGCCATTACTATTTCTCTCTCTTCTCCCTTACTACTTCTCTCTCTCCTCTCGTCTTTCCTTTCGAAGCCACTCGTCGTCCTCCTCCTCTTCCTCTTCCGCCGCCACCGACGACGCAACACCATAGTCTCTCAACTCTGACAGAAAATTGAATACGTGACTTTCAGGCTAATACGTGATTTTCTCTCTCCAACTCTCACAGAACTGAAAGGATTCTAGTTTCTCTCTAAGGTATGCTTCTAATTTCTGTTAATTCTCATTCTACTAATTAATTGTTAATATGATCATATATATACGCTATGTTTCTAACAGAATGGGGTATTGATTATTTGGATTTGTGTTATTTTTATGTTTTGTATGGAATGGTTGATACAAGGAAGAAGGATGGAAAGAGGAAAAGAATCACAGAGGGTGATTCTATTAAGGACTTGAAGAAATTTATTTGTGTTTGTGTAGTTGGATTCTGATTTTGATGTTCCTATAGTTAAGACAGAAGCTCAAGTTCATATCTAGAAGATATTTTCAACTCAAAAAATTTTAAAGGTGTGCTAATTTAAATTTTGTTATTGTTACTATCAAATAACTATTTGGTTAGTTCTGGATTATGTTTTGGTTACTGTTAGCTTGTGATTCAGATACCATTTTTGTTACCTTGATTTGATATTTTGGTTACTTTTTTATGTTATTATGGTTACCATGTAGTTGCTTAGTATACATGGTTGACTAAGCTGATTTTGGTGTACATGTTGTTTATGTATTGGTTACCATTAAAACATATTTTGGTTACTATCATATAAATATTTGGTTACTTCTTTAGTATATTTTTGGTTATTGTTAATTTTTTATTTGGATTCTATTTTTGTTTCCTTGAGTTGGGATTTTGGTTACTATTTTTTGTTGTTCTGGTTGCCATGTATTTGCTTAGTATATATGAGTTGACTAAACTGTGTTTGGTCTATATGTTGTTTATGTATTGGTTACCATTAATATATATTTTGGTTACTAACATACAACTGTTTGGTTACTTCATTAGCATATTTTTTGTTGTTGTTGGCTTATGATTTGGATATCATTTTTTTCTCTCAATTGGGATATTGGTTACTTTTATATGTTGTTTTGGTTACAATGTATTTGCTTAGTATACATTGGTTGACTAAATTGGGGCTAGTCTACATGTTGTTTATGGTTTGGTTACCATTAAAACATGGTTTGGTTACCATCATATAACTGTTTGGTTACTTCTTTAGTATATTTTTTGGTATACATATTTTTATTTTGGTGACTTTTAAATTAAATTATGTTATATTTCTATTTCCACAAACACGTCCTACATGGGTTCTATATTCACTAATCCCAAGGTATTTCTCTTCCTCCCACAGGTTCATAATGCAGAAGTCTTTTCTAGAGAATGAGAGCAGCCATGAAGAAGAAAGTAGCAGCAGCCAAAAAGCTAAAATTTTAGGAAGATTTGTACCAGATTTTGATTAGTTCGGTTGTTGTTGTCTTGTCCTTTTGAATTGTGTTTCGTACTTTGATTTTTATTGGATATCCATAACCATTTGTTATGGTTAGTAAGTATGTAATGTTTATTGGAGCTTATGTAAATGGGATTACATATTTGATTATATTATCAATTATTTGACATTGTTTGTTGGTTTGTATTTGTTACTTCTAAGTTGTGTCTAATACATTGTTTGAAAGGTGCAGTTGATAACCAAACATTCATAGAAGGGTAACAATTTTATTTTTTGGTAGTAACCAGATAGTTACAAGCTTGTATCATAACATATATCAAATTTTAAATGTACATGTGAGAGTATACATGGGTTGCCTAAACTGGGTTGGATATACAGGTTGTTTTTATTTTGGTTACCATTAAAACATGTTCTGGTTTCTTTCATATAACTATTTGGTTACTTCTTTATTATATTTTGGTTACTGTTACCTTATGATTTGGCTACTATCATTGTGTCTTTAATGTGGGATTTTAGTTATTTTTATTTTTTAATCTGGTTAATATGTAATTATTTAGTATACATGGATTGCCTAAACTGGGTTTTATTACATGATGTTTCTGTTTTGGTTACCATTAAAACCTGTTCTGGTTACTATCATATAATTATGTGGTTACTGTTTTATTATGTTACATTATGATTAATGTTATTAGTAACCAGATAGTTACAAGCTTGTATGAGGACAAACTTCAAGTGTTAAATATACATGTGAGATTGTCATATTTACATACTCATAAAAATTATCTGTAAATTATACAATTGGTATTTAAATCTGCATATATAGGTAACCATTTTATTTTTTGTGAGTAACCAGATTTACATAAAATTAGTTCAGAACAGTATCCAAACCTGCATATAAGTGTAACCATTTTAATTTTTGTTAGCAACCAAATAATTAAAAACTTATATTAGAACAGTTATCAAGTATTTAATGTACATGTGAGGGTTCACATTTATCTAGCTGATGGATACTTTTAAATTACGTAGTTATAAAAGTTATTTCGAAATGGTCCATGCCAGTTAGTAACTAAATATGAATATAGAGGTAACCATTTTATTTTAGATGGGTAACCAAATTTACATAAAGCTGTTTGAGAAGAGTTACCAATTGTTCAATGTATATGTTTAGTTTATATTGACAACTCATGATGGAATCAAAAATTAAAATATTAATCAACATTAATTTTGGTTACTGTGTACCATCAAAAATGTTACCAACCATGTGGTTAATGGTTACTAAAAGTAAACAATTATATATTCATGTAAAGAATTAAATTTATTGTATTGGTTACTATCAGTCTTCATTGTCTAACAACTGAATAAACATTGTAAAGTAACCAAATTAATATTAGACAGTAACCAAATTACATAATCTTAGTAACCAGAATATAAATCAAATTTTTACATGCAATTTTGAAAGCCTAAATGATAGAATTTGACCAAAAAACCCTACAGTTTACCAGCAAAACTAGTGACTTTTGATCGTTGACCCGTTTTCAATGAAATTAGGCTCCGAAAATGCCAAAATTCGACACTCCAAACTTGACAAAAACTGTCAAATTGTCACTGCAACCAAATAAACAGTATACAGTAACCAATTAAATAGTATATAACAACCAATATATATAATCAGATTAACAGCTGTATGAAGGTAACCAATGTAGTCAATAAGTAACCACCAATAAAAAAGAAAGAATTATAAAACACAATAACATTATGCAGTAACCAAATAAACACCTTATAGTATCTAAATACATATTAGACAGTAACCAAGATATATGTAATTAGTAACCAAAATTATAAAAAATATTTTTACATTCATTTTACAACCAAAACAATCAGTAATGACTTTGTTACAAATTAAAGACTAACAGATGTATGAAGGTAACCAATGTAGTTAATCAGTAACCATCAATATAAAAAAATCAGTATAAAACACAAAACATGAACTCAATGTAGTCTGTAAATTAACCAACTTAATGTTAGACAGTAACCAAACTACATAATGTTAGTAACCAGAACATGAACTGGGGGTAATATTATGCAGTAACCATTGCAATTTTACACAGTAACCAAATCAGTATTATATACTAACCAATTCCAGATTAGACAGTAACCAACAATTGCAGGAAGGTAACCAATGTATTTAATAAGTAATCATTAATATAAAAAATATCAGTAGAATAAACTTTAAATTATAAAGCAAGCAAATAAACATTATACAGCAACCAAATCAATAATAAACAGTAACCAATTTATATGTATTTAGTAACCAGAGTATAAAACATATTTTCAAATGCATTTTACATTCAAAACAGTAACCAAATAAATAATAAACATTAACCAATTTACATGTACTTAGTAACCATAATATAAAATATATTTTTACATGTATTTTGCAATCAAAACAGTCAGTATACTGACTTTGTGACCAATTAAAGAGCTAAAAACTTAATAAAGGTAACCAATATTAGAGTATTTAGTAATCACGGGGTAACTATATGCATATAAACTTTAAACTCAAATACCTTAGTATACAAATCTGTAATGAATTAATCAACAATCAACAATCAGAGTTGTTAAAGAGGCTGGTTACTGATCTTGAAGTTGTTGTTGATCTTGAAGTTGCTGTTGATCTTCTCCTCTATTATACGATCTCAAAGTTGCATCTCGTCTTCATCGATATGTCGTTGCTGTTGATCTTCTCCTCCATGTCGTGTTCTCTGATCTCAAAGTTGCTGTTGATCTTCTCCTCTATGTCGTTGTTGTTCATCTTCTCCGATATGTCGTTGCTGTTTTCGTCTTCTCCGATATCAGAGTTGTGTCGCGACAGAAGATTTTGTCTTCTCCGATTAATTTGGCGTTGATCTGTTATTGATTTGGCGTTGATCAGTTATCTCGATAACTGACGTGTAGGAGTTAATGACGTGATTTTAGCAACGTAATATTGTGTATGTTTTATTTTTGTAATTATGTTGTGTGTGTTTTATTTTTATAATTATTTTTTAATTGATGTATATTAGTGTAAAGAACCCTTTAAAATATTATACATTAACCAATCCAAATAGTTATAGTTAATTTGAATTGACCCACCAATACGATACTATATAGATGGCGTAAGAGTGAGGTTCAACTTATCCTAGATTAAATAATAATAATAATTTTAATTTAATTTGGTTGCAGCAGCTCATTTCACTCGTTTATGGAGGAGTTTGTCCGTCGGTGCACATGCCATACAAATATTAAGAAAAGTTGGTTCAGGAAGAGAAACTTGGCTTGTATGGTAGGTAGGTATTATATGGCATGGATGGGAATAGGAGGATCCTTTATCTCTAACCAACCCAACAAACCTCATGGGTGGGGGTGGGGGTGGGAGTGGGAGTGGGGGTTGGGGTCATTTCCCATTTTGTGAATTGTGATGGTTTATTAATTCTTGTTGACACCGCCATTATGGTGATATGACCACATCTTTATTTAATTTGGAACCTATTCCACCATGCGTAAAAATCAAACTATTTATCATGTTTGGTTCAAAAATAGTTCTTCAACTTTCATCATTATTCTAATTGTTAATATTTATATATATATATATATATATATATATATATATCTGAATTATCGCTCCGTTCCGCTTAATTCAATTGAAATGAGATGATATATATATATCTCCATTTTATTTATTTAGTCCTTAACTAATTTCTCCCTAGTCCCTAATCCCTATTCCCTACCCACAAATTATTCATCTGAATGTTTTCTTAATTGCATTAATTTTCATGTGGTGGGTGCCCTCAAAATCTGAACATATATATTTGGTGTTGGCATGAAAATAAATGGGGTGAATTGATGATATGCATGGGCCTAAAGCCTTTTACAAGTCTCATTCGGTATCCATCTCCTCTTGTCTCCTTTCCCACCTTCATTCCACATGCATCTTTTATTCATCCTTCCTCTCAAAACCCAATGCATGCATCACCCATCCAGCTTGTACCCCTCCCCCCTTCACATGCATTCTTCTTTGCTTGCTTGCTACAAATATATATATAATTTCTTTATAATTATTTGTTGTAATACTAGAGTTAATGCATGCTTTTAACAGGACTGTGAGCCTAGATCTCTCTATGCTCCTTGATTGACTTCCAAGTTACAATAATTAAGTCGGCTATTAGTAAAAATCCATCATGATGTTAACTAATTTTAAAAGGAAATATATAATCAAATATATGATTAAGGACAGAAGGCTTTTAATATTACTCAATTCATGATAATTATGAATTTGAGAGTTTGAGCCTTGAGATGTCAAGATGAGGTATGTGAGTATGTTAAATTAAAAATAAATAAATAAATAAATGGTCAAAAGTCAACATATATATTAATACGGGAGCGAATATATACTACACACACACACACACACACACACACACACACATATATATATATATATATATATATATATATATATATATATAGCTGATTCAGTCCGGATGTGACGCCCCCAAAATTAGGTATACATCACCCATCTTGGGTCGCCACTTACATGGTACATAAATCCAAATACAACTTACTAATACAACTGTCGTGTACAATACGACAAAACATAAACTGTGAGTTTGAATACAAATATTATTTTCTAGAGAGTATTCATACTCAAAAGGAGTCCTCATTACATTTATTAACACACTATTACATAGAATAGTGAGGACTACTAACTAATACTATCATTCGGACCATCACTCCGTTCCCCGACTTGCCCCAGCTACGTTCTCATTTCCTGAAGAGAACAGTGAAAGAAAGGGTGAGCTCAACTAGCCCAGTAAGAAATATTATGACTAAGATAATACAGAATAAATTATCATTAGCCTTCAACAATGTTAAACTGATAAATACTGATAAAATACAATAGACATCAAGTTTAACTGCAGCGGAACAAGCAATCCATTAAAAGAGTCAAGTAGAAAATAAAATCTACTATCTTTTATGATTTAAAAGGTTTTTCATGACTTATATCGCTGGGACTCAGCTTAATAAATAATCCACATCATCGAATCACCCCTGCACTACGGCCAAGGATATTCTTTAGTATCACGACCATGAATTATCCATGCACTACGGCTAAAGATAATCATGTTTTCATCAACGGTCCTGATCATGCCATAAAACAATTCATCTCTGCACTACGGCCAAAGAGAATCCATAGCCATAATCATACCAAAAACTGTCCATCAATGCACTACGGGCCAATGAGGACCTTTTTTTTTTCACATCATTTATAACATTACGGTCATGATTACACCGAATAATCCCTGGTCATAATCATACCAAGTCCATCTATGCACTACAGGCCACAGATGACTTTCAACATAATATAAACATGAGGATGATGACAATGATATAAGAATTCAATAAAACAAGTTCAAGAATTAATTTATCCAAGAATTAACAACGTCCAAATTGTCAACATGATATTGCTTTGTGGAGTAAAATTCAAGAATGCTTAGAAGAATATTTTCATGAAAAAAAAAATACTGGATGAAACGCAATTATCAAGGATATTCCACAAATTTCATGGAGTATAGAAGTCAAAACTTAACCAACTGAGTATAATAAAGAATGGAATAACAAAAGAAATCACCATGCATGCGATAGACTGCACAGACAGGTTATTCCAACAGAATAATAAATAATGGAACCAGGTCCGGCGTAAATGCACAGACAGGATATTCCGACAGAATAATAAATAATGGAACCAGGTCCGGCGTAACCGCACAGACAGGATATTCCGACAGAATAATAATAAAGACGGAACCAGGTCCGGTGTAAAACACACAGACAGGATGTTCCAACAGAATAATAACAAGACGGAACCAGGTCCGGCGTAAAACACACAGACAGGATGTTCCAACAGAATAATAGAAGAATGTCACCAAGTATAGGGTAGACCGCGTATACAGGTTATTCCAACAGAATAATAAGAAATGGAATAACAACAGTTCTCTTCATGAATAAGAAAGAATAACACCCCTTACCGTAAAAGAAACTGGATATAAGAGTAGGGAAGTAGCAGAATACTTTTCTATAGTTTCTCTATAATTTCTCTCTTTGGAGTTTCAGTGAATTTGTAAGAAATAATGAAGGAATGAGCTTCTATTTATAGGAGAATAGAAAGGCACTATTCATGGATGAAATAATTTTACAAAATTATTTTTCAATCAACTAACAATTAAGTCAATCATCTAACCAATAAAATCACAACAAAAATTAAAATATAATACATATATATAAATACATGTTTTCATATTATATAAATCAATATTATATATACACCACTTAATTTTTCTTCCCCATAACCAACATCAATCCCCCACCCACCAATAATCAAATTCACTACACTCTTACACATCACTATCACACTACCACTTTTCCACCATTTTCCACTCACATACATCACTTTCACTCTTCCTTTTCTCCCACCACTCTCCACTAACAAATATAATATTATATATATACACACACATCACAATCTTATATATATAAACTCCTTCCCCATACGTAACTCTCTCCCACCCCCATTTCTAAAATCAGTTTTTCAACACATATGGGCCCCACATATGGCCCCCACATGTGGGCCCCACCTTTAAATAAATTCTACCGATTATTTTGAAAAATAGGTAAATGGGAGTCTATAAAATAAGCAAAATTGAGTAACTTCTCGCATAAGCATCAATAATCAATACCGTGTGCTACTATGCAACCACGCGTATTACTGTACTTTTACTACCAAGTAGTTCAACAGTATTAACGGTAAAACTTTCGCAGTTATTTTCATAAAAATATTTTTGTCGTTTTTCTCAATCCGACAATAATTCCGTTGTGGGGTCCACCAATGATTGTGTCATCGTACGAATATTCCCCGACACAAAGAATATTCCCTGACCAATCGAATATAATATGACAACTTGCATACTTTGCAAAATTTATAAATACTACCCACAACTATAACATTATCTCAAATCCACACCATAATATTAAAAAAAATATTTCGAGAAAATTAAATATTTATTCATAAAATCTGGGGTCTCACACATAACATATGTGAGACCCCAGATTTTATGAATAAATATTTAATTTTTTCGAAATAATTATGGTGTGGATTTGATATAATATTATAGTTGTGGGTATTATTTATAAATTTTGTAAAGTATGCAAGTTGTCATATTATATTCGATTGGTCGGGGAATATTCTTTTTGTCGGGTAATATTCGTACAACGACACAATCATTGGTGGATCCCACAACGAAATTATTGTCGGATTGAGAAAACGACAAAAATATTTTATTAAAAATAACGGCGGAAGTTTTACCATTGTTACTGTTGAACTACTCGGTAGTAAAAGTACAGTAATACATGTGGTTGCATAGTAGCACACGGTATTGATTATTAATGTTTATGTGAGAAGTCACTCAGTTTGATTCAATTATTGTCAGTTAATAATATGAATTATTTAGCGATAATGACGTTTTGTTTTATTCGTATTATTAACGTAATAAAACAGAAACATCTTTTTATATAAAACAGAATACTTTATTAAAGTTATTCTATAAATAGAATATATTATATTTTATTTAAAAGATTTTTCTTTAAAAATGGACCGTCAGATTAAAGTAATCAATCTGGACCATTCATGGATTAGTTACTATGCATTCTATTATTCTATAAATAGCAGCTTATTCCTTCATTATTTCTGACGAATTCACTGAACTCTAGAGAGAGAAACTATAGAGAGAGAGAAGAAGAGTATTCTGCTACTTAACTACTTCCTTATTTCAGCACTTCCTTAAAACGGTAAGGGGTGTTATTCTTTCTTATTCATGAAGAGAACTGTTGTTATTCCATTTTTTATTATTCTGTTGGAATAACCTGTATACGCGATCTACTCTATACTTGGTGACATTCTTCTATTATTCTGTTGGAACATCCTGTCTGTGTGTTTTACACCGGACCTGGTTCCGTCTTGTTATTATTCTGTTGGAACATCCTGTCTGTGTGTTTTACACCGGACCTGGTTCCATTATTTATTATTCTGTCAGAATATCCTGTCTGTGCGTTTACGCCAGACCTGGTTCCATTATTTATTATTCTGTTGGAATATCCTGTCTGTGCGTTTACGCCGGACCTGGTTCCATTATTTATTAT
The DNA here is from genome assembly GCA_016801055.1 of Panax notoginseng. NCBI lineage: Eukaryota > Viridiplantae > Streptophyta > Magnoliopsida > Apiales > Araliaceae > Panax > Panax notoginseng. The sequence continues at coordinate 9,478,429 of CM029015.1, read as the reverse complement.
TCTGTTGGAATAACCTGTTTGTGCGGTCTATCGCATGCATGGTGATTTCTTTTGTTATTCCATTATTTATTGTACTCAGTTGGTTAAGTTTTGACTTCTATACTCCATGAAATTTGTGGAATATCCTTGATAATTGTGTTTCATCCAGTATCTTTTCATGAAAATATTCTTCTAAGCATTCTTGAATTTTACTCCACAAAGCAGTATCATGTTGACAATTTGGACGTTATTAATTCTTGGATAAATTAATTCTTGAACTTGTTTTATTGAATTCTTATATCATTGTCATCATTCTCATGTTTATAAAATGTTGAAAGTCATCTGTGGCATGTAGTGCATAGATGGACTTGGTATGATTATGACCAGGGATTATTCGGTATAATCATGACCGTAATGTTACAAATGATGTGGTAAAAGTCATCATTGGCCCGTAGTGCATTGATGGACAGTTGTTGGCATTATCATGACCATTAATGAATACACGAATATCCTTGGCCGTAGTGCAGGGGTGATTCGATGATGTGGATTATTTTGTTAAGCTGAGTCCCAGCGATAACAGTGTTGAAAAACCTTTTAAATCATAAAAAATAGTAGAGTTTATTTTCTACTTGACTCTTTTAATAGATTGGTTATTCCGCTGCAGTTAAACTTGACGTCTATTATATTTTATCAGTTTAACATTGTTGAAGGCTAATGATAATTTATTCTGCATTATCTTAGTCATAATATTTTTTACTGGGCTAGTTGAGCTCACCCTTTCTTTCACTGTTCTCTTCAGGAAATGAGAACGTAGCTGGGGCAAGTCGGGGAACGGAGTGATGGTCCGAATGATAGTATTAGTTAGTAGTCCTCACTATTCTATGTAATGGTGTGTTAATAAATGTAATGAGAACTCCTTTTGAGTATGAATACTCTCTAGAAGATAATATTTGTATTCAAACTCACAGTTTATGTTTTGTCGTATTTTACACGACAGTTGTATTAGTAAGTTGTATTTGTATTCTGTACTATGTATCTGACGACCCAAGATGGGTGATGTGTACCTGATTTTGGGGGCGTCACAGTTGGTATCAGAGCTTAGGGATGTGATCCCTGGCTAAGATGTGAGACTAGAACTAGGAGGGGAGAGACGAGGAATTCCTTCGCTAGTATGACCTACCTAAGTTTATTTGGTATTTAATTGGTCGGTCAAAGTATATGGATAATATGTTATATGTTAATTAACCCTTGTTTTGTTGCAGTATTTGCAAATGGCATCCGAAAATGTTGAGATAATCAATGAAGCACATGAGACCATTGAATCACCAACGATTAATGCTCATGGTAATGTGCAACCAGAGGATAATAATCCTCATGAAAATAATAACACCGATGAAATGGTGAATGATGGGATGGTCAGAGGCTTTATGCAATTCATGCAACAACAAAATAACTTTCGGACGGTCACCGCTAAGCAGTTCAAGGAGAAATTCATGCAACAACGGGCGAGAGCGGCTCCTATTCAAAATGAAGGGGGAAACAATGACAACCCACGGTTGGTCACCGCTAAGCAATTCAAGGAGCTAGGACCACCGGAGTTTTTGGGAAAGCCAGGACCACTTAAGGCGAAGACGTGGTTAAAGCAGATCACCAAGATATTTGATGTCTTGGGATGCTCCAAGGAGCAAAAGGTTCCCTTTGCAACCTTTATGTTGCGTGAAGAGGCAGATTACTGGTGGGAATCTGTAAAACGTACCCAGCCTGACACACTCAAGATGTCTTGGGAGAAGTTCCAAGAACTATTCAATGACAAATACTTTCCCGAAAGTATTCGTCACATGAAGGAGGTTGAATTTATCAAGTTGGAGCAAAACAACATGACCGTGTCACAGTACGAAGCCAAGTTTACCGAGTTGTCCCGATTTGCATCCCACTTGGTGGATAATGAAGAGAGAATGACGCGGATGTTTTTAAGAGGTTTGAAACCGGAGATACGTCAATATCTTATTTCTCATAAACTGTGTCTGTATTCAGATGTTGTAAATAGGGCTCAATTAGTAGAGCGTGATAAAGAGTCAACGCAACCAAAAGAGAGCAGCCAGAAAAATGATAATACTGGTGATAACAGTCATCAAAGCGGTGACAATAAGCATAGAGGGAATCAACATGCCAGAAATGGTAACCACTTCAATGGTAATCATGGTCAAAACAATAAGAATGGACATTTCAAGAAGATGAAATTCAACAATGATGGAAAGACGTCAGCACCAGCACCCATTGTTAAGGAAGGAGAACGACCACCTATCATATGCTTTAAATGAGGAGGGGAGGGACACATCAGTCCAAACTGCGCGATGCCATCCAATGCATGCTATAATTGTGGAAGAGAAGGTCACTTAGCCCGATTTTGTCGTTCACCGAAGACAAGTTCAGATAGGATGGAGGCACCAAAGACCGTCCCAGAAAAGCCAAAGCCAGTAGTTTAAGAGAAAGCGTTTTTTTTTTCGTGACGAGGAACCTGAATAAAATTATCACGGGTATGTTAGTCATAAACTCTTGCGAAGTCTATACCGTGTTAGATACCAGTTCTACTCACTCTTTTATTTCACCTAGTTGTGTTCAATGTTTAAAGTTAACTCCGGAGAACTTAGACTTTGATATGTCTGTTTAAACTCAGTTGGGAGAAATCTTCGTTACCTCCACTATTTATAAATCTTGTTCAAATCAACACTTTCACGTTACCTGTCGATCTTATCTCTTTGAAAATACTTGCCTTTGATGTGATTTTTTTTTGAAACGATTGGTTCACTACTCATCATGCTTCTCGTAAGGTTGTTAGCTTTCATACTCCTAACCACCCTGTTATGCGGATTCAAAGTAACCAAACCACTAAAGTCAATCACTGTCATATCAAGCCATAAATAAAGAGCCCCGATCCTTTCGTTGTTTACTTTCTTGTGTGGAATGCACCGAAGCCAGACTTTCGGTAGGGGACGTTGTGAATAACGGTGACAAGTTAATAGATATCAATGTGACGTGTTATCCAAGTCTTGGACGAGAGTCACAGTTTTGAATGATATTTCTATTGTTAATAAATTTCCTGACGTATTCTTGAAGGCTTCTTATGTGACGCCCTCAAAATTAGGTATACATCACCCATCTTGAGTCGTCATATACAAAGTACAGAATACAAATACAACTTACTAATACAACTGTCGTGTACAATACGACAAAACATAAACTGTGAGTTTGAATACAAATATTATCTTCTAGAGAGTATTCATACTCAAAAGGAGTCCTCATCACATTTATTAACACACTATTACATAGAATAGTGAGGACTACTAACTAATACTATCATTCGAACCATCACTCCGTTCCCCGACTTGCCCCAGCTACGTTCTCAGTTCCTGAAGAGAACAGTGAAAGAAAGGGTGAGCTCAACTAGCCCAGTAAAAAATATTATGACTAAGATAATGCAGAATAAATTATCATTAGCCTTCAACAATGTTAAACTGATAAAATACAATAGACATCAAGTTTAACTGTAGCGGAATAAGCAATCCATTAAAAGAGTCAAGTAGAAAATAAATTCTACTATCTTTTATGATTTAAAAGATTTTTCAACACTGTGATTGCTGAGACTCAGCTTAATAAAATAATCCACACCATCGAATCACCCCTGCACTACGGCCAAGGATATTCGTATATTCATTAATGGTCATGATCATGCCAACAACTGTCCATCAATGCACTACGGGCCAATGAGGACTTTTACCACATCATTTGTTACATTACGGTCATGATTATACCGAATAATCCCTGGTCATAATCATACCAAGTCCATCTATGCACTACAGGCCACAGATGACTTTCAACATTTTATAAACATGAGGATGATGACAATGATATAAGAATTCAATAAAACAAGTTCAAGAATTAATTTATCCAAGAATTAACAACGTCCAAATTGTCAACATGATACTACTTTGTGGAGTAAAATTCAAGAATGCTTAGAAGAATATTTTCATGAAAAGATGCTGGATGAAACGCAATTATCAAGAATATTCCACAAATTTCATGAAGTATAGAAGTCAAAACTTAACCAACTGAGTACAATAAAGAATGGAATAACAAAAGAAATCACCATGCATGCGATAGACCGCACAGACAGGTTATTCCAACAGAATAATAAAAAATGGAACCAGGTCCGGCGTAAACGCATAGACAGGATATTCCGACAGAATAATAAATAATGGAACCAGGTCCGGTGTAAAACACACAGACAGGATGTTCCAACAGAATAATAAATAATGGAACCAGGTCCGGTGTAAAACACACAGACAGGATATTCCGACAGAATAATAAATAATGGAACCAGGTCCGGTGTAAAACACACAGACAGGATATTCCAACAGAATAATAACAAATGGAATAACAACAGTTCTCTTCATGAATAAGAAAGAATAACACCCCTTACCGTTTTAAAGAAGAGCTGAAGTAAGGAAGTAGTTAAGTAGCAGAATACTCTTCTTCTCTCTCTCTCTCTATAGTTTCTCTCTATAGCTTCTCTCTCTAGAGTTCAGTGAATTCGTAAGAAATAATGAAGGAATGAGCTGCTATTTATAGAAAAATAGAATGCATAGTAACTAATTCATGAACGGTCCAGATTGATTACTTTAATATGACGGTCCATATTTAAAGAAAAATCTTTTAAATAAAATATAATATATTCTATTTATAGAATAACTTTAATAAAGTATTCTGTTTTATATAAAAAGATGTTTCTGTTTTATTACGTTAATAATACGAATAAAATAAAACGCCATTATCGCTCAATAATTCATATTATTAACTGACAATAATTGAATCAAACTGAGTGACTTCTCACATAAGCATTAATAATCAATACCGTGTGCTACTATGCAACCACACGTATTACTGTACTTTTACTACCGAGTAGTTCAACAGTAACAATGGTAAAACTTCCGCCGTTATTTTTAATAAAATATTTTTGTCGTTTTCTCAATCCGACAATAATTCCGTTGTGGGGTCCACCAATGATTGTGTCGTTGTACGAATATTCCCTGTTAAAACGAATATTCCCCGACCAATCGAATATTATATAACAACTTGCGTACTTTGTAAAATTTATAAATATTACCCACAACTATAACATTATATCAAATTAACTCCATAATATTCAAAAATGATATTTATAGAAAATTCATCTTTATTTATAAAAGTTGGGGTCTTACATCTTAGCTTACCCCTAGAGTGTGAAATCGAATTTTGTATTGACCCCAGTACAAAACCCATTTGTTAAACCCTCAAATATTTATTCAACTAAAGCGAACGTAACATGCGCCAAAGACGTTGGCTCGAGCTGTTAAAGATTATGATCATACCATACCATCGTGGAAAAGCAAACGTGGTAGCTGATGCGTTAAGTAGAAGATCGTATGCGGTTACAAGTGCGAATATACGAACCCACGTGAAGATAACGAATATATGATTAGAATCGATTTTAATTGATAAAGTTAAAGCCGCTCAAGCTACATACTCAGAGCTGATAAATATGAGAAGAAGGTTCAAGAGGGCGTTATTCTAGAAGCAAGAATCGGCGAAGAGAGGAAATCTCAACTCTCGATTTAATTGGCCCATTTGAAATGCTCGATGAAGTAGGAACTGTGGCCTGTAGACTCGTTTTACCGCCAAGTATGTTGCGTGTTCAAAACATTTTTTTTACGTATCGATGTTACGTAAATATGTGGACGACCCGAACCACATTATTAATTTAGAACCGGACGAGATAGCGGATGATTTAATGTTTGAGGAGATACGTGTTAAAATCTTGGATAAGAATGATCATATTCGACGCTCAAAGGTTATAACTCAAGAGTTAGAATTTGAAGTGAAGTCAATGTATCCTCACCTGTTCGGCATACCAGGTATGTACGTAAATTTCGAGGGCGAAATTCCATAAGGAGGGGAGATTGTGAGACCCCATATTTTATGAATAAATATTTAATTTTTTCGAAATAATTATGGTGTGGATTTGATATAATATTATAGTTGTGCGTATTATTTATAAATTTTGTAAAGTATACAAGTTGTCATATTATATTCGATTGGTCGGGGAATATTCTTTTTGTCGGGTAATATTCGTACAACGACACAATCATTGGTGGACCCCACAACGAAATTATTGTCGGATTGAGAAAACGACAAAAATATTTTATTAAAAATAACGGCGGAAGTTTTACCATTGTTACTGTTGAACTACTCGGTAGTAAAAGTACAGTAATACGTGTGATTGCATAGTAGCACACGGTATTGATTATTAATATTTATGTGAGAAGTCACTCAGTTTGATTCAATTATTGTCAGTTAATAATATGAATTATTTAGCGATAATGACGTTTTGTTTTATTCGTATTATTAACGTAATAAAACAGAAACATCTTTTTATATAAAACAGAATACTTTAAAGTTATTCTATAAATAGAATATATTATATTTTATTTAAAAGATTTTTCTTTAAATATGGACCGTCAGATTAAAGTAATCAATCTGGACCGTTCATGGATTAGTTACTATGCATTCTATTTTTCTATAAATAGCAGCTCATTCCTTCATTATTTCTGACGAATTTACTGAACTCTAGAGAGAGAAACTATAGAGAGAAACTATAGAGAGAGAGAAGAAGAGTATTCTGCTACTTAACTACTTCCTTATTTCAGCTCTTCCTTAAAACGGTAAGGGGTGTTATTCTTTCTTATTCATGAAGAGAACTGTTGTTATTCCATTTCTTATTATTCTGTTGGAATAACCTGTATACGCGGTCTACCCTATACTTGGTGACATTCTTCTATTATTCTGTTGGAACATCCTATCTGTGTGTTTTACACCGGACCTGGTTCCGTCTTGTTATTATTCTGTTGGAACATCCTGTCTGTGTGTTTTACACCGGACCTGGTTCCATTATTTATTATTCTGTCAGAATATCCTGTCTGTGCGTTTACGCCAGACCTGGTTCCATTATTTATTATTCTGTCGGAATATCATGTCTATGCGTTTACGCCGGACCTGGTTCCATTATTTATTATTCTGTTATAATAACCTGTTTGTGCGGTCTATCGCATGCATGGTGATTTCTTTTGTTATTCCATTCTTTATTGTACTCAGTTGGTTAAGTTTTGACTTCTATACTCCATGAAATTTGTGGAATATCCTTGATAATTGCGTTTCATCCAGTATCTTTTCATGAAAATATTCTTCTAAGCATTCTTGAATTTTACTCTACAAAGCAGTATCATGTTGACAATTTGGACGTTATTAATTCTTGGATAAATTAATTCTTGAACTTGTTTTATTGAATTCTTATATCATTGTCATCATCCTCATGTTTATAAAATGTTGAAAGTCATCTGTGGCATGTAGTGCATAGATGGACTTGGTGTGATTATGATCAGGGATTATTCGGTATAATCATGACCGTAATGTTACAAATAATGCGGTAAAAGTCATCATTGGCCCGTAGTGCATTGATGGACAGTTGTTGGCATGATCATGACCATTAATGAATACATGAATATCTTTGGCCGTAGTGCAGGGGTGATTCGATGATGTGGATTATTTTGTTAAGCTGAGTCCCAGCGATAACAGTGTTGAAAAACCTTTTAAATCATAAAAGATAGTAGAGTTTATTTTCTACTTGACTCTTTTAATGGATTGCTTGTTCCGCTGCAGTTAAACTTGATGTCTATTATATTTTATCAGTTTAATATTGTTGAAGGCTAATGATAATTTATTCTGTATTATCTTAGTCATAATATTTCTTACTGGGCTAGTTGAGCTCACCCTTTCTTTCACTGTTCTCTTCAGAAAATGAGAACGTAGCTGGGACAAGTCGGGGAACGGAGTGATGGTCCGAATGATAGTATTAGTTAGTAGTCCTCACTATTCTATGTAATGGTGTGTTAATAAATGTAATGAGAACTCCTTTTGAGTATGAATACTCTCTAGAAGATAATATTTGTATTCAAACTCACAGTTTATGTTTTGTCGTATTGTACACGACAGTTGTATTAGTAAGTTGTATTTGTATTCTATACTATGTATCAGACGACCCAAGATGGGTGATGTATACCTGATTTTAGGGGCGTCACAACATATTTAATTCATTTACTCATAACTAGTCTATTTTCATGAAAAATATCAAATCAGTCCCAAAAATATTTTTTTTCTGGGATTTAGCAGAATATAGTCCCATATTGAACACATATTTTTTTCGAAATTTTTAAAAATCATTTACTATTTTTCATATGGCCAAAACAGCCGAATATTTAGATATTTATCAAAAATTATACTTTTATTCAAAAATTCTGAAATTTACAGAGTATACTTCTATCATATATATGTACTCCCAATAAAAATTTCACCAATTTTGGAGTTAATCACAAGGAATTATAAGCGGTTACTTTTAAAATAGTATTTTCTCATAAAATTCATAACTCTTAATCTATACATCCAAAAATCGCCATTTTTTGACACAATCAAGAAAACTCATCAAATTATCATTTCAAATTTTTCCAGAATTTTTAAAGGTCAGAAAATTACGAAACTGAAAAACATAATAACCCTTAAAATCCCTTATTATCCCTTACCTCAAAAGAGTAGCACTTCTGACTGGATATCGGATATGACGCTGAAGAAAACTTGCCATAATGAATAGCAACTCACCAAGCATCTAAATACTCACAAAATACACTCGATAATCTAGAGAGAAAAATAGAGAAAACTTATGAATTCTGGTGTGATTTTCAATTCTAACTTAGCCCTCTATTTATAGGAAAATGTTAGCACGCCGAAGCAGACTTGACCTGCTACTTGATGGCTTTACCTGCTACTATTTCACCCACCAAAAATCAGCCATCTCCTTCAATAACCAAAAGTGGGGCCCACCCATTTCTAGAATTTTTTACCAAAATTATTTATAAACCTAATTTCTGAATCAGTCACCTCTTAAAATTCATAACAAATCATTCGTTCTTTTTTAACGGCTCAAAACTTGTGAACATATACTCAACTTATATATGTATAACATATCCAAAAATCACAACGATCCAACGGTCAGATTAAAACTTATAACTCACACAATATATCTCAAGAACAGTGATTTAATTTTTAATACCTTCATTCCGACAAAAACACCTCAATATTAATTCCTTCAATTATATCCACATAAAATAAATATATCCATCATTTATATCCACATCAAATAAATATTTTCTTATCATATAAATTAATAATTAATTATTCACAAATAATATTACAGAATCACAATTATGACAACCAGGCCGTTTTCAGGAAAGAGGGGATTTCCAATAAGGATTTCTCCTTACTGGTGCGCAATTAGATGACCAAACCTCTTCTTAGACAGAACTTTCTAGACATTACCAATAATGTTATCTAATAATATTATTGAAATAATATGAATTATTGATCTGATAATGGAGATACTGTGCAGTGACAATTATTGAATCAACAATAATATAAAATATCAACGCAGCAATTATTGATTCAATAAAATAAAATATTGAACAGAAATTACTGTAACAATTATTGAGTAGTGTCTTCTAACGTAAGAATCAATAATTGAAAAGATACTATGCAATACCGTGTGCTACTGTGCAACTACGCGTATTACTATATTTTAACCACCAGGTATTCCAACAGTGTCAACAGTAACAACTACGTCGTTATTTATAAAAACTAAAATTTGTCATTTTCTTCATCCGACAGTTATTCTGTTATGGGGACCACAAATGGTTGCGCCGTCGTACGAATATTCTTCGACAACAATGAATATTTTATAACCACTTGCGTATTTTGAAAAAATTTCATATATCACCCTTAACTTTAACTTTTATCAATTTAACCATGTATTGAATAGTAATTATAAGAAAAATTAAATACTTTTATTTCATAAAATTCGAGGTCTTACAAAAGCTCCTTATGTCAAACATATCAAATTTACCATCAAATCATAGAACAGTGAGACACATAAAATAGTTTTAGTTTATAATAAAAGAATGATGCTTTAAAACTAAAACATACGTTATATATGCGACGCCCCCAAAATAGGTATACATCATCCATCTTGAGTTGCCAAATACATTGTACAAAATTCAAATACAAATTAATTATACAACAGTCGTGTAAAATACGACTAAACATATGATGTGAGTTTTAATACAAATATTGTCATCTAGACAATATCCACACTCAATTGAGTCCTCATTACATTTATTATCACACTATTTAACAGAATAGTGAGGACTACTAATGCTATTATCTGGACCGTCACTCCGTTCCCCGACTAGTCCCTGCTGTGTTCTCATTTCCTAAAGAGAACAATAAAAGTAAAAGGGTGAGCTCAACTAGCCCAGTAAGAAATATTATTACTAAGATAATGCAGAATAAATTATCATTAGACTTCAACAATATTAAACTGATAAAATACAATAGACATCAAGTTTAACTGCAGCGGAACAAGCAATTTATTAAAAGAGTCAAGTAGAGAATAAAATCTACTATCTTTCATAATTTAAAAGGTTTTTCATCACTTTTATCGCTGGGACTTAGCTTAATAAATAATTCACATCATCCCTGCACTACGGTCAAGGATATTCATTAGTATCACAACCACAAATTATCTATGCACTACGGGCCAATGACATTCGTGTACTCAACAATGGTCATGATCATACCAAAAACTGTTCATCAATGCACTACGGGCCAATGAGGACTTTTTCACATCATTTGTAACAGTACGGTTATGATTATACCGAATAATTCCTGGTCATAATCATACCAAGTCTATCTATGCACTACAGGCTACAAATGACTTTCAACATAATATAAACACGAGGATGATGACAATGATATAAGAATTCAATAAAACAAGTTCAAGAATTAATTTATCCAGGAACCAATAATGTCTAAATTGTCAACATGATACTGTTTGTAGAGTAAAATTCAAGAATGCTCAGAAGAATATTTCCATGAAAAGATACTGAATGAAGCGCAAATATCAAGGATATTCCACTAATTTGATGGAGTATAAAAGTCAAAACTTTAACTAAATGAGTATAATAAAGAATGAAATAACAAAAGAAATCACCAGGCATGCCATAGACCGCACAGGCAGGTTATTCCAACAGAATAATAAATAACGGAATCAGTGTGACGTCCCCAAAATAGGTCCATTCCATCCAACCTATTCTGAGTCGCCAAACACATGGTACAGAAAATAACTATAACTTTATTACAACAATTGTCGTGCAAAATATAACAACACATATGCTGTGAGTTTGGATACAAATATATACCAAATGTGACACATGTTGTAAGACCACAACTTATTAATGAATAAAATTAAATTTTCTCTAAATATTATTGTGAATAATAAGGGGTTAATTTGATATAATACTTTGGTTATGGGTGAAATGTGCAAATTTTACAAAATAAGCAAGTGGTTATAAAATATTCATTTTGTCGGGGAATATTCGTTTGGTCGTGGAATATTCTTGCTGTCGGAGAATATTCGTACGACGGCGCAGCCTGGTGTGGGCCCCATAACGGAAAGTGATTGGATGAAGAAAACGACAAGTATACGTTGTTTATAAATAACGGCGTAGTTGTTACCGTTAATACTGTTGGAATACCCGGTGGTTAAAATACAGTAGCATACGGTATTGCACCAATTATTGATTCTTACGTAAGAAGGCACTACTCAATAATTGTTACAGTAGTTATTATTCAATATTTTATTTTATTGATTCAATAATTGCTGCGTTGATATTTTATATTATTGTTGTTTCAATAATTGCTGCTGCACAGTATTTTCTATTATCAGATCAATAATTCATATTATTTAAATAATATTATTAGATAACATTATTGGTAATGTCTAAAAGTTCTGTCTAAGGAGAGGTTTGGTCATCTAATTGCGCGCTAGTAAGGAGAAATCCTTATTGAAAAGTCCCTCTTTCCTGGGAACGGCCTGGTTGTCATAAATGTGATTCTGTAATATTATTTGTGAATAATTAATTATTGATTCATATGATAAGGAAATATTTATTTTATGTGGATATAAATGAGGGATATATTTTTGTGGTTAAAAATGAAGGAGTTAATGTTGAGGTTTTTAATCAGTATTTTTGTCGGAATGGAGGTATTAAAAATCAGGGTTTTTGAGATATTTTGCGGGGGTTATAATTTTTAATCCGACCGTTGGATCGTGGTAATTTTTAGATATGTTATACATATATAAGTTGAGTATATGTCCACAAATTTTGAACCGTTAAAAATGAACGTATGATTTATTATGAATTTTACGAGATCACTGGTTCAGAAATTGTTGAATTTTTGGAGCTTATCATTTTGATGGAAAATTTTAGAATTGGTGGGCCCCACTTGTGATTGGTGAAGAAATGTGCTGAATTATATTTCAAATGTGGTGGGTGGGAATAGTAGCAGGTAAAGCCATCAGGTTGCAGGTCAAGCCTACTAAAATTTTTCTATAAATAGAGGGCTAAGTTAGAATTGAAAATTACACCAGAAACAAGTTTTCTCTCTTTCTCTCTCTAGATTATTGAGTATATTTTATGAGTATTAAGATACTTTGAGAGTTTCTATTCATCAGAGCAAGTTTCTTTCAGCCTTATACCGGTATTCTGACCAGAAGTACTGATATTTTGAGATAAGGGATATTATTTTCTTCTTAATGATATTATTTTCTTCAATATCATTATGATGAAATATTTATATGAGTTTTTATCAAATTTAAAACTTTTTGTGTCGGGATTACTATTCACGTATACGGCACTGTAGGCCAAATAACGGAAAATATTCATATGATATTTTGCACTACGGGCCAAAGATATTCATCAACAACTCATCTTTGCACTACAGGCCAAAGATATTCCTCAATAGTTCATATTTGCACTACAGGCCAAATATATTATTATCTCAAAGAAATATATAATCATTTCAGAATTTATATAACCAATAATTATAACCACGTTGATCATTTCACCTTTGCACTTAAGCTAAAGATATTCAATTATAAATTCAATGGTCATGATCATACCAGTCAACAATTCAACTTTGTACAACTGGCCAAAGAGAACACATAGTCATGATCGTACCAAAAATCTACCCATCTTTACACTCAAGTCAAAGAGAAATATCATCATTAGGGTTATAAAAATGTTATATATGATAAAAAATAATATGATCAACATATAGTTTTAATCTCAAGAGTAATATTCATAAATCAACTATAATTTGGTTAGAAAAAGAAACCAATTTTGTCATGAATAGTAACTCGTGAATAGTAACCCATGAATAGTAACTCGTGAATAGTAACTCGTGAATAGTAACTCATGAATAGTAACTCGTGAATAGTAACTAGTGAATACTAACTCATGAATAATAACTCGTGAATAGTAACTCGTGAATAATAACTCATGAATAGTAACTCGTGAATAGTAACTAGTGAATACTAACTCGTGAATAGTAACTCGTGAATAGTAACTCATGAATAGTAACTCGTGAATAGTAACTCATGAATAGTAACTCATGAATAGTAACCCCGACATGAAAAGTTCCAAATTTGATAAAAAGTTCAGATCAATACTTCAGCATAATGATATTGAAAAAAATAATATCATTTAAGAAGAAATAATATCCCTTACGACAATATCCCTTACTATCCCTTACCTCAAAAGAGCAGTACTTCTGACTGGAATAACGCTGAATGAACTTGCACCGTATAGCAACACTCAAGATATCAAAATACTCACAAGAATACGCTCGATATATAGAGAGAGAAATAGAGAGAAAACTTCAGTTTCTGGTGTGATTTTCAATTCTAACCTAAGCACCCTATTTATAGGAAATTGCTTAGAACACCAAAACAGAAAATTTAATATAATATTAATATATATATATATATATATATAAATTTTCAAGCCCACCTTTGAAGATCTGAATTCAGCACATTTTAACAACCAGTGGGCCCCACCATCTCACAAAAAAAGTTTTTCTCAAAATAATTAACTTAAACTCCCAAAAATCAATTTTTTCAGAACTTCAGAACTTCAATAATTCATAATAAATAGTCCTTCTGTCAGAAAATTCGAATCTCGCGTGTTTTTATAGAAAATTCAATTCTCTACAACTTTGCAGAAGAAAGTTTTTCCAAATTCCAAACAGAAATTGACCGAAATCCATAAACGGGCAATTTTACAGTCAATAATAAATTTTCGGTCAAGAATTGTGTCCACCAACACACAAAATATGTGTTAATCATTTAATACCACAAAAATACTCTTCCTTCTCATATACTCATATATCCCACATTCATTGTAAAAATATCACCATCAATATATTATTAAAGTAATATATTTAAATGAATTATTTTAAAAGATAAAATATTAATTTTCAACAATTGTCACATTAAAAATTTTCTCCATCTATATCCACATAAAATCACTATTTTTCTCATCATATAAATCAATAATTAATTATACACAAATAATATTACAGAACCACAATACTGGCAACCAGGCCGTTCCCAGGAAAGAGGGGGCTTTCCAATAAGGATCTCTTCCTTACTGGCGCGCAATTAGATGACCAAACCTCTCCTTAGACAGAACTTTCTAGACATTACCAATAATGTTATCTAATAATATTATTCAGATAATATGAATTATTGCTCCGAAAATAGAAAATACTGTGTAGTGACAATTATTAAAACAACAGTAATATAAAATATCAACGCAGCAATTATTGAATCAATAAAATAAAATACTGAACAGTAATTACTGTAATAATTATTGAGTAATGCCTTCTTACGTAAAAATCAATAATTGGTGCAATACCGTGTGCTACTGTGTAACAACGCGTATTACTGTGTTTTAACCACCGGGTATTCCAACAGTGTTAACGGTAAAAACTACGCTGTTATTTATAAACAACTTACTTTTGTGGTTTTCTTCATCCAATCGCTTTCCGTTATGGGGCCCACAAAAGACTGCGCCGTCGTACGAATATTCTCCGACAGTAAGAATATTCCACGACCAAGCGAATATTCCCCGACAACAATGAATATTTTATAACCACTTGTGTATTTCGAAAAAAAAATTCATATATCACCCTTAACTTTAACATTTATCAATTTAACCATTTACTAAATAGTAATTATAAGAAAAATTGAATACTTTTATTTCATAAAATTTGGGGTCTTACAATCTCCCCTCCTTATGAAATTTCATCCTCGAAATTTACGTACCTGGTATTTCAAAGAGTTGAGAATACCTTGCTTTCATTTCAGATTCCATCTTTCCTGTCATCATAATTTCTTCATTGCTCATCTCCTGTATTTCAGATATCATTCTAGAATACAGCTTCAAAACAAAGGTTAATTGAACAAATTAACATATCACATAATATCCCGATATTATGACCGACCAACAAATAAGCTTAGGTAGGACACACTAGCGAAGGATTTACTCGTCTCTCTCCTCCTAGTCCTATTTCTCGATCTCCGCCAGAGATCATATCCCTAAGCTCTGATACCAAATGTAATGTAAGACCCCGAATTTTGTGAAATAAAAGTATTCAATTTTTTTTATAGTTACTATTCAGTAAATAGTTAAATTGATAAAAGTTAAAGTTAAGGGTGATATATGAAATTTTTTCAAACTACGCAAGTGGTTATAAAATACTCATTGTTGTCGGGGAATATTCGTTTGGTCGTGGAATATTCTTTCTGTCGGGGAATATTCATACGACGGCACAGCTATTTGTGGGCCCCATAACGAATAACTGTCGGATGAAGAAAACGATAAATTTAAGTTTTTACAAATAACGGCGTAGTTGTTACCGTTAATACTGTTGGAATACCCGGTGATTAAAATACAGTAATACGCGTTATTGCACAGTAGCACACTGTATTGCACAGTATTTTTGAAATTATTGATTCTTACGTAAGAAGGCACTACTCAATAATTGTTACAGTAATTACTGTTCAATATTTTATTTTATTGATTCAATAATTGCTACGTTGAAATTTTGTATTATTGTTGTTCAATAATTGTTGCTGCACAGTATTTCCCATTATCAGATCAATAATTCATATTATTTGAATAGTATTATTAGATAGCATTATTGGCAATGTCTAGAAAGTTCTGTCTAAGGAGAGGTTTGGTCATCTAATTGCGCGCCAGTAAGGAGAAATCTTTATTGGAAAGCCCCCTCTTTCCTGGGAACGGCCTGGTTGTCATAAATGTGATTCTGTAATATTATTTGTGAATAATTAATTATTGATTCATATGATAAGGAAATATTTATTTTATGTGGATATAAATGAGGGATATATTTTTGTGGTTAAAAATGAAGGAGTTAATATTGAGGTTTTTATCAGTATTTTGTCGGAATGGAGGTATTAAAAATTAGGGTTTTGAGATATTTTGCGGGGGTTATAATTTTTAATCCGACCGTTGGATCGTGGTAATTTTTGGATATGTTATACATATATAAGTTGAGTATATGTCCACAAATTTTGAACCGTTAAAAATGAACGTATGATTTGTTATGAATTTTAAGAGGTGGCTGATTCGGAAATCAGGTTATAAATCATTTTTAGTGAAAAATTCTAGAATTGGTGGGCCCCACTTGTGGTTGGTGAAGAAATGTGCTGAATTATATTTCAAATGTGGTGGGTGGGAATAGTAGCAGGTAAAGCCATCAGGTTGCAGGTCAAACCTACCAAAATTTTCCTATAAATAGAGGGCTAAGTTAGAATTGAAAATCACACCAAAAACATAAGCTTTCTCTCTTTCTCTCTCTAGATTATTGAGTGTATTTTGTGAGTATTTAGATACTTGGTGAGTTACTATTCATCAGTGCAAGTTTCCTTCAGCATCATATCCGATATCCAGTCAGAAGTACTGCTCTTTTGAGGTAAGGGATAGTAAGGGATTGTAAGGGATAATAATGGATTTTAAGGGTTGTTATGATTTTCAGTTTCGTAATTTTTCTGACCTTCAAAAATTCTGGAAAAATTTGAAATGATATTTTGATGAGTTTTCTTGATTGTGTCCAAAAATGGTGATTTTTGGATGTATAGATTGAGAGTTATGAATTTTATGAGAAAAGACTATTTTAAAAGTAACAGCTTATAATTCCTTGTGGTTAACTCCAAAATTGATGAAATTTTTATTGGGAGTACATGTATATGATAGAAGTATACTCTGTAAATTTCAGAATTTTTAGACAAAAGTACAATTTTTGATAAATGTCTAAATATTCGGCTATTTTGGCCATATGAAAAATAGTAAATGACTTTTAAAAATTCTGAGAAAAATATATGTTCACTATGGGACTATATTATGCTAAATTCCAGAAAAGAAATATTTTTGGAACTGATTTGGTATTTTTCATAAAAATGGTCTAGTTATGAGTAAATGAATTAAATATGTTTTGTGAAGAAAGAAAATTGGAAAATAGGATTTTATGGCTTGAGAATCCTATATGAGGTATATGCAGATTTTTGATGAGGGTTTTGGTTATTGATGATGAAATTGTAAGAGTTGGCATTTTATGATGATTAAATGCATTAATTAGTAAAGTGTAAACAATTAAAATAAATTGTTTATAAATTTAAGTAATGTTATTCTTTCAATATCATTATACCGAAATATTGGTATGAATTTTATTGTAGAATTTCTATCTTTTGTGTCGGGGTTACTATTCATGAGTTACGAATATTACTCTTGAGATTAAAACTATATGTTGATCATATTATTTTTATCATCATATATAACATTTTTATAACCTTGATGTTGAAATTCTCTTTCACTTGAGTGTAAAGATGGGTAAATTATTGGTATGATCATGACTAGGGTTCTCTTTGGCCTGTAGTGCAAAGTTGAATTGTGACTGGTATGATCATGACCATTGAATTTATAAGTGAATATCTTTAGCTTAAGTGCAAAGGTGAATTGATTAACATGGTTATAATTATTGTTTATATAAATTCTGAAATGATTATATATTTCTTTGAGATATTAATATATTTGGCCTGTAGTGCAAATATGAACTGTTGATGAATATATTTGGCCTGTAGTGCAAATATGAATTGTTGATGAATATCTTTGGCCTGTAGTGCAAAGATGAACTGTTGTTGAATATCTTTGGCCTGTAGTGCAAAGATGAACTGTTGTTGAATATCTTTGGCCCGTAGTGCAAAGATGGTTTGTTGATGAATATCTTTGGCCCGTAGTGCAAAGATGGATTTGTTAGTATGATTATAAACAGGAATTGTGATTTGGTATAACCATGATCTTTGATGTTTCAGGTAAAGACAGGTGATGAAAATATTCTTCGTCCTGGGTGCGAAGAAAAATTTATAGTCACAATTATGATTATGAGTTATTCATATGATTGTGGAAAGGAACTGTTGAGTGATGTTACATGGATAAAATATTGTTGGTGGATTTTTAACATGGAGAAGATAATAGACTTTATAGTCTATTTGACTCTTCTAATGGATTGCTCGTTCCGCTGCAACTATGGTTGAAATTTTTATCATTTACCATATGTTCTAAATCTCTGATTTATTATTGATGAAGGCTATTGATAATTTAATTATCTTTAGTCATGATATTCTTTACTGAGCTAGTTGTGCTCACCCTTTTGCTTCACAATTCCTTTCAGGTAATAAGAGTGTAGCTGGGTCGAGCGAGGGTAAAGGGAAAATAGAACGGTGATCTCTAGCTGTGGATGTTCTCCCGAAGCAGTATAGAAAAGTTCATTTAGTAGTTATATTTGGTGAATCCAATAGGGTAAGGTGTACCCAACGTTGGAAGGGTGGTTTGCCACTATCATACAAGATGTCTAACGACATACAACCTCGTGTCATCATAAGACAGGGTTGTGCTCATCCACTTGCTGAGTATATCTATGGGCACTACCTATATAATCTTGGTGTTTGTTTGAAGTATAATTCTCAATTAGAGACAGTGGAGATAATGATAAGTCAAGAGAAGACTCACCATTGGGAAGAATATGATAGTAATCTTCTCGTTTTTCTTTGGGGTCTATTGGGTCAACCAAGGATAATTCTGTGGCCATATGATATCTATCATAACCTAGACGCGTGGCCTCCCATGTACGAAGGTTTCCTTGAGCACTTCCCAAAGATTCTAATTTCTAGAACAGTTTTTGACTATACCTTTATGTAAGGTACCTTTGTGAAGTGCTGATACATGATGGTGTCCAATGTCACATTTGGTATATATTTGTATCCAAACTCACAGCATATGTGTTGTTGTATTTTGCACGACAATTGTTGTAATAAAGTTGTAGTTGTTTTCTGTACCATGTATTTGACGACTCAGAATGGGTTGGATGGAATGGACCTATTTTGGGGTTGTCACAGGTGGTATCAGAGCTTAGGGATATGATCTCTGGCGGAGATCGGGAAATACAACTAGGAGGGGAGAGACGAGTAAATCATTCGCTAGTGTGTCCTTCCTAAGCTTATTTGTTGGTCAGTCATAATATCGGGATGTTATGTGATATGTTAATTTGTTAAATTAACCCTTGTTTTGAAGCTGTATTCTAGAATGATATTTGAAATACAGGAGATGAGCAATGGAGAAATTATGATGACAGAGAAGATGGAATCTGAAATGAAAGGAAGGTATTCTCAACTCTTTGAAATACCAGGTACGTAAATTTCGAGGACGAAATTTCATAAGGAGGGGAGATTGTAAGACCCCGAATTTTGTGAAATAAAAGTATTCAATTTTTTTTATAATTACTATTCAGTAAATGGTTAAATTGATAAAAGTTAAAGTTAAGGGTGATATATGAAATTTTTTCAAACTACGCAAGTGGTTATAAAATATTCATTGTTGTCGGGGAATATTCGTTTGGTCGTGGAATATTCTTTCTGTCGGGGAATATTCATACGACGGCACAGCTATTTGTGGGCCCCATAACGAATAACTGTCGGGTGAAGAAAACGACAAATTTAAGTTTTTACAAATAACGGCGTAGTTGTTACCGTTAATACTGTTGGAATACCCGGTGGTTAAAATACAGTAATACGCGTTATTGCACAGTAGCACACGGTATTGCACAGTATTTTTGAAATTATTGATTCTTACGTAAGAAGGCACTACTCAATAATTGTTACAGTAATTACTGTTCAATATTTTATTTTATTGATTCAATAATTGCTACGTTGAAATTTTGTATTATTGTTGTTCAATAATTGTTGCTGCACAGTATTTCCCATTATCAGATCAATAATTCATATTATTTGAATAGTATTATTAGATAGCATTATTGGCAATGTCTAGAAAGTTCTGTCTAAGGAGAGGTTTGGTCATCTAATTGCGCGCCAGTAAGGAGAAATCTTTATTGGAAAGCCCCCTCTTTCCTGGGAACGGCCTGGTTGTCATAAATGTGATTCTGTAATATTATTTGTGAATAATTAATTATTGATTCATATGATAAGGAAATATTTATTTTATGTGGATATAAATGAGGGATATATTTTTGTGGTTAAAAATGAAGGAGTTAATATTGAGGTTTTTATCAGTATTTTGTCGGAATGGAGGTATTAAAAATTAGGGTTTTGAGATATTTTGCGGGGGTTATAATTTTTAATCCGACCGTTGGATCGTGGTAATTTTTGGATATGTTATACATATATAAGTTGAGTATATGTCCATAAATTTTGAACCGTTAAAAATGAACGTATGATTTGTTATGAATTTTAAGAGGTGGCTGATTCGGAAATCAGGTTATAAATCATTTTTAGTGAAAAATTCTAGAATTGGTGGGCTCCACTTGTGGTTGGTGAAGAAATGTGCTGAATTATATTTCAAATGTGGTGGGTGGGAATAGTAGCAGGTAAAGCCATCAGGTTGCAGGTCAAACCTACCAAAATTTTCCTATAAATAGAGGGCTAAGTTAGAATTGAAAATCACACCAAAAACATAAGCTTTCTCTCTTTCTCTCTCTAGATTATTGAGTGTATTTTGTGAGTATTTAGATACTTGGTGAGTTACTATTCATCAGTGCAAGTTTCCTTCAGCATCATATCCGATATCCAGTCAGAAGTACTGCTCTTTTGAGGTAAGGGATAGTAAGGGATTGTAAGGGATAATAATGGATTTTAAGGGTTGTTATGATTTTCAGTTTCGTAATTTTTCTGACCTTCAAAAATTCTGGAAAAATTTGAAATGATATTTTGATGAGTTTTCTTGATTGTGTCCAAAAATGGTGATTTTTGGATGTATAGATTGAGAGTTATGAATTTTATGAGAAAAGACTATTTTAAAAGTAACAGCTTATAATTCCTTGTGGTTAACTCCAAAATTGATGAAATTTTTATTGGGAGTACATGTATATGATAGAAGTATACTCTGTAAATTTCAGAATTTTTAGACAAAAGTACAATTTTTGATAAATGTCTAAATATTCGGCTATTTTGGCCATATGAAAAATAGTAAATGACTTTTAAAAATTCTGAGAAAAATATATGTTCACTATGGGACTATATTATGCTAAATTCCAGAAAAGAAATATTTTTGGAACTGATTTGGTATTTTTCATAAAAATGGTCTAGTTATGAGTAAATGAATTAAATATGTTTTGTGAAGAAAGAAAATTGGAAAATAGGATTTTATGGCTTGAGAATCCTATATGAGGTATATGCAGATTTTTGATGAGGGTTTTGGTTATTGATGATGAAATTGTAAGAGTTGGCATTTTATGATGATTAAATGCATTAATTAGTAAAGTGTAAACAATTAAAATAAATTGTTTATAAATTTAAGTAATGTTATTCTTTCAATATCATTATACCGAAATATTGGTATGAATTTTATTGTAGAATTTCTATCTTTTGTGTCGGGGTTACTATTCATGAGTTACGAATATTACTCTTGAGATTAAAACTATATGTTGATCATATTATTTTTATCATCATATATAACATTTTTATAACCTTGATGTTGAAATTCTCTTTCGCTTGAGTGTAAAGATGGGTAAATTATTGGTATGATCATGACTATGGGTTCTCTTTGGCCAGTAGTGCAAAGTTGAATTGTTGACTGGTATGATCATGACCATTGAATTTATAAGTGAATATCTTTAGCTTAAGTGCAAAGGTGAATTGATTAACATGGTTATAATTATTGTTTATATAAATTCTGAAATGATTATATATTTCTTTGAGATATTAATATATTTGGCCTGTAGTGCAAATATGAACTGTTGATGAATATATTTGGCCTGTAGTGCAAATATGAATTGTTGATGAATATCTTTGGCCTGTAGTGCAAAGATGAACTGTTGTTGAATATCTTTGGCCTGTAGTGCAAAGATGAACTGTTGTTGAATATCTTTGGCCCGTAGTGCAAAGATGGTTTGTTGATGAATATCTTTGGCCCGTAGTGCAAAGATGGATTTGTTAGTATGATTATAAACAGGAATTGTGATTTGGTATAACCATGATCTTTGATGTTTCAGGTAAAGACAGGTGATGAAAATATTCTTCGTCCTGGGTGCGAAGAAAAATTTATAGTCACAATTATGATTATGAGTTATTCATATGATTGTGGAAAGGAACTGTTGAGTGATGTTACATGGATAAAATATTGTTGGTGGATTTTTAACATGG
This sequence comes from Panax notoginseng, assembly GCA_016801055.1. Classification (NCBI taxonomy): domain Eukaryota; kingdom Viridiplantae; phylum Streptophyta; class Magnoliopsida; order Apiales; family Araliaceae; genus Panax; species Panax notoginseng. The sequence continues at coordinate 9,455,676 of CM029015.1, read as the reverse complement.
AGAAGATAATAGACTTTATAGTCTATTTGACTCTTCTAATGGATTGCTCGTTCCGCTGCAACTATGGTTGAAATTTTTATCATTTACCATATGTTCTAAATCTCTGATTTATTATTGATGAAGGCTACTGATAATTTAATTATCTTTAGTCATGATATTCTTTACTGAGCTAGTTGTGCTCACCCTTTTGCTTCACAATTCCTTTCAGGTAATAAGAGTGTAGCTGGGTCGAGCGAGGGTAAAGGGAAAATAGAACGGTGATCTCTAGCTGTGGATGTTCTCCCGAAGCAGTATAGAAAAGTTCATTTAGTAGTTATATTTGGTGAATCCAATAGGGTAAGGTGTACCCAACGTTGGAAGGGTGGTTTGCCACTATCATACAAGATGTCTAACGACATACAACCTCGTGTCATCATAAGACAGGGTTGTACTCATCCACTTGCTGAGTATATCTATGGGCACTACCTATATAATCTTGGTGTTTGTTTGAAGTATAATTCTCAATTAGAGACAGTGGAGATAATGATAAGTCAAGAGAAGACTCACCATTGGGAAGAATATGATAGTAATCTTCTCGTTTTTCTTTGGGGTCTATTGGGTCAACCAAGGATAATTCGGTGGCCATATGATATCTATCATAACCTAGACGCGTGGCCTCCCATGTACGAAGGTTTCCTTGAGCACTTCCCAAAGATTCTAATTTCTAGAACAGTTTTTGACTATACCTTTATGTAAGGTACCTTTGTGAAGTGCTGATACATGATGGTGTCCAATGTCACATTTGGTATATATTTGTATCCAAACTCACAGCATATGTGTTGTTGTATTTTGCACGACAATTGTTGTAATAAAGTTGTAGTTGTTTTCTGTACCATGTATTTGACGACTCAGAATGGGTTGGATGGAATGGACCTATTTTGGGGTTGTCACATGTAACGCCCCCAAAATAGGTCCATTCCATCCAACCCATTTTGAGTCGACAAATACATGGTACAGATAACAACTACAACTTTATTACAACAATTGTCGTGTAAAATACAATAACACATATGCTATGAGTTTGGGTACAAATATATACCTACTGTGACTCATGTCCCAACCTTGGATAGCACGTGATAATGATACATTACATAAAGGTATAGTAAAAAACTGTTTTAGAAATTAGAATATTTGGAAAGTGCTCAAGGAAACCCTTGTACATGGGAGGCCATGCTTCGAGGTTATGATAGATATCATATGGTCACAGAATTATCCTTGGTTGACCCAATAGACCCCAAAGAAAAACAAGAAGGTTACTATCATATTCTTCCTAATGGTGAGTCTTCTCTTGACTTATCATTATCTCCACTGTCTCTAATTGAGAATTATACTTCAAACAAACACCAAGATTATATAGGTAGTGCTCGTAAATATACTCAGCAAGTGGATGAGAACATCCCTGTCTTATGATGACACGAGGTTGTATGTCATTAGACATCTTGTATGATAGTGACAAAACACCCTTCCAACGTTGGGTACACCTTACCCTAGATGATTCACCAAATATAACTACTAAATGATGACCACCGTTCTATTCTCCTGTTACCCCCGCTCGACCCAGCTGCACTCTTATTACCTGAAAGGAAAATTGAAGCAAAAGGGTGAGCACAACTAGCTCAGTAAAGAATATCATAACTAAAGATAATTAAATTATCAATAGCCTTCATCAATGATAAATCAGAGATTTAGAACATATGGTAGATGATAAAAATTTTCAACCATAGTTGCAGCGAAACGAGCAATTCATTAGAAGAGTCAAATAGACTACAAAGTCTATTATCTTCTCCATGTTAAAAATCCACCAACAATATTTTATCCCTGTAACATCAATCAATAATTCTGGTCCACAATCATATGAATAACTCATAATCATAATTGTAGTTCTAAATTCCTCTTCTCATCCAAAACAAGATAATTTTCATCACTTGTCTTTACCTGAAACATCAAAGATCATGGTTATACCAAATCACAGTTCCTGTTCATAATCATACTAATAATTTCATATTTGCACTACGGGCCAAAGATATTCATCAACAGTTCATCTTTATACTACATGCCAAAGATATTCAACAACAAGTCATCTTTGCACTACGGGCCAAAGATATTCATCAACAACTCATCTTTGCACTACAGGCCAAAGATATTCCTCAATAGTTCATATTTGCACTACAGGCCAAATATATTATTATCTCAAAGAAATATATAATCATTTTAGAATTTATATAACCAATAATTATAACCACGTTGATCATTTCACCTTTGCACTTAAGCTAAAGATATTCAATTATAAATTCAATGGTCATGATCATACCAGTCAACAATTCAACTTTGTACAATTGGCCAAAGAGAACCCATAGTCATGATCGTACCAAAAATCTACCCATCTTTACACTCGAGTCAAAGAGAAATATCATCATTAGGGTTATAAAAATGTTATATATGATAAAAAATAATATGATCAACATATAGTTTTAATCTCAAGAGTAATATTCATAAATCAACTATAATTTGGTTAGAAAAAGAAACTAATTTTGTCATGAATAGTAACTCGTGAATAGTAACCTATGAATAGTAACTCGTGAATAGTAACTCATGAATAGTAACTCGTGAATAGTAACTCGTGAATAGTAACTCATGAATAGTAACTCGTGAATAGTAACTAGTGAATACTAACTCATGAATAATAACTCGTGAATAGTAACTCATGAATAGTAACTCGTGAATAGTAACTAGTGAATACTAACTCATGAATAATAACTCGTGAATAGTAACTCATGAATAGTAACTCGTGAATAGTAACTCGTGAATAGTAACTCATGAATAGTAACCCCGACATGAAAAGTTCCAAATTTGATAAAAAATTCAGATCAATACTTCAGCATAATGATATTGAAGAAAATAATATCATTTAAGAAGAAATAACATCCCTTACGACAATATCCCTTACTATCCCTTACTATCCCTTACCTCAAAAGAGCAGTACTTCTGACTGGAATAATGCTGAATGAACTTGCACCGTATAGCAACACTCAAGATATCAAAATACTCACAAGAATACGCTCGATATATAGAGAGAGAACTTCAGTTTCTGGTGTGATTTTCAATTCTAACCTAAGAACCCTATTTATAGGAAATTGCTTAGAACACCAAAGCAGAAAATTTAATATAATATTAATATATATATATATATATAAATTTTTAAGCCCACCTTTGAAGATCTGAATTCAGCACATTTTAACAACCAGTGGGCCCCACCATCTCACAAAAAAAGTTTTTCTCAAAATAATTAACGTAAACTCCCAAAAATCAATTATTTCATAACTTCAGAACTTCAATAATTCATAATAAATAGTCCTTCTGTCAGAAAATTTGAATCTCGCGAGTTTTTATAGAAATTCAATTCTCTACAACTTTGCAGAAGAAAGTTTTTCCAAATTCCAAACAGAAATTGACCGAAATCCACAAACGGGCGATTTTACAGTCAATAATAAATTTTCGGTCAAGAATTGTGTCCACCAACACACAAAACATGTGTTAATCATTTAATGCCACAAAAATACTCTTCCTCCTCATATACTCATATATCCCACATTCATTGTAAAAATATCACCATCAATATATTATTAAAATAATATAGTTAAATGAATTATTTTAAAAGATAAAATATTAATTTTCAACAATTGTCACATTAAAAATTTTCTTCATCTATATCCACATAAAATCACTATTTTCCTCATCATATAAATCAATAATTAATTATACACAAATAATATTACAGAACCACAATACTGGCAACCAGGCCGTTCCCAGGAAAGAGGGGGCTTTCCAATAAGGATCTCTTCCTTACTGGCGCGCAATTAGATGACCAAACCTCTCCTTAGACAGAACTTTATAGACATTACCAATAATGTTATCTAATAATATTATTCAGATAATATGAATTATTGCTCCGAAAATAGAAAATACTATGTAGTGACGATTATTAAAACAACAGTAATATAAAATATCAACGCAGCAATTATTGAATCAATAAAATAAAATACTGAACAGTAATCACAGTTCCTGTTCATAATCATACTAATAATTTCATCTTTGCACTACGGGCCAAAGATATTCATCAACATTTCATCTTTATACTACATGCCAAAGATATTCAACAACAAGTCATTTTTGCACTACGGGCCAAAGATATTCATCAACAACTCATCTTTGCACTACAGGCCAAAGATATTCCTCAATAGTTCATATTTGCACTACATGCCAAATATATTATTATCTCAAAGAAATATATAATCATTTTAGAATTTATATAACCAATAATTATAACCACGTTGATCATTTCACCTTTGCACTTAAGCTAAAGATATTCAATTATAAATTCAATGGTCATGATCATACCAGTCAACAATTCAACTTTGTACAACTGGCCAAAGAGAACCCATAGTCATGATCGTACCAAAAATCTACCCATCTTTACACTCAAGTCAAAGAGAAATATCATCATTAGGGTTATAAAAGAAGAATGAGCTTCTATTTATAGGAAAACATAGTTCGATAATTGCACGTTTTGGGGCTCGAATTATTACAGTATAGTACCTTCATCTTTCCCTCTATTTTTAATTTAGTCCTACAAGTATTATTAAACTTTCACGACATCCCCTAATAGTACATACATGTGAATCAATAGTTCTATACATGTGAACCAACAGTAAGTTGCATGTGAACTAATAGCAATTAATTGCTCATTTATCCGATTAATTACCCGATTGATCAATATAACCTCCAGAAATTAATTATTATCGAAATAAATATCGATTTTCACTAACACTAATAATTCCAACACAATGAAAATATCAATTTCATCTTTAATCAACACGAACTTATTCATCATTAATATTATAACTCACAGTATTTAATAACCAGATCATTCCTATGAAAGAGGGGGCTTTTCGATAAGGATTTCAACCTATTGGCGCGCAATTAGGTGACCAAACCTCTTTCCTCGACAGAACTTTCTAGACATCGTCAATAATGCAAATAATAATATGAATAACTTTGCCGTCTCAATTATTGATTTAAAAAATATAAAATATTATGCAGATGATACTGTGACAATAATTAAATCAATAATATGAGAGATATTATGCAACAATTACTGTAGCAATAATTGAGTATAACTGAGTGACTTCTCACGTAAGCATCAATAATCAATACCGTGTGTTACTATGCAACCACGCGTATTACTGTACTTTTACCATCGGGTATTTCAACAGTTTAACGGTAAAACTTTTGCCATTATTTTTATAAAAAGATAATTCTGTCGTTTTCTAACTATGATAATACTTCCGTTGTGGGGTCCACCCATGATTGTGCCATCGTATAAATATTTTCTGTTAAAACGAATATTCTCCGACCAATCGAATATTTTATAACCACTTGTTTATTTTATAAAATTTATAAATATTACCCACAACTATAATATTATATCAAATCCACACCATAATATTCAAAAATATATTTCGAAAAAAATAATTTTTATTCATAAAAGTTGGGGTCTTACAAAATATGTAAAATAAATAGGTATAAAAAAGAAACTCACATGTTCTTTTTTCTTCCTTTTGAATTATGATCTCATTTGTCTCCCTATTTTTTTAAAATTTTAATTGGACATATGTAACGATCCGAGTCACATCTCGAGTTTAGAACAAATTTCATGTAAAATTTTAAATTCGAATCAAATCAAATACATTTAAAATAAGGTCTTAAATCACTAACCCAATAATATATTTCTTGACTCATTCAAAAAATAATAACTAAAAATATTATTATTAATAACTTAATTCCTTATATACATATAATTTTTTTAATATTTTTCGATCTCATTTCATTGATTACAAATGAACAAAAATAAGTGGATAACACGATTGAAATTGATATCCAAATGGTTACACGTGGACATGGAAAGGGTTGGAGCGATATTGGTGGCACCTTCACATGTCTTGGCATGGCTTAGTTCGGTTGGGTGATGAAGTATAATCGTTGCTAGCTACTTCAATCCTTTGATGACCTGGCAGATTTGCTAGATCTGGTTGGTCAGACAGTGGGACCCTTTTATAGATTTAACTCATTTCCTCCTATGTGTTAATAAAGTGCACCTCCCCCCTTAACCGTATAGCCAACCCTTTGATTATTGAAAGCAAATTGAGAGCCGAGACACATTAATGAAGTGCAGTTTATTAAAAAAATCAAATAATTTATAGGAAGTCAAATTTTGTACCAAAATTATATCATGCATGCCAATGATGTTACAAGAAAGTAGTTAATATAAAATTAATTTTGGTCAATTGATTAATATAATTTTAATACGTAAAAAGGAGATGATCTCTCTCTACGTGTCAGCACTGTATTGATCAGTTGATCAATACAGTGTCGACACGCAAGAGGGAGACGATCTCTCTCTACGTGTCAGCACTGTATTGATCAGTTAATCAATTTATCATAAAGTTAATTTTATGATAACCGGATCTATGTTATAGATACTGATAGTGGCATACATGAGATGATTTTCAATCTCCACTTGAAAATGTTCTCCTTTTTAAGTTTTAATTTCAGTCTTTCATTGCACCAAAAAAATAACAAATTTTTTTTCATTTTAGTAGTGGCCTATCCTATATGCCCTATTTATGGCATTTTGAAATATCAAAATGAGTATTCATAATAGCTATCTAGACACTAAATATGTGAAATTGTACATTTACATTAATGGAAGTTAGCAACAAAACCATTCATACCAAGACGAACAACGACCAAGTGTTATTTGTTTGTTGCAGATGAGAAGTAAATGAAATAATTAAAAAAAAGTTGTTAGTATGAAATTAATTTTGATTAATTGATCAATACAGTGTCGATACGTAAGTCGAGAGATGATATCTCCCTGTGTGTCAGCACTACTGTATTAGTCAATTGATTAATTTATTATAAATTTAATTTTATGATAAATTATCCTAATTAGAAGCAACCAACCCAACCAAAATCAGATCGATTAATAATTTCATCGCTCCATCGTTTCACATCCACATTATGAGAGCAGATCATCTGTTCCCATTTTTCTTGTTTTCCTTGTATCCCTGCACTTAAATTTTGACACCTAGTCATTTATTTAATTTTAAAGTTAACTAGTTGATAGCCCGTGCAATGCACGGGCTAGTTTGTAGATTTTTCATAATAATAATATTTTTTTCCATATAAACTTTTCGATTCTTTTTTGCATAGCATAGCAATTACATGTATAAATATGTTGCTATTGCTATTTTATTACTTTCACTTTTATTGTGATAACCCATTTTATTTAAGGTTATTCAGTTGTTGCTCAATTTTTTAAATTTTCTTTTTCATGGCTTCGATCTTTGTTTGTAACGTAACGATAGATTCTTCAATCCTTGTATTCTTGGCATATCCATAACGACCATTGTCACTACTGCTATCATCGCTTATTTCAATAATTTTCTGTTTGTTCTGCCCTATATTTTTTGTTGGTATAGATCTGCAAATAAATAAAAATACATAAAATTTTAAAAATAACATGCAAAATAGGAAGAATATATTAGTTTAAAAAATCAGACTAATAACGTTACCTGGTATCCATTATTTAGTATTTTGTATGAAATTATTTGTGTATTGAGTTTTTTATTTATGTGATAGTGGTATTTATAGGTGTTTTATATTTAATGAGTATTTATTTGTTTTTGTCATCAATGCTTATCTGTTATACTCCTATGTTATAAAATTTTAATTTTAATTTGGTGATTTTTGAAGTCTGTGTTAATTTTAGTTTTAATTTGGTGACTTTTGGAGTCTGTGTTACAACCAACTGACCGCACCAATTTTTATAGTTTTAATATTTTATGTTTCTGTTGTTGGTAACTTTTGGAGTCTACGTGTTACTTTTTTTTATTTGAGGCACCGCTTGACATTCTTTCATTATTATTCATTGAATGTAGATAGATTTCAAGTCCGTTTGTTTTCTTTCTTTTCGTTTTTCTGTCTTTCCATTTTCTATTTTCCATTTTTACGTTTTTTAATTGATTAATATATTGATTGTCAAATTGATTTCAATTGATTGAGTTAAGGATAAATTGAAATATTTGAAATTGATTGAGTTAAGTATAAGCAAATTGATTTGAAATTGATTGAGTTAAGGATAAATTGATTTCAATTGATTGAGTTAAGAGGCTGTGCTGCATTTATATATGTAATAATTGACTGAGTTAACTCTTAATTAATCAAGAGTTAACTCACTGATTTTCAATATCAATTGCTTGTGCTGTATTTATATATACTAGTTGGTAGCCCGTGCAACGCACGGGCTAGTTTGAATAACAAATTATATAATTTATTAAAATTACAATGAGAAGAATATTTTTTTTATAATACATTATTTTTATAACTACATGTAAAATCTTTTGATAATATATGCGTTGTCTTCGTTCAATCTTTTGATGTATTGTGCTCGTTGGTTGAATCTCAAAATGAGCATTACGTGATTATCCTGCACATAATATATATAAGATAAATAATCTATTTATAAGATAACAACTTTTAATTCTTGGTAATATTTATTTATGAAATAATATAAAATTTAGAATACTACCTCTTCATCAAGCAATATAGCTGTAGTGTTGACAGTCTGTCCAGTGCTCAAATTGATCTCATCTCACTTTCTTATTAATTTGACCTTTATTGTATAATCATCTCTATGACTCTGAAGACAAATCATCACCATCCTCAATCCCATCATCATCATCTGCAGCAGCCTCACCCCAAAGAAATCTCTTCTGCACAATCTCTAGAATCAAGAATAAATCCAATATGCCTAAGTAATGTACAATATGTTTGCCAACAGTAACCTGAAACTAAACTGAATAGTAGATGCACAAATACCATTTTTTATTGACAATGCTTACATATAAAGTGAAACAAATGTAGATGTAGAGTACTTTTTTGTGTAGTATGATATTTTTATAGGATGAAGTACTATGATAAGTAGTATTTTTATTAAATGTATTTCAATTTTCATTTGTAACTGTTTAGTGAGAAGTCATATACTTAATGATTTTATTAAAGATTTTTTTTAATGTTCATGACTCTTCCTTTTCCAGATTTTTAATTATTTTTTTAATGATGTTTTAAATGTTCATGAATGTTAATAAATATATTTTAAATGTTAATGTTCATGACTCTTCTTTTCATAACTTACATGTATGACTAACTCTGTTAAAAATCAAATCGATTTCAATTGATTTGAAATTGATTGAGGTAAGGATAGACAAATTGATTAATTGATTTGAAATTGATTGAGTTAAGGATAAATTGATTTGAAATTTGGAAGCCAGATTAATTAATTGATTTGAAATTGATTGTCAAATTGATTTCAATTGATTGAGTTAAGGGTTGTGCTGTATTTATATATATAAAGTAATAAAGTAATTAGTGTTAAATAAAATGCTAAATATCAAAATTTAAGTAGAAAAATATAAGGGAATAAGAAAAAAGGAGACAGAAAAAATAAAGACAGAAGATCTGCTCTCAGACATTATATATATGCATGTGATCATTGAGTTGAGGCTAGGGACTCGGGTTTGTTTGAATCATCATCAAACTCTACCTCTTCTCTCACAGTCCCACTTTTTTTTTTTGGATACTGCTAAGAGTAGTTCTACACATTTTTTTTTGACCGGTCCAATTTTTAATTTTTTTTTTGTGACTCAAAAAATATATAATATTTATTTTAATTAAAATTTTTATAAATTACAGTATTTTTAAGTGTAATTTAAATACATATATAAAATAAAATTGTATATATATATATTCAAATTATACTTAAAATATTATATTTTATAAAAAAATCAATTAAAATAAATATTATATATTTTTTGAGAGATATAAGAAAAAAAAAAAAACTTGGGCCGGTCTAATTTTCCGGTCCAAAAAATTTGTCTGCCTAGACTTATTGTACTATTAAATAGCTAGACAGCCATAGCACATGGCATCCAATCACTGATGTGACACACCACCCACAGTGGAAGATTGGATTGATTTTAGCGTTTTTTTTAATAGTATTTGATTACATTCTAATGTATTTAATTAGAAGCGATTATCATGAAATTAATTTTGGTCAATTAATTAATATAATATCGACACACAGGTCAATAGGTAATCTCTCTACGTATTAATATTATGTTGGTCAATTGATCAACTTACTATAAAGTTAACTTCATAGTAATTGGATCTCATTTAACGGTTTACTTATTAATACATCTTAACAGTTCATATTTTTGTATTAAGATGTTCTCATTAGCCTAAATTATTCAGAAAATTTCTTAATATAAAAATATAAACTCTTAAAATTCATTAAGATATCGTCTCTTAAGATGTAATCAAACATCTTAGTTTGTGAAAGATTTGCTTAGTTATACACATACTTATTTCTGAAATAAATTTAAGACGCTATACTATGAGTATTAAAATTTGCTTAGCTTTAGAAAAAGAATATTTTACATGTAAAATATTATGATCAAGTAAAAGGATTAAAAAAAATAAACAGGATATAAGTTTGGCTTAAGGAGCAAGTCCATTTAATTTATTACACAGAATTGTGGAGGATATAATTGTATAAATCAGCTCGCTTCTCTAACGAATTAGAAGAAGTGAACTAAGAACGAACCGGTTATAGCGATCGTTTTTTTTGTAACTATAACATAAAAAATTGATTTTTTATGTTATAACGACGGTTCGCTATAACTGGTTTGTTTCTTCCAATTCGCTGGAAAGCCGGACTTGTATAAAGTATGTATTAAAAATAATATTCGCCAAAAAAAAAGTTAGTGAATAAATTCTTTACGGACCTGACCTGACCTGAGGAATAGAAACAAAGACTTGGCTAAACCCAAAAAATGGTCCTACAATTTAATCTTCCAATTGCCTCGTGGGTTGGAATATAAAAAGTAAAAAGAGTTTTGTTAATTACTATTAGTACATTTAATTAATTTTGTGTAATTGTTTATTGTTCTTTTATTTTATTCTCTTATCCTTATTTTTAGAAAATTAATATTTAAAAAATTGATAGTTTCCCCATCTCAAATGAATAATAAACGGGTCTCACGTCCATCTCAAAAAAAAAAACTTATGAAAATATAAACATTTATTTGTAAAAATATAAATTTTCTGTTTTTATTTTCCCCCACTCTAATTTCTTCTTCTTTACCCTTGATTTTATTTTTATTTTTCTTAATTTTCATAACACTCGATTAATTATTTAAGATACACCAAGTATATGTGTTCTTTTCAGACCACATAATCGCAGTTCTTAGTTATTTATTTTGTAAATTATTAATATGATATGATAATGCTAAAAGATAAAATATTATAAAATTATTGGTCCTAGCGAACCTTTTTATTTGAAAAACTATGAATGCTTTACAATTTCATTTATTTATATTTTTTTGAATATAAAAAAATAAATAGATAAAATTATAAAATATTAATATTCAATTATCATATTCGCATAAAAATATTCTTTTTATTTTGCAAATTGCAGTATATATTATTGTCAACAACTGTCAAACTACCTCCTTTATACTCCTTATAATTAATGAAAAGAATTTCAGTTGTTAAAATTTTTTTGTTCAACCCAAAAAGTTCTCTCTTTTTATTTATTTATTGTTTTATAGTTTACAATGACAAAACCTCGTCATGTTTACTTTTACAATTTTATTATTATGATACATTGATTAAAATAATACTCTTCATTCTACACGATTATTTTATTATTTTTAAGGATAGAAATGAAACAAAAATACATCCATAATTATTTTTTTTGTAAATAAGACTAATTCTTAATATTTACAATCGAGATCATGAATAAATTGTGCAAAGGCTTCTAATTTTACGATTTGGAACAGATAATTTATACTAACTCAACGCCGTTTTATGAAGGAATTTCTCATTTTAATAATGCTACGTTTGAATTGAAAGAATGAAATAGAGAAATAAATGAAATAAAAATAGTATATTTGATGATCATTTTAGAGGATAAATCACTCCAACGAAATGAAAATTCATCCATTCCTTTCTTTTTTTATTCAATGAGGAGGATGTGGAATAAAATTTATTCTAACAGAATAGATATATGCGATAATTTTATCATTATATGACAATACTCATCACCACTAACAATCAAATATATATTTAAAATATTTTAAAATTATTTTATTTTATTTTATTTTTATTCATTCAATCTAAACCCAACATAGTTTTCAAAGAAACGGTTTAGTAGTATCGTTTTTTTCAAGGAACCATTTACTTTTTCTCATAGTTTTCTTTATTTATTGTGGGGGCACATCGATTGAATACTTACAAATAAAACTCTTTTATTCAAAACAAGTGAAAAAAATAATTGTTTTCTTTTGCTTTGTTTGTCAAATTGGGTCCCAAACTTTATTTTTAGGCAACAAAATTAAGCTCGTATGTTCTCTAGTTGAGCTCTTTCCGCTCAAAAATTATAGCCCGTCTGGGGATTGTGGGCTTCATCCATGTCCTTTTTCTCATTTAACATTTTATTTTAATATAAAGATAATATTGACATTTTAAATTATTTTTAATTAAAAATATATATATTTATTGTTTTTTTTTAAATATGTACATAGATTTATCCAAAAATAAAACTGTGGGAGTAATAGGCTAGTAGGACTAGTAAGACTACATGAAAGGACCCTGCATTATGATTTTACTAGACTACCCTCCTATGCTCCCTCCATAAATACCCCTAATCCTTCCTACCGTTTTCCATTCGCCTCCCTCCAGCCACCTCTTTACCGAACGAGTGAAGTGTTTGTGTGTGAAAATGGCTCTAAAGAAAATGCTATGCATTGCGAGTATACTCTCTCTACTCACGGCTGTATCTGCTCGAATCCCTGGCGTTTACACCGGCGGCGCTTGGCAAAGCGCCCACGCCACCTTCTACGGCGGCAGCGACGCATCCGGCACTATGGGTATACCCTCTTTCGATTTTTTTCATTTTATCTCAAAATCTCAGATCTATTGACCCATAAACCCTAATCATCCCCCCCCTTTTACCTAAACCCCCAAAAATTACAATGCCCTGTTCCACTACCAACTAATCTTCCTGTATTTTATTTTAGCTTCGAAATAATTAAATAATACATAATTATACAGTCATACATTTTACTGATTTCTTCTTTTCGTTTGTGTTGTGTAATTAGGTGGAGCTTGTGGGTATGGAAATCTCTACAGCCAAGGGTACGGAGTGAACACGGCGGCGCTAAGCACAGCACTTTTTAACAACGGGCTGAGCTGCGGCGCATGCTTCGAGCTAAAATGCGAAAACGTCCCACAGTGGTGCCACCCCGGCAACCCCTCCATATTGGTCACCGCCACTAATTTCTGTCCACCTAACTTTGCACAGCCCAATGACAATGGCGGATGGTGCAACCCGCCCCGAACCCACTTCGACCTCGCTATGCCCATGTTCCTCAAGATCGCCGAGTACCGCGCCGGAATTGTACCCGTCTCTTACCGCCGGTTAGTGCTCCCTCTTCTGCTGTTAATATATTATATATACTACTACTAACCATTTCGCTTTGTTCTGACGGTGTTCTATTACCTATTAGTGAGGCTATTTCTGTATTTCACTTGTTCTTTATTTTTACGAACAAAACCGCCCTTGAATTAGTTGTTAAATACGTTTATCAGTTGTGTATTTGTGTTTAACAGAGTTGCACTTAGCTCTAACACCAATTGTTGGAAGTGACTAGTTTACCCTCACTTCTCTCTAGAGGTCAGAGTCAGATTCCTCCATTTTGCAGTGTATTCAAATCCGATATAATGAAGGTAGTACTAGACTACTAGTGTAGTTAATATATGGGCCCATCAAATTAAATACTCTCTCCATTCTACGATAAAAGGCTATTACTATCTCCGTTCTTTAATATAGGTCGTTTTAGAATTGTGCACAAGTATTAATGAAATGATTATATAATATTAATTATAATATTAATTATCTATTTTGCCTTTATATTGGAAGAAGAGATTATTATTTATTGGACAAAAAATATTGAGAGAATCAAAGTTACATTTAATATTTGGCTTAATATTAAAAACTAAGCAATTAATGCTTATTTGAAATTCTAAAACGACTTATATTAAAAAATAAAAATATTTCTCTAAAACGACTTATATTAAGAAACGGAGGAAGTATTATTTTGGGTAGTCCCATGTTAAATGTTTATTTTTCTTTAATAATTAAATTTTTATACATTTTTTCTTAGTATACACATAGCATTAAATATTTCATATTTTTCTTATTCTAATTTTCTCTTCATATTTAATAAGTATAATTAGTTATGTGTCGAAAATATTTTGAATTGAAAAATTAAAAAGTCTTTCTCTCACGTATATTAAAAATAATTAATGACGTATTATTATAAATAATTTTATTTTTTTTTTATTTTTTAATATGCGTAAAAAGTAGGGGTTACTCTTTACCGCATTATTATTACCATAATAGGTCCACTTCCGTTAAAGTAGGTTGTAAAACTGTTGGTTTTGTGTCCATTTTAGTAAATTGAGTCCAACCCATCACGCGGTTTCGTACACTGTTGAGATCATTTTCTTCTGGGTACATGTTCTGCCTTTTGATTTTGATATGACAAAAGTAACCTCTCTTTTAACGAACCAGGTTCGATAGCTTCATGCCTTCTTCTGACACATAGGGATAAAAGTTTTACAATGCCCAACGTAAAAGGTAGTTAATATTGTAGTAATTTGGCGGCAAATGGGGAGGGGCAGTAATATGTTTGTATGTGCATACTCCTAACAATACGCGCGAAATGAGGCCCATCCGTGCTTTAAATTCTGATAAACCGGGACAGGTTGCACAGGCCCCCACACACGTGACTTGCTCAATCTAATACCAAGTCATCAAATTAATTAATTCAGTGGTGGAACATTTTCTTATTGGGCCACCGGCAAGTCCGGTTAGTTACCTAGTAGGGCCTAGGAGTTTAAACCACCACACCGCCTATGTGTTCACGAATTACCAACCGGTGATATTAATGACAAAGTAAGTCCATTTTTAAAATAAAAATAAAAATTAATTAATTATTTTTCTTCTCCTTTTTTTGTCCAGGGTACCATGCAGAAAGAGTGGAGGGATCCGATTCACAATCAACGGTTTCCGTTACTTCAACTTGGTTTTGGTAACCAACGTGGCAGGTGCAGGGGATATCCAGCGCGTGAGCATCAAAGGGAGCAACACCCAGTGGATGGTCATGAGCCGGAACTGGGGGCAAAACTGGCAATCCAATGCTGTACTTATTGGCCAGGCTCTTTCTTTTCGAGTCACAGGCAGTGACCGTCGTACCTCAACCTCCTACAATATTGCACCACCTAATTGGCAGTTCGGTCAGACCTACGTTGGCAAAAATTTCAGGGTCTAGCGAAAAGACCTCTATTTTTCTCTTTTCTTTTAAAACTTTATTAAGTAATTTTGCTTTCTCATCAATATTCCCGGTTGCAGATTTTTCTCTCTTTTTTCCCGGGAAAATTTGACGGAAAATGGGTGGGAAGGCTCTTAGTAGTATATTATATTAGGGGGATGGGGGGTAATTAAGAAGAAGAAAAGTCATATAGTGGTGGTAGTTTAGTAAATTTGGAGTGTGGTAACTCTGTTTTTTTACTTTTTGTTGGGTTTGCTTGCTTTATAGTAGTAGGTAATATTGTATTGCTGCTGGTAAAAAGTAAGAACCAGCAAAGGTGGAAGAAGAGGCTGAAGCGGCTGCAAGAAGGAAAAAGTAAATGTAGCCCGCAGCTTCTATTATCATGTCATCAAATTATGTGATGTTACTCTCTACATATAATATAATTG
Source organism: Panax notoginseng (assembly GCA_016801055.1). Classification (NCBI taxonomy): domain Eukaryota; kingdom Viridiplantae; phylum Streptophyta; class Magnoliopsida; order Apiales; family Araliaceae; genus Panax; species Panax notoginseng. The sequence continues at coordinate 9,439,694 of CM029015.1, read as the reverse complement.
TGATAATAGTAATATATTTTAAGTTACGAGTTGTCTATTAAATGTTGCTTTTTTTGTTGACTATTTATGGGCATTATTATATCTGGTGTATAAATTATATGGGATAAAATAAAAATTTATAAAATTTAGAAGACTAAATAGAAAGAATAAAAAAAAATTAATATAAAGAATAAAATAATAATACAATTAAAATTGCAGAGGCGAAAGTAATATAATTGAAAGGGTTGGTTGCGTGTGACATAATGCAACACGAGTTATGAGCTTTTGAAGGGTTCTCTTATATCAAATGATAATTGTTTAGGGGGGAGGGGGGTCACAAGGGATTTGTAGTAACAACCTCTCTCTCTCTCTTTAGTGTGGTGTGGATCCATGTGCCTCTCATTAATATGCCCTCTCGTCCCAATAACATATTTTAAATGAACTCCGACTCACCTACGTATAAATTTCAATTCTAAAATTTAAATTTACATTTTTTGTAAGAAGAATAAAATAGTGAAATAAATACGTCACCAATAATTTGACTATATATTAAAATCCTTTTTTTTCCTCAAAATTAAACGGATGCATTAATATGACATTAAAAATTTCAAAGTTTTGAGCATGCATGCATGTTAATTACTAGTAATGTTTTAATGAAAATATGTCAAAAAGATTGGTCGGCAGGACAGCAGGGTGTGTGACGTTTAAGATTGGATTTTCCCTAAACTAAGAAAGAAGAGTATCAACTACGAAATGAAAAGGAAATGCATGCATGCTTGCTTGCTTGCTTGCTTGCTTTTCATATATATATATATATATATATATATATATATATATATATATATATATATATATTTTCTCTATCTTATAAATAAAAAATAATTTTCTTTTTCTTTTTTATTGACACAATGTGATTCAAGTACTTTCCCTTTTTTCTTTGGTCGGAGAATATGTACTACAATTACAAATGTTTGTTAACGAAACAACAAATAAATAAATAAAAATTAGTAGATCGAAAAGGTAAAAGGATAACATGGGTATATATACCACCTTATCTTTCTTGGTTAAACGTACACTAGTTATAACGCCTTTCGGTTCTTTTATCTTTTTTGCTGATACTATACATAGGCTTTTGGTTGGGGACCAATTATCTTTTTGCTCATATATAATAATATTAAGCATAATATATAGATCCTTGATTAAGATATATATATATATATATATATATATATATATATATATATATATATATATATATATATATAGGACCAATTAACATCAGCCAGCGGCCCAGCATATGGAGGTAGGGAGGGATATAGTAGAATCAATCTTAATTTCCAAATGGTAATTGTATGGTTAGTGGCGGAGGGAATTTGAATTTGTACCACCAACTGGAGAATCTTGACGCACGCATGCTTCTACTTCATTTGCAACAAATCTTTAGATGCTCTAAGCTCTCATTTGTGTGGGTGCTGTTTCGTAGACTACTAGACCTCCTGCGAAACAGAAGAAGATCGTAGGTCCGAATTTTGAAATAAAACAGCTCACACGCACTCGTATGCATATTTTGACCGTCCACATAACTTGATCTGCACTTGGACCGTTAAAATATGCATGTGAGTTTATTTGATCGATTTTATATGATAGTAATAGACTTACTGATACTAAAAAGTGACCCAAGAGTTTAATTTGCCCACTATGCTCATTTTCACCACTCCTTGTCACCATAATACACAAGGCAGACTATAAAATTACGAAATAAGAACTGTACACTTTTAACATATATATATATATATATATATATATATATATATATATATATATATATATATATATATATAGAACATGTATGAAGTTTCTGAAATCAAAAACCAAGTATGATATCGAAAAAAAAAACCTCATTCGTGGCAACAAAAAAATGTTAGTTCTTATCTAAGCATGAAGAGGGGAAGCAGAAGGTCTTGGATAGGCAGTCCCTCCAGGAGTTTCCCCTTCACTGCTTCCGCAGGACCTGGTTTTGCCATTGGAATTTGCATGCCCCTTTGACTGGATGTTGTCCTGGTCATTTTTCCCTGAGTTGTTTGAGTCCTGAAGTTGCTCTAACGCTGTCACCACCTCATCCATGCTAGGCCTCAGCTTGGGTTCCATGCATAGGCATTGAAGTGCAAGGTTGGCTGCCTTCAGGGCCCGACCCATTGAATACTGGCCTTCAAGACGGGCGTCAAGAACACGGAAGATTCTGCGTTTGTTGTTCAGGCAAGGCTTGGCCCACTCCACAAGGCTGTGTTCGCCATTAGGTCGGTTTTTATCTATTGCTTTTTTACCAGATAAAATCTCTAGAAGAACAACCCCGAAGCTGTAAACATCGCTCTTGGCTGTTAAGTGACCTTCCCACAGAAATAGCAATAAGTGATTACATGAAAGATGCATCACTTCAATATTTAGATAAAATTATGTTACAACAGGCATCCAGCAAAAGTTGTGATGGCTTATCTGATTTAATCCAGATGAACCAAAGAAAAAAGTCATACAAGGAATGAGGCTGACATATCTTTTCAACACCGACTTGCTAAAACAATTTTATGCAACCAGGAGAAGAAATTATTTGTGTCACCCTCGTAACGGATCCCTTCATATCTATATACTAAGAAGGCTTTCACTCATGCAAATAAAAAATTAGCTCTATTAACATGTCAGTCTGTCAGGAATCACATCATGCTCGTAGGTCTGGAGAAAACTCAATATTTTAGAACAAGGAAATAGTATACCTGGCCTAAAACAGCTAAAGCAATGCAAAATAATTACCACAAAAATCAGAACAAAATATTTACCTAATTAGACATATATTCCTAAAATTACATAATAAAAGGAAACCCCAATCTAATTCTGTGCTTACTTATAGAAGATACAACATAATCCATTTTAAGTTCCAAGAATTCTTGTCAATGCTATTCATGGTTACACCTGCATAAGACTGATAATGATATTGTGACTGATATTCTGTTTCTTTTTGGCTCTGAAAACAGCAATAAACGAGAACTAGCTTTTCATGGCATTTAGAACACTTGCTAACAGGACCATGGGAATTGTTTCTGAACTAATTAAATACTTAAAGTGAATGTGATCTAGAAAAGCTCAAGTTCATCAAAAAAGTTCTTGAAACATCAACGAAACCCAAAGAAAGTTACATTGTTCATGGGATAATATATCACATGCTAATAGCTTCGAATATTGCATATGACACATTATCTTTTACCTCAGACAAAATATTCAGGTCTATAGAGAAACATTACGTGAACGGATATATCTAACTTAAAAATGATAGTAAGTATCATTGCACGACTACAAGTGGCTAAAAGGCAACTTTCAAGTAACTAAAAGAGCATTAAACAGATGAAAAGGAAGAGAAGCCAAATAAGTTTATACATATTGGGGACATTATCTAATTAAAACAATGCAAATATACCTGTTGATAGATACTCTGGCGCAGCATATCCATAGGTTCCCATGACCCTGGTAGAGACGTGGCTATTATCGCCGGTTGGTCCATCTCTTGCCAACCCAAAATCAGAAAGTTTGGCATTGAAATTCTGTGAATTTAACACAAAAAAGAGAGTGGGAGATTAAACAGTTAGGAATAACCACAAAATTCAGTGACTTTCAGCCACACAAACAAATAAAGTAAATCATGCTAGTAAAATTATATACCGAGTCCAGCAGGATATTAGAAGTCTTGAAGTCCCGATATATAACCTTGGTTTCAGCACCATGGAGAAAGGCCAGTCCCCTGGCTGCACCAAGAGCAACTCTCATTCGGAGGCCCCAAGAAAGCGGCTGAAAGTATGACCCTCCTGTTTCACAAGGAATCTGACGTGTTAATCACATGCAGGCAAGGAACAATTAGTCTATGAATACTTATTTTAAAGAAAATAGTCACAACATAAAAGTGGCAGTCTATAAATAAATAGGGACAACTTACTCCTGAACAAATGATTCTCCATGCTCCCCTTTTGCATAAATTCATAAACCAAAAGTCTATGATCATCCTCTAAACAGTAACCAATCAATTTCACAAGATTAGGATGGCTCAGCAGCCCAAGATAGTTGATTTCTGCCTGTTCATCCAAGGATGTAACAGAAAATTAGCTACACTGGTCAAATTTCCAACTATTACAAGCATAAGAAAACACATAGCAGACGCTTTAGCAGTTTCTGCTTACCAGCCATTCCTTGTGCCCCTGGAACCCTTCTTGGTTCAGCCTCTTCACGGCTATAACCATCCCAGTCCCAGGCTTTGAAGCTGCAAGTGACTGTTCATCAACCCATCCTTTAAAAACAGAACCAAAGCCGCCTTCACCTAGCACACTATCAGGACGGAAGTTTCTGGTTGAATTTTTGAGTTCGCTGAATGTGAAGCTTTTTAAATTGGAGGACTGCAAGATCTCACCCTCACTCCGAGGTGTTGCAGGTATAGATATTGATGAACCCTTGCTAGTCGAATTGTTAAGATCATTCCCATCTCTGCTTACATATTTTGATTCCCCACCTACACAAAATCCAACTTGAATCATGAACAAACATACAAGTGTAAATGTAGGCACACAAGAAAAGCACCAAAAAAGTATAAATTATGCACTAATTCTCCTCTAGATATATGATCTCCAGTTTTACACACATGAAATTAGGAATTAGGAAGAAATCAACCGGCTACACTACATTTTTTGAAAGAAAAACCCCCACCAAATTAAAGTATTGGCCAAGTTAACATCTGACCACATATTTGATTAAGCATATATTCTACAAGTAGTTATGAGAATAAACATTATGAGCTATACTACAATTATACAGCTTCCAGTCTACCGCATTCAATTAGAGGACACAATGAACAAGGAAACCACCAACAAAAGAGGGCAGAAACCAAATTCACATAATGATCTGTTCGGTTCAAAAGAAAAATATGAATAGAACTCGAGCACTTAAACTTACTACAAACCAATAAACACCAAGCACTTAAACTTACTACAAACCAATAATTAACTCGAGCAGAGATTCCCTTTTTTAAGCACAAGAACATCATAATAAACAGAAAGAAACATCATTTACTAAACATTGTGATTATTGTATAATAAACATAAACAGAGACTATAGTTAATGCACGTACCAGTATGAAATTGGCTCTCGGCCTTAATTTGAATGCTCCAGCAAACTCCCATCCAAACAACCAAATTCTTGAAAATTTTCTCTACAACTCATAAAAAGAAGGCCTGCTGCTTCATAAGTCTACCCAAAAAGGCAACTTTATTATTAAAAAAAAAAAACCAAATAATTTGCTGTCAAGTGCAGAACTTCAATCCAAACACGAAATAGTAAATAACCTCGGATCTAATGTGAAACCCCTGAATTTTTTTTTCTCTCTTTCTCTAAAAAGTTAGGTGTTGGCCCGCCAACCACAACCCCTCTTTCCCTCTCTCCAGAATTTATTTGGAAAATAGGAAAATCAGCCGGAAAAATTACAGTAGACAGAACTGAAATTGAACTTGAAAAGGGTATGTTTAAATGATAAGAAAGTGATGATATCATGAGAGAGAGAAATGAAAGAAGAGGTGGCTTTTTATTGCTGCAGTTTGAGGTCGAGCTTGGTGAAGCTGCTGGTGAATTCAGCATAATTGACGGTTGACTCGGCCTTTTAGCTTAATGTCATTACTTGCTCCGTCAATATTCAATTTTAAAAAAAAATATTATGAGTCATTATTTTAAAAATAATTTTAAGGGTCTTAAATTTTGAGATCTGATATTTTCATATATAATTTTAATATTTTTACATGTATTTTTCTTCAAATTAACATACAATAAGTCTCACCTTTATGTGGTATAGAAATATCAAAAATATATAAAAATAGTACTCCTCTAAATTTTTTATCTTAATAGGTCTCAAATGACGTGATATTAAATATTTTATCACTAATTTATTACACATTCAATCACATGAGATATATCCGACATTTTAACTATGGTGACACATCATTTAAGAGCCTTTCTGAGATCAAAAATTTAAAACACTTAACATTACCCTTATTTAAATGATCTAAAGAATAATAATTAAATCTTGATTAAAGTTAAATTAATTTTCTGTTACTTTGAATTTTGATTCTTAATTGTTGGGTTATTACATTCTTTATAAAACAATGGGATTAGTACCTTTTTTATTTATACTTAGACTAGATTCTGAATGATTAGTCAAATCTAAGCCCATTTAGTGGCATTATCTAGTGAAAAAGTTGTTGGATTTATAATCAGAGAAGTGTTCTTTACATTAGAAAATTCTTGGAACTCTACATTATTAAAGGCTATGTTTAGTACGGAATTATGACCTATTATATGGTATTTGAAATTGATTCCATATTTTGTTTCTATTGATAGAATGATAGCAGGTGAAACAACTTTGGATTATTAAATACTATCGCTGCTCTTAAAAGATTATCGTTTAAGGTTAATATACACAAAATAAGAAATATAATTAATACTCCCTCCATCCCTAAATAATTGACGTTTTAAAGGTTTTTACACTTATTAAGGAAGTCATTTATTACTCTAATTTTGTCATTAAGATTGATATGTATTACCACAATTACCCTTGCATTAATTAAAAAAAGATGTACTCCATATAGTTGTCTAGATAAATAAAATACTCCATATAGTTGAGGACAATAGAGAAAAAATTATAATTAATGCTTCCTAGAAACTTGAAAACGTCAAATATATTGGGAAATTTTAAACTCCCTATAACGTCAATTATTTTGGGATGGAGGTAGTACCTAGCAAAAATACTATACTACCCTTATTAATTATCTCAACCAATTATTTCCTTCTTAATATTTCTTATTCAATTCAACCAATTACTCCCTCCATCCCAAAATAATTGACGTTATAGGGAGTTCAAAATTTTCAATATATTTGACGTTTTCAAGTTTTTAGGAAGCATTAATTATAATTTTTCCTCTGTTGCTCTCAATTATATGGAGTATTTCATTTATATAGACAACTATATGGAGTACATCTGTGACGCCCCCAAAATTAGGTATACATCATCCATCTTGGGTCGCCAGATACATGATACAGAATACAAATATAATTTACTAATACAACTGTCGTGTACAATACGACAAAACATAACTGTGAGTTTGAATATAATTATTGTCTACTAGAGACTAAACAAACTCAAAATGAGTCATCATTACAATTATTGTCACACTATTTAACAGAATAGTGAGGACTACTAATACTATCATCTGGTCCATCACTTCGTTTCCCGACTCGTCACAGCTATATTCTCATTTTCTTAAGAGAACAGTGAAAGAAAGGGTGAGCTCAACTATCCCAGTAAGAAATATTATGACTAAGATAATACATAATAAATTATCATTAGCATTCAACAGTGTTAAACTGATAAAATATAACGAACATCAAGTTTAACTACAGCAGAACAAGCAATCCATTAAAAGAGTCAAGTAGAAAATAAAATATACTATCTTCTATGATTTAAAAGGTTTTTCAACACTGTTATCACTGGGACTCAGCTTAATAAAATAATCCACATCCTCGAATCACTCCTGCACTACGGCCAAGGATATTCGTGTATTCGTTAATGGTCATGATCATGCCAACAACTGTCCATCAATGCACTACGGGCCAACGAGGACTTTTACCACATCATTTGTAACATTACGGTCATGATTATACCGAATAATCCCTGGTCATAATCATACCAAGTCCATCAATGCACTACAGGCCACAGATGACTTTCAATATTTTATAAACATGAGGATGATGACAATGATATAAGAATTCAATAAAACAAGTTCAAGAAATTAATTTATCCAAGAATTAACAACGTCCAAATTATCAACATGATACTGCTTTGTGGAGTAAAATTCAAGAATGCTTAGAATAATATTTTCATGAAAAGATACTGGATGAAACGCGATTATCAAGGATATTCCACAAATTTCATGAAGTATAGAAGTCAAAACTTAACCAACTAAGTATAATAAAGAATGGAATAACAAAAGAAATCACCATGCATGCGATAGACCGCACAGACAGGTTATTCTAGCAGAATAATAAATAATGGAACCAAGTCCGGCGTAAACGCACAGACAGGATATTCCGACAGAATAATAAATAATGAAACCAGATCCGGTGTAAAACACACAGACAGGATATTCCGACAGAATAATAAATAATGGAACCAGGTCCGGTGTAAAACACACAGACAGGATGTTCCAACAAAATAATAACAAGACGGAATCAGGTCCGGTGTAAAACACACAGACAGGATGTTCCAACAGAATAATAATAAAAACAGAACCAGGTCCGGTGTAAAACACACAGACATGATGTTCCAACAGAATAATAGAAGAATGTCACCAAGTATAGGGTATACCGCGTATACATGTTATTCCAACAGAATAATAAGAAATAGAATAACAACAGTTCTCTTCATGAATAAGAAAGAATAACACCCCTTACCGTTTTAAAGAAGAACTGAAATAAGAAAGTAGTTAAGTATCAGAATACTTTTCTTCTCTCTCTCTATAGTTTTTCTCTCTAGAGTTCAGTGAATTCGTAAGAAATAATGAAGGAATGAGCTGCTATTTATAAAAAAATTGAATGCATAGTAACTAATCCATGAACGGTCCAGATTGATTACTTTAATCTGACGGTCCATATTTAAAGAAAAATCTTGTAAATAAAATATAATATATTCTATTTATAGAATAAATTTAATAAAGTATTCTGTTTTATATAAAAAGATGTTTCTGTTTTATTACGTTAATAATACGAATAAAACAAAACTTCATTATCGCTAAATAATTCATATTATTAACTGACAATAATTGAATCAAACTGAGTGACTTCTCACATAAGCATTAATAATCAATACCGTGTGCTACTATGCAACCACACGTATTACTGTATTTTTACTACCGAGTAGTTCAACAGTATCAATGGTAAAACTTCTGCCGTTATTTTTAATAAAATATTTTTGTCGTTTTCTCAATCCGACAATAATTCCGTTATGGGGTCCACCAATGATTGTGCCGTTGTACGAATATTTTTTGTTAAAACGAATATTCCCCGACCAATCGAATATTATATAACAACTTTCGTACTTTGTAAAATTTATAAATATTACCCACAACTATAACATTATATCCAATTAACTCCATAATATTCAAAAATGATATTTATAAAAAATTTATCTTTATTTATAAAAGTTAGGGTCTTACAACCTCCCCTTCTTATGAAATTTCGCCCTCGAAATTAGGGTACGTACCTAGTATGTCGAAGAGGTAAGGATACCTTGACTTCATTTCAGATTCTAACTCCCAAGTCATTTCCTCAACATCGTGATTTCTCCACAAAACTTTGACTTGAGGTATAACCTTGGAGTGTAGAATATGTTCCTTCTTATCCAAGATTTGAACAGGAACTTCTTCATACGTCAAATCCTCTGCTATTTCGTCCGGTTCTAACTCAATAATGTGGTTCGGGTCTTCTACATATTTACGTAACATGGATATGTAAAAAACGTTATGAACACGAGATATACTTGGCGGTAAAGCGAGTCTATAAGCCACAGTTCTTACTCGATCGAGGATTAAAAATGGACCGATGAATCGAGGATTGAGCTTTCCTCTCTTTCCAAATCTCGTAACTCTTTTCTATGGAGCAACACGTAAGAACACATGATCTCCTATATCAAATTCCACGTCCTTTCGATGAAAATCAGCATAACTCTTTTGTCGATCTTGTGAGATTTTTATACGTTGTCGGATCGTTTGAATCTTTTCTGTAGTCATACGTACCAACTCCGGTCCCAACAACGTTTCTTCACCCACCTCATCCTAACATACTAGAGAACGACACTTTCTTCCATACAACGCTTCGAATAGAGCCATGCCAATACTTGCTTGATAAATGTTGTTGTAGGAAAACTCCATCAATGATAAGAACTTGTCCCAACTTCCCTTGAAGTCAAGAACACAGAGTCTTAATAAATCTTCCAGAGTTTGAATATTCCTCTCTGATTGTCCGTCCGTCTGAGGATGATATGCCGAACTAAATCGTAAATTCGTGCCCATAGCTTTTTGTAAGCTAACCCAAAATCGTGAAGTGAATCTTGGGTCTCGGTCAGAAAATATGGATACTGGCATACCATGCAATCTTACAATCTCGTTTATGTACATACGAGCAAGACGTTCAAGTGTATAAGTTTCTCGTATCGGTAAAAAATGAGCAGACTTGGTCAATCTATCAACAATGACCTAAATCGCATTAATACCTTGAAAAACCTTAGGAAGACCGGTAACGAAATCCATGGTAATGTGCTCCCACTTCCATTTTGGAATTTCAAGTGGTTGCAATGGACCTTTTGGTACTTGATGCTCCGCCTTGACTCGTTGACAAGTTAGACACTTTGAGATAAACAACGCTATCTCTCGCTTCATATTGCTCCACCAAAATGTATGACGAAGATCATGATACATTTTGGTACTCCCAGGATGGATTGCAAATGGTGTGTTGTGCGCCTCCATCATGATTTCATACTTTAAATCAGGGTCGTTAGGAACACAAAGTCTGGAGTTGACTCGAAGTATTCCTTCTTCGTCGATTCTTGCTTCCGGCATAGCACCTTCTTGCATTTTCTTCTTCATACGCATCAGCTCCAGGTCTGTAGCTTGAGCAGCTTTAACTTTATCGATTAAAGTCGGTTCTACTCGTATATTCGTCATCATTACATGGGTCCCTGGAGTCTTTAACTCTATCTCCATCCTTTGTAAGTCACACAAAATGGGCTTTTGTGTTGACAATATCGCACTCGTACTTGCATATGATCTTCTACTCAATGCGTCAACTACCACGTTCACTTTTCTAGGATGGTATTGAATGGTATGATCATAATCTTTCAACAGTTCAAGCCAACGTCGTTGTCGCATGTTCAGTTCCTTTTGAGTGAAAAAATATTTGAGGCTTTTACGATCCGTAAAGATCTCTACCTTCTCCCCATACAAGTAATACCTCCAAATTTTAAGTTCAAAGACAACAGCTGCCAACTCTAGATCATGAGTAGGATAATTCCTCTCATATTCCTTGAGTTGTGTTGATGCATAGGCTATGACTTTTCTATGTTGCATGAGAACGCATCCCAACCCTTTGCTCGAAGCATCATTGTAGATGACAAATCCCTCTGAGCCAAATGGTATTGTTAGAACATGTGCTGAAATGAGTCTCCTCTTGAGTTCTTTGAAACTCTTATCACATTCTTCGCTCCAACCGAACTTTGTATCTTTCCGAGTCAGCTGAGTTAGTGGAGTAGCGATTCGAGAAAATCCTTCCACGAATCTCCGATAATAACCAGCTAAACCGAGAAAGCTACGCACTTCGGTTACTAATTTAGGTTGCTCCCAGCTTTGAATAGCTTCAATTTTTGCCGGGTCAACAGATATTCTACGACTTGATACTACGTGTCCAAGGAATGCTACCTCCTCCAACCAGAACTCGCATTTCTTCAACTTGGCATAAAGCTTGTATTCACGAAGCTTTTGGAGTACCAGCCTCAAGTGTTGCTCATGATCTTCACGACTTTTGGAATAAATAAGGATGTCATCAATAAAGACGACCACAAAGTGATTCAAATATTCCTTGAATACCCGGTTCATCATATCCATGAAGGCAGCAGGAGCATTAGTCAATCCAAAGGACATGACTAGAAATTCATAATGCCCGTACCGAGTTCTGAAAGCCGTATTTGGAATATCCTTAGTTCTAACCTTCAGTTGATGATATCCAGAACGAAGATCGATCTTTGAAAAGAATTGTGCTCCTTGCAACTGGTCAAACAGGTCATCAATACGTGGCAATGGGTACCTGCTTTTGATGGTGACATGATTCAACTCCCGATAATCAATACAAAGTCGCATACTTCCATCTTTCTTCTTCACGAATAGAACAGGAGCACCCCAAAGAGAAGTACTAGGACGAATAAAGCCAATGTCTAACAATTCCTACAGTTGGATCTTTAACTCCTGAAGTTCAATAGGAGCCATTCGATATGGGGCTTTGAAAATGAATTTTGTACCGGGTTCAAGGTCGATACAAAATTCAATTTCACGCTCTGGGGGTAGGCCAGGAAGTTCTTCAGGGAATACGTCAGGGAATTTATTAACAATAGAAATATCATTCAAAACTGACGTATTTTTGTTTAGATCCGTGACATGAGCTAAGAAAACTTGACATCCGTTTTTCAATAAACGAATAGCTTTATGGCTTGAGATGACAGCGATTGATTTTAATGGTTTGGTTGCTTGAATTCGCATAATAGATCGATTAGGAATATGAAAGCTAACAACCTTACGAAAATAATTAATTTTTGCATGATGAGTAGTTAACCAATCAATCCCTAGAATCACGTCAAATGCAAGTATTTTTAATGAAATCAGATCGACAGGTAATGTGTGGGTACCAACTTGAACCAAACAAGACTTATAAATCGTGGATGTAATGAAGGTTTCTCCCAATGGAGTTTCAACAGATAAGTCAAAGTCTAATTTCTCCAGAGTCAAATTTAATCGATGAGCGCAAGCAGGAGAAATAAAAGAATGGGTAGAACCGGTATCAAATAAAGTATAGACTTGGTTAGAGTTTATGATAAGCTTACCTGTGATGACCTCATTCGGGTTCCTTGCTTTCTGGGAGGTCACAACAAACGCTCTCCCTTGCACTACCGATTTTGACTTTTTTGGGACGACCTTTGGTGCCTCCATCCTGGCTGAAATTGGTTTTGGTAAACGACAAAATCGAGCTAAATGACCTTCTCTTCCACAATTATAACATGCTTTAGACGGCATCACGCAGTTTGGACTGATGTGTCCCTCCCCTCCGCATTTAAAACATATGATAGGTGGTCGTTCTCCTTCCATAATAACGGGTGCTGGTGCTGACGTCTTTCCATCATTATTGAATCTCCTCTTCTTGAAATGACCATTCTTATTGTTTTGGCCCTGATTACCACCGAAGTGGTTACCATTTCTGGCCTGTTGATTTCCACCACGCTTGTTGTCACCGCTTCGATGACTGCTCTCACTGGTATTATCATTTTGCCTACCACACTCTTTTGGTTGCGTTGACTCATTATCGCGCTCCACTAACTGAGCCCTATTCACAACATCTAAATACAAACACAGTTTATGAGAAATAAGATGTTGACGTATCTCAGGTTTCAAACCTCGCAAAAACATTCGTGTCATTCGCTCTTCATTATCCACCAAGTGGGACGCAAACCGGGACAACTCAGCAAATTTAGCCTCATATTGCGACACGATCATATTATTCTACTTCAATTTGATGAACTCCACCTCCTTCATGTGTCGAACACTTTCGAGAAAGTATTTGTCATTGAACAGCTCTTAGAACTTCTCCCAAGACATCTTCAGTGCGGAAGGTTGAGTATGCTTAATTGATTCCCACCAATAATCTGCCTCTCTTCGCAACATAAAGGCGGCAAAGGTAACCTTTTGCTCCTCGCAGCATCCCAAGACATCAAATATCTTGGTGATCTGCTTTATCCATATTTCCGCTATAAGTGGTTTTGGCTCTCCCTTAAACTCCGGTGGTCCCAGCTCCTTGAACTCTTTAGCGGTGACCGTCCGAGAGTTTTCAGTGTTTCCACCTATATTTTGAACAGGAGTCGCTCTCGCCTGCTGTTGCATGAACTGCATAAAGCTTCTGAACATTTCATCATTCATCATTTGGTCAGTATTATTGTTTTCATGAGGATTGTCGCCTTCCTGATGCACATTATCCCGATTATTGATATGTGGTGAATCAACAGTGGCCTGTGCTCCATTGCTATTATCAACATTCTCGGATGTTATTTTCAGATACTGCCACAAAATAAAAGTTAATTGATATATCATATATTATCCTTATATTCTGACCGACCAATTAAATATCATGCAAATAAACTTAGGTAGGTCATACTAGCGAAGGAATTCTCCGTCTCTCCCCTTCTAGTTCTATTCTCACATCTTAGCCAGGGATCATATCCCTAAGCTCTGATACCAACTGTGACGCCCCCAAAATTAGGTATACATCACCCATCTTGGGTCGTCAGATACATGGTACAGAATACAAATACAACTTACTAATACAACTGTCGTGTACAATACGACAAAACATAACTGTGAGTTTGAATACAATTATTGTCTACTAAAGACTATATAAACTCAAAAGGAGTCCTCATTACAATTATTGTCACACTATTTAACAGAATAGTGAGGACTACTAATACTATCATCTGGTCCATCACTCCGTTCCCCGACTCGTCCCAGCTATATTCTCATTTCCTGAAGAGAACAGTGAAAGAAAGGGTGAGCTCAACTAGCCCAGTAAGAAATATTATGACTAAGATAATACATAATAAATTATCATTAGCCTTCAACAGTGTTAAACTGATAAAATATAACGAACATCAAGTTTAACTACAGCGAAACAAGCAATCCATTAAAAAAGTCAAGTAGAAAATAAAATACACTATCTTATATGATTTAAAAGGTTTTTCAACACTGTTATCGCTGGGACTCAGCTTAATAAAATAATTCACATCCTCGAATCACTCCTGCACTACGGCCAAGGATATTCGTGTATTCGTTAATGGTCATGATCATGCCAACAACTGTCCATCAATACACTACGGGCCAACGAGGACTTTTACCACATCATTTGTAACATTACAGTCATGATTATACCGAATAATCCCTGATCATAATCATACCAAGTCCATCTATGCACTACAGGCCACATATGACTTTTAACATTTTATAAACATGAGGATGATGACAATGATATAAGAATTCAATAAAACAAGTTCAAGAATTAATTTATCCAAGAATTAACAATGTCCAAATTGTCAACATGATACTGCTTTATGGAGTAAAATTCAAGAATGCTTAAAATAATATTTTCATGAAAAGATACTGGATGAAACACAATTATCAATGATATTCCACAAATTTCATGGAGTATAGAAGTCAAAACTTAACCAACTGAGTATAATAAAGAATGGAATAACAAAAGAAATCACCATGCATGCGATAGACCGCACAGACAGGTTATTCCAACAGAATAATAAATAATGGAACCAGGTCCGGCGTAAACGCACAGACAGGATATTCCGACAAAATAATAAATAATGGAACCAGGTCTGATGTAAAACACACAGACATGATATTCCGACAGAATAATAAATAATGGAACCAGGTCCGGTGTAAAATACACAGACAGGATGTTCCAACAGAATAATAACAAGACGGAATCAGGTCCGGTGTAAAACACACAGACAGGATGTTCCAACAGAATAATAATAAAAACGGAACCAGGTCCAGTGTAAAACACACATACAGGATGTTCCAACAGAATAATAGAAGAATGTCACCAAGTATAGGGTATACCGCGTATACAGGTTATTCCAACAGAATAATAAGAAATGGAATAACAACAGTTCTCTTCATGAATAAGAAAGAATAACACCCCTTACCGTTTTAAAGAAGAACTGAAATAAGGAAGTAGTTAAGTATCAGAATACTTTTCTTCTCTCTCTCTATAGTTTCTCTCCATAGTTTCTCTCTCTAGAGTTCAGTGAATTCGTAAGAAATAATGAAGGAATGAGCTGCTATTTATAGAAAAATGGAATGCATAGTAACTAATCCATGAACGGTCCAGATTGATTACTTTAATCTGACGGTCCATATTTAAAGAAAAATCTTTTAAATAAAATATAATATATTCTATTTATAGAATAACTTTAATAAAGTATTCTGTTTTATATAAAAAGATGTTTCTGTTTTATTACGTTAATAATACGAATAAAACAAAACTTCATTATCACTAAATAATTCATATTATTAACTGATAATAATTGAATCAAACTGAGTGACTTCTCACATAAGCATTAATAATCAATACCGTGTGCTACTATGCAACCACACGTATTACTGTACTTTTACTACCGAGTAGTTCAACAGTATCAATAGTAAAACTTCCGCCGTTATTTTTAATAAAATATTTTTGTCGTTTTCTCAATTCGACAATAATTTCGTTGTGGGGTCCACCAATGATTGTGCCGTTGTACGAATATTTCTTGTTAAAACGAATATTTCCCGGCCAATCGAGTATTATATAACAACTTTCGTACTTTGTAAAATTTATAAATATTACCCACAACTATAACATTATATCAAATTAACTCCATAATATTCAAAAATGATATTTATATAAAATTCATCTTTATTTATAAAAGTTGGGATCTTACAACATCTTTTCTTAATTAATGCAAGGGTAATTGTGGTAATACATATCAATCTTAATAACAAAATTGGAGTAATAAATGACTTCCTTAATAAGTGTGAAAACCTTCAAAACGTCAATTATTTAGGGATGGAGGGAGTACTTCTTATTCAACTAATTACTACTTAGATTATAATATTGGATTGAATAAAAATTATTGGAAAGGGAAGAAAACTTTAAATAGGAGAAAGCTTTAAATAAGGATAAAGTAGAAAAAAAAATAGCTAATGAATATTGATAAACTCAAAACGACAATCTTTTTGGAACAAAAATTAATTCTTAAAACGTTAATATTTTAGGAACGGATGGAGTAGTATAATCCATCCCTTCCCAAATACTCCTTCCGTCCCATAATAAGTATTTTAGTTTGATTTTAATAGTCAAACTTATTTTTAAAATTAAAAATTAAAAATTTTTACATAAAATTTTTAAATCACAAAACTTGATATTAATAGTAAATTTTTTGAAATTTATTATGATTGTAATTTATATATGTTGAAATTTTTAAGATTTATTAATTTTAAAAATGATTAATTTGGCCATGAAAATTAAATTTTGACATTTATTACGGGACAAAGAGAGTATAACGTTAAGTTTACCTTTTTAGAATTAATATCAAATATTTTAAAATTGAAACTTAATATTATTTATTTAAATCTTAAAAATACTAAATCTTATTGTTAGTAATGTTTTTTAGATAATTTATAATTCTCACAATTGTTTTGCTAAAAATAAAGAACTTTAATCAATTTTATATCAAATATCTCAAATTGACTACTATCTCCATTTCATAATAATAGTCGTTTTAGTCTCCTACACATGAATTAAGAAAGTCATTTAATACTATCATTTAAGAACTAAAATTTGTATGAAATTCTATCACCTTTATGGGAAGTTAAAAACTATTAATATGAGGGAAAAAATTTATTGGGATAATGAGATAAATTAAGGATGATATAAGAAAATAAATGTAATTTATTCTTCTACACAGTTATAAACCACAAAGTTAATAACTTTTTTCTTTTAACAACTTTAATTATTATGGAATGGATATAATTAAGGCTGTAAAATGATCAAACAGTTCGGGCTCGATTCGTACTCGCTCGACTAAAAGTTTGATTCGAGCTCGACTCAAAATATAAATGAGTCAAATATGAACAAACTTTAAAGTTCGATAAATTACTCGAACCTACTTAAATTATAATTTTCTATTGATACTCGGTTCATATTCGTTCGAAAAGTTCAAACTGCTCGGGCTCTATTCGAAATCATGTTCGACTCAGTAGCTAAATGAGTCTCAATCAAACCTTATTTTATACTCGATAAATTTTGTGAACTAAATCTGAGCAACTCAATACTCGGATCGACTCGGTTCGTTTACACCCTTAGATATAGTATAAAAAAAATATCTAATCTAGCATGACATTTTATTACACAGCTTCATTTTGTAATGGTTACCTTCTTTTAAGGGTGTAAACGAGTCGAACCGGAGCGAACAGAGAGCTACTCAAAATCGACTCGAAATGATAAATTCGTACTCGAATTCGAATTATATTTGAAAAATCCTACTCAGATTCGGCTCGACTCGAATATTTATTACTCGAATTCGATCCGACTCAACTCGAATATTTATTCAAACTACTCGCGAGCTTCAAATTCAAGCTCGAATTCGAGTCTTCACATAATAACTAGTTTTATAATAAATATAATTATAAATTAAATTTGTTATTTTACTTAAAAATGAGAAAATATATTTATTATTACACTTTACAAATATAAAAGCACAATTAAAATTAAAAACAAAATAAAATGATAACTAATTATCCTAATTTGATTTAAATTTGTATATATTATAAGAGAATGTATCTAACATCTAATCGAATATGTATTAACCGAGTATGTATCGAATAACAATCAAAAATTCGAGTAGTTTGAATCTTAAACGAGTCGAGTATAACTTTGCTCAGATTCTACTCATATGTTTATTCGAACTATTTTTAATGCTCATATTTGGATCATATTATTAACGAATCCGAGTTTCGTTCGTATTTTTTCAAGTCGAGCCCGAACTGTGTTGACTCGTTTACAGCCTTACCTTCTTTATTTGATTCATGCCCAAATGTAATTATATTAGTTTAATAGTCGGCTTGTTAACACTGCAACACATGTACCATAACTCGAGGGTGAGAGGTAAAACAAAATAAAAATAAACAAATTATGGGATTTAGAAATCATTCATGATAAAAATGTCTATTTTTGGTGTAAATAAATGTAATGACATATTATTAAGGGTAATGATTCATCATATATATTTATTATAAATCAAAAATAGATATGCATCATCTCTATCATTCAATATAAGAATCAACGATCGAGATTAATTACAAAATCATCTGCTACTATTAGTAGCTGGCGTAAATTAATTTTGACCGTTAATTTTTATATTGAATGATAAAGATGGTATAAAGGGGCGGATCCATTAAGGGACCAACATAGCATAGGTAGCTGCCTTTACTGGATTTTTTTTTATAGATATAGGGGTAGAGTCAAATATGTAAGTGAATAAATTTAAAAAGATAAATTAATAGAAATATTTTAAACTTGGAGGGAGCAAAAAATATTCATTCATATTATAAATACAAATACAGACAAACGTATATTCATTCTACTTCTGTCTTTTAAATTGTATCTAAATATTTTTTATTTAAAATTTCTTTTTTAGTTTAAATTGTGAATATTTATTATAATTTGTAGACTTGTGATTAGTTCAAGTTTTTTTATTTAACTTTAACAAAAAAATTAGTTAAAATACGTCATGCTGGAAAAATATCTGAATCCGCCCTTGATGAGATATGTTTATTTTTGATCCATAATAAAGTATATGTTACGAATCATTCTTCTATTATAATTTAATAAAATATTTGTATAATTAATTAATATATATTTACTTATAACAAAAATTGACATATATTTATCGTAATATAAATCTTTTCGACGGTAATATGATTGTTTGATTCTGACATCTAGGTTCTAGAAGACCCATAAGCCAATGATTTTGGAGTACATTTAGCGAGATTTGTTTACAATAAGTCTACTCAGTGGCGGAATCAGAAAGTTTTTAGAGAGGGGTTAAAATATATTAGTAAAAAAAAATTATTTATTGACGCTTGGAGTGCTTCTTTCGACTGTACGACTGAGAGGATACAACTGTATCGTGCGACTTTGCAATAGTTTGAAAACATCTCAAAAGTTTGGTCAATATCAAAATTAGTATAGAAATATTATTTTTTTATTTCATATAGAAATACGTGAGAGAGATTCATGTAGAAATATTATTATTTTTTATGTGAAAATATCAATTTTCTATGTAGAACAAAGAAAATTAATTCATAAATAAATCAACAAAGGAGAGTCTCTGAAGTAAATTCATGATGTTTAAAAATATAAAATACTTGTAAAAAATAATTTGGTAAATAAAGAACTTGGTTCTTGTGATCATTCTTCAACTTCAAGTAGCGACTTAGATTTGATTGTGTTTTAAGTTCTTTCATTTGAATTTCATTATAAAATAAAATTTATTCTATTTTTTAATTTATCAAGCGCATGTATAAAATTTTGGACTGTTATTATAAACTACTATTATAATACATATATACATATGTGTGTGTGTTGTTAGAATATTTTATTCCTTATGTGGCCTTTACTATTTATGTAATTATTGGGCTTACATATTGTATTAATTTAATAACTTTATTTATGGGTTTGGTAATTAATTATGTGGCATATAAATAATATTCCTAATAGTATTTGGCATAATGGGCCCTAGGGTTTCATAATCTTGATGGACAATTTTGACCATTAGTTATTCTATAAATAAAACAGTTAGGGTTTGGTCCCAATTGTCGTCTCAAGAATTTTTTATACACACCTATACATCCATCATAAGATTGAGAGATGCAATTGAAGACCTTCACCCTTAAGCGCAGCGGAAGCGTGATATATACGAGATGACTTCTCTCAATTCATGTAAGTATTTAATATTATTATGATTATTGATTTTATTTTATTCTATGCAATAACACGTTCCTGTATAATTAATTCAACATCTGGTATCAGAGCTGTTGGTTACGTTATTGTATAGAAAAAAAAATTAATTATTATATGTGTTAAGGAATTTTTGAAAATAATTTTTTCAAAAAGTGACTTGTTTAGTATATGTTGAAAAGCAATTCATCAATCTTAATGTTCCTGTACACATCATATATATGGCAACAGTATGTTAATATATATATACTGCATATATATTGCATCTTCGTCCTTTTATTTCTATTTATGGATTGCTGGACTTGATATTTAGTTTAAATATTTGCAAATTATGTATATATTTGCAGATTATGATTATTAAGGCTACTGCCCTATGGGCTAAGCTATATATAACGTACTGCTATACACATGTATAGCTTAGCCTTCACTACCTTAATATATATATATATATATATATATATATATATATATATATATATATATATATATATATATATATATATATATATATTAACTTACTGCAATATATATATGTCATATGATATGTCACTAGCTATTTATTTTCCCCTATGGTATGGGTTTCATTAATGTTCCCTTGCAATCAATTATATATTGTTTTTGATGTTATGCGTGAAACATGAACATAAATATTAAGATAATATATGTTAAATTTATTGTTTATGTGGGGATAATATTATGATATTCTTATGCCCTCATGTATTCATGTTAAAATTAACGTGATTATTTTATAATCAATTCATGTTCATAATTATATATTTTAATTTAAGATATTAGAACATGATGTGATATACTATTAGGGCTTTTAAGTTGTTACATGTAAATTTTAAATAATGTTAATTTTCAAACTTGATTAATATGTTTAAAGAAAAATTGAGTTTGATCATAATAATTTACATTTATGCGTGACTCTTTTATTGTTAAAATTAATAATCAACCCAACGGAGGGTTATTAATTGAAACAATTAAAGATTAAGAAAAGTCACATAATGTTACATTTAATAAATGAATATTTTAATTTTACCCAACGGAAAATTAGAATTAGAATTTTTTAAATGGAATTTTATTGCATAAGTAACATGTTTATTTTGTTTTCTGCCCAACGGTGATGCGTAGATGTAACGACCCCAAAATAGGTCCATTCCATCCAACCCATTCTGAGTCGCCAAATACATGGTACAGAAAATAACTACAACTTTATTACAATAATTGTCGTGCAAAATACAACAACACATATGCTGTGAGTTTGGATACAAATATATACCAAATGTGACATTAGACACCATCATGTATCAGCACTTCACAAAGGTACCTTACATAAAGGTATAGTCAAAAACTGTTCTAGAAATTAGAATCTTTGGGAAGTGCTCAAGGAAACCTTCGTACATGGGAGGCCACGCGTCTAGGTTATGATAGATATCATATGGCCACAGAATTATCCTTGGTTGACCCAATAGACCCCAAAGAAAAACGAGAAGATTACTATCATATTCTTCTCAATGGTGAGTCTTCTCTTGACTTATCATTATCTCCACTGTCTCTAATTGAGAATTATACTTCAAACAAACACCAAGATTATATAGGTAGTGCTTGTAGATATACTCGAAAAGCGGATGTGCATAATCATGTCTTATGATGACACGAGGTTGTATGTCGTTAGCCATCTTGTATGATAGTGGCAAAACACCCTTCCAACGTTGGGTTAGCCTCACCCTATTTTCTTCACCAAATATAACTACTAAATGATGACCACCGTTCTATTCCCTTGTTACCCCCGCTCGACCCAGCTACACTCTTATTACCTGAAAGGAATTGTGAAGCAAAAGGGTGAGCACAACTAGCTCAGTAAAGAATATCATGACTAAATATAATTCAATTATCAATAGCCTTCATCAACAATAAATCAGAGATTTAGAACATATGGTAAATGATAAAAATTTCAACCATAGTTACAGCGGAACGAGCAATCCATTAGAAGAGTCAAATAGACTATAAAGTCTATTATCTTCTCCATGTTAAAAATCCACCAACAATATTTTATCCATGTAACATCACTCAACAGTTCCTTTCCACAATCATATGAATAACTCATAATCATAATTGTGACTATAAATTTTTCTTCGCACCCAGGACGAAGAATATTTTCATCACCTGTCTTTACCTGAAACATCAAAGATCATGGTTATACCAAATCACAGTTCCTGTTTATAATCATACTAACAAATCCATCTTTGCACTACGGGCCAAAGATATTCATCAACAAACCATCTTTACACTACGGGCCAAAGATATTCAACAACAGTTCATCTTTGCACTACAGGCCAAAGATATTCATCAACAGGCCATCTTTGCACTACATGCCAAAGATATTCATCAACAATTCATATTTGCACTACAGGCCAAATATATTCATATCTCAAAGAAATATATAATCATTTCAGAATTTATATAAACAATAATTATAACCATGTTGATCAATTCACCTTTGCACTTAAGCTTAAGATATTCAATTATAAATTCAATGGTCATGATCATACCAGTCACAATTCAACTTTGCACTACAGGCCAAAGAGAACCCTAGTCATGATCATACCAATAATCTACCCATCTTTACACTCCAGTGAAAGAGAATTTCAACATCAGGGTTATAAAAATGTTATATATGATGATAAAAATAATATGATCAACATATAGTTTTAATCTCAAGAGTAATATTCGTAACTCATGAATAGTAAATCGTGAATAGTAACTCATGAATAGTAACCCCGACACAAAAGATAGAAATTTTACAATAAAATCCATACCAATATTTTGGTATAATGATATTGAAAGAATAACATTACTTAAATTTATAAACAATTTATTTTAATTGTTTACACTTTACTAATTAATGTATTTAATCATCAAAAAATGTCAACTCTTACAATTTCATCATCAATAACTAAAACCCTCATCAAAAATCTGCATATACCTCATATAGGATTCTCAAGCCATAAAATCCTATTTTCCAATTTTCTTTCTTCACAAAACATATTTAATTCATTTACTCATAACTAGACCATTTTCATAAAAAATACCAAATCAGTTCCAAAAATATTTCTTTTCTGGGATTTAGCATAATATAGTCCCATAGTGAACATATATTTTTCTCAGAATTTTTAAAAGTCATTTACTATTTTTCATATGGCCAAAATAGTCGAATATTTAGACATTTATCAAAAATTGTACTTTTGTCTAAAAATTCTAAAATTTACAGAGTATACTTCTATCATATACATGTACTCCCAATAAAAATTTCATCAATTTTGGAGTTAACCACAAGGAATTATAAGCGATTACTTTTAAAATAGTCTTTTATCATAAAATTCATAACTCTCAATCTATACATCCAAAAATCACCATTTTTGGACACAATCGAGTAAACTCATCAAAATATCATTTCAAATTTTTCTAGAATTTTTGAAGGTCAGAAAAATTACGAAACTGAAAAACATAACAACCCTTAAAATCCCTTACTATCCCTTACTATCCCTTACTATCCCTTACTATCCCTTACCTCAAAAGAGCAGTACTTCTGATCGGTATAAGTGTGACGCCCCCAGAATAGGTATACAACACCCATTCTGAGTCGCCAAATACATGGTACAGAAAGCAAACTACAACTTCAATAATACAATTGTCGTGCAAAATACGACAACACATACTGTGAGTTTAAATACAAATATTGTCTTCTAGACAATATCCACACTCAAATAAATCCTCATTACAATTATTCAAACACTATTTTACAGAAATAGTGAGGACTGCTAATACATCTTTCTAGAACCATCACTCCATACCCCGACTAGATCCTGCTATGTTCTCACCTCCTGAGAAGAAAAATGGAACAAAAAGGAAAAGGGTGAGCTCAACTAGCCCAGTAAAGAATATTATGACTAAGATAATATACAACAAATTATCGTTAGTCTTTAACAGGGAAAAATCTGATAAAATATAATCGACAACAAGTTTTAGATCAACAACTGCAGCGGAAACAACAAACCATTAGAAGAGTCAAGTAGAGAAAGAATTCTACTATCTTCTAAGATTTAAAAGTCCATCATCAATATTTTATCCCTGTAACATCAATTAATAATCATCTTTAACCAAATATTCATCTTTGCACTACAGGCCAAAGATATTCATTTGTATCATCAGTCGGTCATGTTCATCTCAACACCTGTTCATCTTTGCACTACAGGCCAAAGATATTCATCAAGTAATTATACATCTTTGCACTACAGGCCAAAGATATTCAGTAATATCATCATTTAGGACTGAGGATGATGAAAAATATCTTAAAGAGAACGAATCCAATGAGACAGAAGGACAAATAGTAGGGATTCGTATAACAGTTTATCCAAGATCAATAATACTTCATAATAATCAATTGTGAAGCAGAATTCAAAAATAAAGATCAAAACATGGATACAATCAAAGATAGTAACCATAATAGACATCTTGGACAAAAAGGAAAAATTTTATTTTTCGGTGAATAGTGCCGTATTCGTGAATAGTGCCGTATACGTGAATAGTGCCGTATACGTGAATAGTAACCCCCGACACAAAAAGTTCCAAATTTGATAAAAACTCATATCAATATTTCAGCATAATGATATTGAAGAAAATAATATCATTAAGAAGAAAATAATATCCCTTACCTCAAAATATCAGTACTTCTGGTCGGAATACCGGTATAAGGCTGAAAGAAACTTGCTCTGATGAATAGAAACTCTCAAAGTATCTAAATACTCACAAAATACACTCAATAATCTAGAGAGAGAAAGAGAGAAAACTTGTTTCTAGTGTAATTTTCAATTCTAACTTAGCCCTCTATTTATAGAAAAATTTTGGTAGGTTTGACCTGCAACCTGATGGCTTTACCTGCTACTATTCCCACCTACCACATTTGAAATATAATTCAGCACAATTCTTCACCAACCACAAGTGGGGCCCACCAATTCTAGAATTTTCCATCAAAATGATAAACTCCGAAAATTCAACAATTTCTGAACCAGTCATCTTGTAAAATTCATAATAAATCATACGTTCATTTTTAACGGTTCAAAATTTGTGGGCATATACTCAACTTATATATGTATAACATATCCAAAAATTACCACGATCCAATGGTCGGATTAAAAATTATAACCCCCGCAAAATATCTCAAAAACCCTGATTTTTAATACCTCCATTCCGACAAAAATATGGATAAAAACCTCAACATTAACTCCTTCATTTTTAACCACAAAAATATATCCCTCATTTATATCCACATAAAATAAATATTTCCTTATCATATGAATCAATAATTAATTATTCATAAATAATATTACAGAATCACATTTATGACAACCAGGCCGTTCCCAGGAAAGAGGGGGCTTTCCAATAAGGATTTCTCCTTACTGGCGCGCAATTAGATGACCAAACCTCTCCTTAGACAGAACTTTCTAGACATTGTCAATAATATTATCTAATAATATTATTCAAATAATATGAATTATTGATCTGATAATGGGAAATACTGTGCAGTAACAATTATTGAAACAACAATAATATGAAATATCAATGCAGCAATTATTGAACCAATAAAATAAAATATTGAACAGTAATCACTGTAACAATTATTGAGTAGTGCCTTCTTACGTACGAATCAATAATTCAACTATACTGTGCAATCCGTGTGCTACTATGCAACCATGCGTTATTACTGTATTTTTAACCACCGGGTATCTAAACAGTGTTAACGGTAACAACTACGTCATTATTAATAAACAACTTATACTTGTCGTTTTCTTCACCCAATCGCTTTCCGTTATGGGGCCCACACAAGGCTGCGTCGTCGTACGAATATTCCCCGACAGCAAGAATATTCCACGACCAACCGAATATTCACCGACCAAAAATAAATATTTTATAACCACTTGCTTATTTTACAAAATTTGCACATTTCACCCATAACCAAAGTATTATATCAAATTAACCCCCTTATTATTCACAATAATATTTAGAGAAAATTTGATTTTATTCATTAATAAGTTGGGGTCTTACAACATCCCCTCCTTATGAAATTTCGTCCTCGAAATTGACGTACGCACCTGATGTTTCAAAAAGGTGAGGATACCTCGCTTTTATTTCTGATTCCAACTCCCAGGTCATTTCTTCAATAGCATGGTTTCTCCACAAAACCTTAACTTGTGGTATAACCTTCGTGCGTAGGACATGCTCTTTCCTATCCAAGATCTTAACAGGTACCTCCTCGTACGTTAAATCTTCAGCTATCTCGTCTGGTTCTAACTCAATAATGTGGTTCGGGTCTTTAACATATTTACGAAGCATAGATATGTGAAAAACATTATGAACACGAGACATGCTTGGAGGTAATGCGAGTCTATATGCCACATTTCCTATTCGCTCAAGAATCTCAAATGGACCAACAAATCTTGGATTGAGCTTTCCTCTCTTCCCAAATCTTGTAACTCCCTTCCATGGTGCAACACGTAACAATACATGATCCCCAATATTAAATTCCACGTCCTTCCGATGAAGATCCGCATAACTCTTTTGTCGATCCTGTGCCGTTTGTATACGTTGTCGAATCGTTTGGATCTTCTCTGTAGTAATGCGTACCAATTCTGGTCCCAACAATGTTGCTTCACCCACCTCGTCCCAGCATACTGGAGAACGACATTTTCTTCCATACAACGCCTCAAATGGAGCCATACCTATGCTCGCCTGATAACTGTTGTTGTAGGAGAATTCCACCAATGGTAGGTACTTATCCCAACTCCCTTTGAGATCTAAGACACAAAGTCTTACTAGATCTTCAAGAGTTTGAATAGTCCTCTCTGATTGTCCGTCCGTTTGAGGATGGTATGCTGAACTGAATCGTAAATCCGTGCCCATAGCTTTCTGCAAGCTAACCCAAAATCGTGAAGTGAATCTTGGGTCACGATCCGAAACTATGGATACTGGCATGCCATGCAATCTCACAATCTCGTTCACGTACATACTAGCAAGACGTTCAAGGGAATAAGTCTCACGTATCGGCAAGAAATGAGCGGACTTGGTTAATCTATTAACAATAACCCAAATCGCATCTATGCCTTGAGAAACCTTGGGAAGACCTGTAACAAAATCCATAGTAATGTGTTCCCACTTCCATTTCGGGATCTCAAGTGGTTGCAATGGACCCTTTGGCACTTGATGCTCCGCCTTTACACGTTGACAAGTTAAACACCTCGAGATAAACTCCGCGATCTCTCTTTTCATATTGCTCCACCAAAATGTATGTCGAAGATTTGGTACTCCCAGGATGGATTGCAAACGGTGTGTTGTGTGCCTCCATCATTATTCTATGCTTCAAGTCAAAATCGTTAGGAACACAAAGTCTGGAGTTGACTCGAAGTATTCCTTCTTCATCGATTCTTGCTTCTGGAATAGCACCTTCTTGCACTTTCTTCTTCATACGCATCAGCTCTATATCCGTAGCTTGAGCAGCTTTAACTTTATCGATTAAAGTCGGTTCTACTCGTATATTTGATATCATCATGTGGGTACTTGGAGCATTCATCTCTATCTCCATCCTTTGCAAGTCATACAAAATGGGCCTTTGTGTTAAAAACATTGCACTCGTACCCGCATATGATCTTCTACTCAATGCGTCAGCTACTACGTTTGCTTTTCCAGGATGGTATTGGATGGTATGATCGTAATCTTTCAACAGCTCAAGCCAACGTCGTTGCCGCATGTTGAGTTCCTTTTGGGTGAAGAAATATTTGAGGCTTTTATGATCTGTATAGATCTCCACTTTCTCCCCATACAGGTAGTGTCTCCAGATCTTCAACGCAAAAACGACTGCTGCCAACTCCAAATCATGAGTAGGATAATTCCTCTCATATTCTTTGAGTTGTCGTGAGGCATAGGCTATGACTTTCCCATGTTGCATGAGAACACATCCTAACCCTTTGCCTGAAGCATCGCTGTAGATAACAAATCCATCCGAACCAGATGGTATTGTCAAAACAGGTGCCGAAATGAGTCTCCTCTTGAGTTCTTGGAAACTCTTCTCGCATTCCTCACTCCATACGAATTTTGTATCTTTCCGAGTCAGCTGAGTTAACGGAGTAGCGATTCGAGAAAATCCTTCCACAAATCTCCGATAATAACCAGCTAAGCCCAGAAAGCTACGTACTTCGGTTACCGACTTCGGTTGCTCCCAACTTTGTATGGCTTCAATCTTCGCCGGGTCGACAGATACTCCATGTTTTGACACCACGTGCCCAAGGAATGCTACTTCCTCAAGCCAGAACTCGCATTTCTTCAGTTTGGCATATAGCTTGTTTTCACGAAGCCTTTGCAGTACCAGCTTCAAATGGCGCTCATGATCTTCACGGCTTTTGGAATAGATGAGGATGTCATCAATAAAGACAACAACGAACTAATCCAAATATTCTTTGAATACACGGTTCATCATATCCATGAAGGCAGCAGGAGCATTAGTCAATCCAAAAGACATTACTAAGAATTCATAATGCCCGTACCGAGTTCTGAAGGCAGTCTTTGGAATATCCTCAGTTTTAATCTTCAGCTGATGATATCCAGAACGAAGATCGATCTTTGAAAAGAATTGTGCTCCTTGCAACTGGTCAAACAGGTCATCAATGCGAGGTAGCGGATACCTATTCTTGATGGTGACATGGTTCAATTCTCGATAGTCAATACAAAGTCGCATACTCCCGTCTTTCTTCTTTACGAATAAAACAGGAGCACCCCAAGGAGACGTACTAGGACGAATAAAACCGATGTCCAACAACTCCTGTAGTTGGACTTTTAACTCCTGAAGTTCAATAGGAGCCATTCGATATGGGGTTTTAGAAATGGGCTTTGTACCGGGTTCAAGGTCAATAAAGAATTCAATTTCTCGTTCCGGGGGTAGACCGGGAAGTTCTTCAGGAAATACATCGGAAAATTCTCTAACAATAGAAATATTATTCAAATCTGACTTGTCTTTGTTCAAATCCATAACATGGGCTAAGAAAGCTTGACATCCGTTTTTCAATAAACGAATAGCTTTGTGGCTTGATATGACAGTGACTGATTTTAATGGTTTAGTAGTTTGAATTCGTATGACAGGTTGGTTAGGAATATGAAAACTAACAACCTTACGAAAACAATCAATTTTAGCATGATGAGTGGTTAACCAATCAATTCCTAAAATCACATCAAAAGCAAGTATCTTTAAAGAGATAAGATCAACAGGTAATGTGATAGTGCCAACTTGGATCATGCAAGATTTATAAACTGTAGATGTAACAAAGGTGTGACGCCCCCAAAATTAGGTATACATCACCCATCTTGGGTCGTCAGATACATAGTACAGAATACAAATACAACTGATTAATACATCTGTCGTGTACAATACGACAAAACATAAACTGTGAGTTTGAATACAAATATTATCTTCTAGAGAGTATTCATACTCAAAAGGAGTCCTCATTACATTTATTAACACACCATTACATAGAATAGTGAGGACTACTAACTAATACTATCATTCGGACCATCACTCCGTACCCCGACTTGTCCCAGCTACGTTCTCATTTCCTGAAGAGAACAGTGAAAGAAAGGGTGAGCTCAACTAGCCCAGTAAGAAATATTATGACTAAGATAATGCAGAATAAATTATCATTAGCCTTCAACAATGTTAAACTGATAAAATATAATAGACATCAAGTTTAACTGTAGCGGAACAAGCAATCCATTAAAAGAGTCAAGTAGAAAATAAACTCTACTATCTTTTATGATTTAAAAAGTTTTTCAACACTGTAATCGCTGAGACTCAGCTTAATAAAATAATCCACATCATCGAATCACCCCTGCACTACGGCCAAGGATATTCGTGTATTCATTAATGGTCATGATCATGCCAACAACTGTCCATCAATGCACTACGGGCCAATGAGGACTTTTACCACATCATTTGTAACATTACGGTCATGATTATACCGAATAATCCCTGGTCATAATCATACCAAGTCCATCTATGCAATACAGGCCACAGATGACTTTCAACATTTTATAAACATGAGGATGATGACAATGATATAAGAATTCAATAAAACAAGTTCAAGAATTAATTTATCCAGGAATTAACAACGTCCAAATTGTCAACATGATACTGCATTGTGGAGTAAAATTCAAGAATGCTTAGAAGAATATTTTCTTGAAAAGATACTGGATGAAACGCAACTATCAAGGATATTCCACAAATTTCATGGAGTATAGAAGTCAAAACTTAACCAACTGAGTACAATAAAGAATGGAATAACAAAAGAAATCACCATGCATGCGATAGACCGCACAGACAGGTTATTCCAATAGAATAATAAATAATGGAACCAGGTCCGGCGTAAACGCACAGACAGGATATTCCGACAGAATAATAAATAATGGAACCAGGTCCGGCGTAAACGCACAGACAGGATATTCCGACAGAATAATAAATAATGGAACCAGGTCCGGTGTAAAACACACAGACAGGATATTCCAACAGAATAATAATAAAACGGAACCAGGTCCGGTGTAAAACACACAGACAGGATGTTCCAACAGAATAATAAACGGAACCAGGTCCGGTGTAAAACACACAGACAGGATGTTCCAACAGAATAATAGAAGAATGTCACCAAGTATAGGGTAGACCGCGTATACTGGTTATTCCAACAGAATAATAACAAATGGAATAACAGAAGTTCTCTTCATGAATATAAAAGAAATAATATTCCCTACCTTAAAAGAACTGGATATTGGAAAAGTGATGTAGCAGAATACTTTTATTCTCTCTCTCTTATTCTCTCTATACTTTCTCTCTCTATAGCTTGAATGAATTCGTGAAAAATAATGAAGCCCTAGGCCTCTATTTATAGAAAAACTGAGGGTGACTCTTGGTCTTAACGAAGGGTCAAATGACTCTTGGTCTTAACGAAGGGTCAAATGACTCTTGGTAATATTGAAGGGACAACTACTATTGACGAAAGTAATTACTATTGACCAAGGTAAATACTATTGACGAAGGTAATTACTATTGACCAAGGTAAATACTATTGACGAAGGTAATTACTATTGACCAAGGTAAATACTATTGACCAAGGTAAATACTATTGACGAAGGTAATTACTATTGACCAAGGTAAATACTATTGACGAAGGTAATTACTATTGACTAAGGTAAATACTATTGACGACGGTAATTACTATTGACGACGGTAATTACTATTGACGACGGTAATTACTATTGACGAAGAGACTCTTAGATGATGACATATGGCCCCCCATAAAATAACCAAACTTACCACAACGTCTCAATAATATAACATATTATACAGATGATACTATGACAATAATTTAAGAGATATGATGCAGCAATTACTGTAGCAATAATTGAGTATAGCTGAGTGACTTCTCACGTAAGCATCAATAATCAATAGCGTGTGCTACTATGCAACCACGCGTATTACTGTACTTTTACTACCGAGTAGTTCAACAGTTTTAACGGTTTTAACGGTAACACTTCAGCTGTTATTTTTATAGAAAGATAATTCTATCGTTTTCTCAATCCGACAATAATTCCGTTGTGGGGTCCACCAATGATTGTGCCGTCGTACGAATATTCCCCGACAAAAAGAATATTCTCCGACCAAACGAATATTTTATAACAACTTGCTTACTTTGCAAAATTTATAACTATAACATTATATCAAATTAACTCCATAATATTCAAAAATGATATTTATAGAAAATTCATCTTTATTTATAAAAATTGGGGTCTTACAAAAGGTTTCACCCAACGGAGTTTCAACAGATAAGTTAAAGTCCAATTTCTCCGGAGTCAAGTTTAAACGTTGAGCACAAGCAGGAGAGATAAAAGAATGGGTAGAACCGGTGTCTAGTAAGGTATAAACTTCGCAAGAATTCAAGATTAGCTTACCCGTGATCACCTCGTTCGGGTTTCTCACGTTTTGGCCAGTTACGACAAACGCTCTTCCAGGAACCGCTGATTTCGCCTTATCCGGGACAGCCCTTGGAATCACCACTCCCGCTGAACCTGGTTTCGCTATAGTACAATCTCGAGCGATGTGGCCTTCCTTCCCATAGTTGTAACACACCTTGGATTGTTGTGGACAGTTTGGGCTGATATGTCCCTCTTTCCCGCATTTGTAACATCTAACTGGCGGTCGTTCTCCTCCCCTAAAATTTGTTGTTGGTGCTGGTGCTGGTGCTGATGTCTTCCCGTCATTGTTGAATCTCCTCTTTCTGAAATTTCCACTTGTCTCACCTCTCCTATTATCATGGCCACGATGACCACCCGAGTGGTTACCGCCTTTGTTCGTATTTTTCCCTCCTCGTTGGTTATCATCGCTCTGATGATTGCTGTCACCGGTATGACCCTGGTTGTGGTCCCTCGGTTGAGTATACTCATTATCTCTCTCTAATAATTGGGCCCTGTTGACAACATCTGAATACAGAGAAAATTTATGAGAGATAAGGTATTGACGAATCTCAGGTTTTAAACCTCTCAGAAACATCCGCGTCATTCGTTCCTCATTTTCGACCAAATGAGGTGCAAACCTGGATAACTCTGCAAACTTCGCCTCGTACTGGGACACCGTCATGTTGTTTTGTTCCAGTCTAATAAACTCAACCTCCTTCATATGACGAATACTTTCAGGAAAGTACTTGTCATTGAACAGTTTTTGAAATGTTTCCCAGGACATGTTGAGTGCGTCAGGCTGGGTACGCTTCACAGACTCCCACCAGTAGTCTGCCTCACCGCGGAACATAAATGTGGCGAATGGAACCTTCTGTTCCTCCGTGCATCCCAAGACATCAAATATCTTGGTAATTTGCTTGACCCACGTTTCCGCCATGATCGGATCCGGCTTTCCCTTAAATTCTGGTGGTCCCAATTCTTTGAACTGCTTAGCTGTGACAAACCGCGCGTTGTTATCATTTCCACCCGTATTCTGCACACGAGTCTCCCTCGTCTGATTTTGCATGAACTGCAAAAAGCTCCTAAACATTCCATCATTCATCGTTTGCTCGGTAACGTTGTTTACAGGAGGAATATTGCCTTCCTGTTGCACGTTCCCCTGGGTAGTGATCAAAGGTGTCTCCACGGTCTGATTTACTCCATTATTAACGTTCTCAGCTGCCATTCTTAAATACTGCCATAAAACAAGGGTTAATAGTCATGTCATATATTATCCCTATACTCTGACCGACCAAATAAACACCAAATAAACTTAGTCAGGTCATACTAGCGAAGGAATTCCCCGTCTCTCCCCTCCTAGTTCTTGTCTCACATCTCAGCCAGGGATCATATCCCTAAGCTCTGATACCAACTGTGACGCCCCTAGAATAGGTATACAACACCCATTCTGAGTCGCCAAATACATGGTACAGAAAGCAAACTACAACTTCAATAATACAATTGTCGTGCAAAATACGACAACACATACTGTGAGTTTAAATACAAATATTGTCTTCTAGACAATATCCACACTCAAATAAATCCTCATTACAATTATTCAAACACTATTTTACAGAAATAGTGAGGACTGCTAATACATCTTTCTAGAACCATCACTCCATACCCCGACTAGATCCTGCTATGTTCTCACCTCCTGAGAAGAAAAATGGAACAAAAAGGAAAAGGGTGAGCTCAACTAGCCCAGTAAAGAATATTATGACTAAGATAATATACAACAAATTATCGTTAGTCTTCAACAGGGAAAAATGTAACGACCCCAAAATAGGTCCATTCCATCCAACCTATTCTGAGTCGCCAAATACATGGTATAGAAAATAACTGTAACTTTATTACAACAATTGTCGTGCAAAATACAACAACACATATGCTATAAGTTTGGATACAAATATATACCAAATGTGACTCATGTTCTAACCGTGGACATCACCTCACAATGACACCTTACATAAAGGTATAGTCAAAAACTGTTCTAGAAATTAGAATCTTTGGGAAGTGTTCAAGGAAACCTTCGTACATGGGAGGCCACGCGTCTAGGTTATGATAGATATCATATGGCCACAGAATTATCCTTGGTTGACCCAATAGACCCCAAAGAAAAACGAGAAGATTACTATCATATTCTTCCCAATGGTGAGTCTTCTCTTAACTTATCATTATCTTCACTGTCTCTAATTGAGAATTATACTTCAAACAAACACCAAGATTATATAGGTAGTTCCCATAGATATACTCAACAAGTGGATGAGCACAACCATGTCCTATGATGACACGAGGTTGTATGTCATTAGACATCTTATATGATAGTGGCAAAACACCCTTCCAACGTTGGGTTTCTTCACCAAATATAACTACTAAATGATAACCACCGTTTTATTCCCTTGATACCCCCGCTCGACCCAGCTACACTCTTATTACCTGAAAGGAATTGTGAAGCAAAAGGGTGAGCACAACTAGCTCAGTAAAGAATATCATGACTAAAGATAATTAAATTATCAATAGCCTTCATCAATAATAAATCAGAGATTTAGAACATATGGTAAATGATAAAAATTTCAACCATAGTTGCAGCGGAAGGAGCAATCCATTAGAAGAGTCAAATAGACTATAAAGTCTATTATCTTCTCCATGTTAAAAATCCACCAATAATGTTTTATCCCTGTAACATCAATCAACAATTCTGGTCCACAATCATATGAATAACTCATAATCATAACTGTAGTTCTAAATTCCTCTTCTCATCCAGGACGAAGATAATTTTCATCACCTATCTTTACCTGAAACATCAAAGATCATGGTTACACCAAATCACATTTCCTGTTCATAATCATACTAATAACTTCATCTTTGCACTACGGCCAAAGATATTCATTTGTATCACCAGTTGGTCATGTTCATCTCAACATCTGTTCATCTTTGCACTACTGGCCAAAGATATTCAACAACATGTCATCTTTGCACTACGGGCCAAAGATATTCATCAACAATTCATCTTTGCACTACAGGCCAAAGATATTCCTCAACAGTTCATATTTGCACTACAGGCCAAATATATTCATATCTCAAAGAAATATATAATCATTTCAGAATTTATATAAACAATAATTATAACCATGTT
This sequence comes from Panax notoginseng, assembly GCA_016801055.1. NCBI lineage: Eukaryota > Viridiplantae > Streptophyta > Magnoliopsida > Apiales > Araliaceae > Panax > Panax notoginseng. The sequence continues at coordinate 9,404,041 of CM029015.1, read as the reverse complement.
GACCATTTCACCTTTGCACTTAAGCTAAAGATATTCACTTATAAATTCAATGGTCATGATCATACCAGTCACAATTCAACTTTGCACTACAGGCCAAAGAGAACCCTAGTCATGATCATACCAATAATCTACCCATCTTTACACTCCAGTGAAAGAGAATTTCAACATCAGGGTTATAAAAATGTTATATATGATGATAAAAATAATATGATCAACATATAGTTTTAATCTCAAGAGTAATATTCGTAACTCATGAATAGTAACCCCGACACAAAAGATAGAAATTCTACAATAAAATTCATACCAATATTTCGGTATAATGATATTGAAAGAATAACATTACTTAAATTTATAAACAATTTATTTTAATTGTTTACACTTTACTAATTAATGCATTTAATCATCATAAAATGCCAACTCTTACAATTTCATCATCAATAACCAAAACCCTCATCAAAAATCTACATATACCTCATATAGGATTCTCAAGCCATAAAATCCTATTTTCCAATTTTCTTTCTTCACAAAACATATTTAATTCATTTACTCATAACTAGACCATTTTTATGAAAAATACCAAATCCGTTCCAAAAATATTTCTTTTCTGAAATTCAGCATAATATAGTCCCATAGTGAACATATATTTTTCTCAGAATTTTTAAAAGTCATTTACTATTTTTCATATGGCCAAAATAGCCGAATATTTAGACATTTATCAAAAATTGTACTTTTGTCTAAAAATTCTGAAATTTACAGAGTATACTTCTATCATATACATGTACTCCCAATAAAAATTTCATCAATTTTGGAGTTAACCACAAGGAATTATAAGCGGTTACTTTTAAAATAGTCTTTTCTCATAAAATTCATAACTCTCAATCTATACATCCAAAAATCACCATTTTTGGACACAATCAATAAAACTCATCAAAATATCATTTCAAATTTTTCCAGAATTTTTGAAGGTCAGAAAAATTACGAAATTAAAGATCATAACAACCCTTAAAATCCCTTACTATCCCTTACTATCCCTTACTATCCCTTACCTCAAAACAGCAGTACTTCTGACCGGAATGTAAAGCCGAAGAAAACTTGCACTGAATAGCAACTCTCAAAGTATCTAAATACTCACAAAACATGCTTCATAATATAGAGAGAGAAAGAGAGAAAGCTTATGTTTCTGGTGTGATTTTCAATTCTAACTTAGCCCTCTATTTATAGGAAAATTTTGGTAGGTTTGACCTGCAACCTGATGGCTTTACCTGCTACTATTCCCACCCACCACATTTGAAATATAATTCAGCACATTTCTTCACCAACCACAAGTGGGGCCCACCAATTCTAGAATTTTCCACCAAAAATGATTTATAACCTGATTTCCGAATCAGCCACCTCTTAAAATTCATAACAAATCATACGTTCATTTTTAACGGTTCAAAATTTGTGGACATATACTCAACTTATATATGTATAACATATCCAAAAATTACCACGATCCAACGGTCGGATTAAAAATTATAACCCCCGCAAAATATCTCAAAAACCCTAATTTTTAATACCTCCATTCCGACAAAAATACTGATAAAAATCTCAACATTAACTCCTTCATTTTTAACTACAAAAATATATCTCTCATTTATATCCACATAAAATAAATATTTCCTTATCATATGAATCAATAATTAATTATTCACAAATAATATTACAGAATCACATTTATGACAACCAGGCCGTTCCCAGGAAAGAGGGGGCTTTCCAATAAGAATTTCTCCTTACTGGCGCGCAATTAGATGACCAAACCTCTCCTTAGACAGAACTTTCTAGACATTGCCAATAATGCTATCTAATAATACTATTCAAATAATATGAATTATTGATCTGATAAAGGAAAATACTGTGCAGCAACAATTATTGAAACAACAATAATATAAAATATCAACGCAACAATTATTGAATCAATAAAATAAAATATTGAACAGTAACTACTGTAACAATTATTGAGTAGTGCCTTCTTACGTAAGAATCAATAATTTCAAAAATACTGTGCAATACCGTGTGCTACTGTGCAATAACGCGTATTACTGTATTTTAACCACCGGGTATTCCAACAGTGTTAACGGTAACAACTACGCCGTTATTTGTAAAAACTCAAATTTGTCGTTTTCCTTCACCCGACAGTTATTCGTTATGGGGCCCACAAATAGCTGCGCCGTCGTACGAATATTCTCCGACAGAAAGAATATTCCACGACCAAACGAATATTCTCCGATAAAATAAATATTTTATAACTACTTGCTTATTTTGAAAAATATTCATATATCACCCTTAACTTTAACTTTTTATCAATTTAACCATTTACTAAATAGAAAAATTGAATACTTTTATTTCATAAAATTTGGGGTCTTACAATCTCCCCTCCTTATGAAATTTCGTCCTCGAAATTTACGTACCTGGTAATTCAAAGAGTTGAGAATACCTTGCTTTCATTTCAGATTCCATCTTCCCTGTCATCATGATTTCTCCATTGCTCATCTCCTGTATTTCAGATATCATTCTAGAATACAGCTTCAAAACAAGGGTTAATTTAACAAATTAACATATCACATAATATCCCGATATTATGACTGACCAACAAATAAGCTTAGGTTGGACACACTAGCGAAGGATTTACTCATCTCTCCCCTCCTAGTTCTATTTCCCGATCTCCGCCAGAGATCATATCCCTAAGCTCTGATACCAAATGTAACTCTGGACACCAACCTATGTCAGCACCTTACATTGATACCTATCAGTTTGCCACCGCAGAACGGCGTCCCCTACGGAGAGTCTGGCTTCGGTGCATCCCCCATCAACAGGAAGTCACCAGCGAGAGGCTCGGGGCTCTTTACTTATAGCTCTGATACCAAATGTAACGACCCCAAAATAGGTCCATTCCATCCAACCTATTCTGAGTCGCCAAATACATGGTATAGAAAATAACTGTAACTTTATTACAACAATTATCGTGCAAAATACAACAACACATATGCTATAAGTTTGGATACAAATATATACCAAATGTGACTCATGTTCTAACTGTGGACATCACCTCACAATGACACCTTACATAAAGGTATAGTCAAAAACTGTTCTAGAAATTAGAATCTTTGGGAAGTGTTCAAGGAAACCTTCGTACATGGGAGGCCACGCGTCTAGGTTATGATAGATATCATATGGCCACAGAATTATCCTTGGTTGACCCAATAGACCCCAAAGAAAAATGAGAAGATTACTATCATATTCTTCCCAATGGTGAGTCTTCTCTTAACTTATCATTATCTTCACTGTCTCTAATTGAGAATTATACTTCAAACAAACACCAAGATTATATAGGTAGTTCCCATAGATATACTCAACAAGTGGATGAGCACAACCATGTCCTATGATGACACGAGGTTGTATGTCATTAGACATCTTATATGATAGTGGCAAAACACCCTTCCAACGTTGGGTTTCTTCACCAAATATAACTACTAAATGATAACCACCGTTTTATTCCCTTGATACCCCCGCTCGACCCAGCTACACTCTTATTACCTGAAAGGAATTGTGAAGCAAAAGGGTGAGCACAACTAGCTCAGTAAAGAATATCATGACTAAAGATAATTAAATTATCAATAGCCTTCATCAATAATAAATCAGAGATTTAGAACATATGGTAAATGATAAAAATTTCAACCATAGTTGCAGCGGAACGAGCAATCCATTAGAAGAGTCAAATAGACTATAAAGTCTATTATCTTCTCCATGTTAAAAATCCACCAATAATGTTTTATCCCTGTAACATCAATCAACAATTCTGGTCCACAATCATATGAATAACTCATAATCATAACTGTAGTTCTAAATTCCTCTTCTCATCCAGGACGAAGATAATTTTCATCACCTATCTTTACCTGAAACATCAAAGATCATGGTTACACCAAATCACATTTCCTGTTCATAATCATACTAATAACTTCATCTTTGCACTACGGCCAAAGATATTCATTTGTATCACCAGTTGGTCATGTTCATCTCAACATCTGTTCATCTTTGCACTACTGGCCAAAGATATTCAACAACATGTCATCTTTGCACTACGGGCCAAAGATATTCATCAACAATTCATCTTTGCACTACAGGCCAAAGATATTCCTCAACAGTTCATATTTGCACTACAGGCCAAATATATTCATATCTCAAAGAAATATATAATCATTTCAGAATTTATATAAACAATAATTATAACCATGTTGACCATTTCACCTTTGCACTTAAGCTAAAGATATTCACTTATAAATTCAATGGTCATGATCATACCAGTCACAATTCAACTTTGCACTACAGGCCAAAGAGAACCCTAGTCATGATCATACCAATAATCTACCCATCTTTACACTCCAGTGAAAGAGAATTTCAACATCAGGGTTATAAAAATGTTATATATGATGATAAAAATAATATGATCAACATATAGTTTTAATCTCAAGAGTAATATTCGTAACTCATGAATAGTAACCCCGACACAAAAGATAGAAATTCTACAATAAAATTCATACCAATATTTCGGTATAATGATATTGAAAGAATAACATTACTTAAATTTATAAACAATTTATTTTAATTGTTTACACTTTACTAATTAATGCATTTAATCATCATAAAATGCCAACTCTTACAATTTCATCATCAATAACCAAAACCCTCATCAAAAATCTACATATACCTCATATAGGATTCTCAAGCCATAAAATCCTATTTTCCAATTTTCTTTCTTCACAAAACATATTTAATTCATTTACTCATAACTAGACCATTTTTATGAAAAATACCAAATCCGTTCCAAAAATATTTCTTTTCTGAAATTCAGCATAATATAGTCCCATAGTGAACATATATTTTTCTCAGAATTTTTAAAAGTCATTTACTATTTTTCATATGGCCAAAATAGCCGAATATTTAGACATTTATCAAAAATTGTACTTTTGTCTAAAAATTCTGAAATTTACAGAGTATACTTCTATCATATACATGTACTCCCAATAAAAATTTCATCAATTTTGGAGTTAACCACAAGGAATTATAAGCGGTTACTTTTAAAATAGTCTTTTCTCATAAAATTCATAACTCTCAATCTATACATCCAAAAATCACCATTTTTGGACACAATCAATAAAACTCATCAAAATATCATTTCAAATTTTTCCAGAATTTTTGAAGGTCAGAAAAATTACGAAATTAAAATCATAACAACCCTTAAAATCCCTTACTATCCCTTACTATCCCTTACTATCCCTTACCTCAAAACAGCAGTACTTCTGACCGGAATGTAAAGCCGAAGAAAACTTGCACTGAATAGCAACTCTCAAAGTATCTAAATACTCACAAAACATGCTTCATAATATAGAGAGAGAAAGAGAGAAAGCTTATGTTTCTGGTGTGATTTTCAATTCTAACTTAGCCCTCTATTTATAGGAAAATTTTGGTAGGTTTGACCTGCAACCTGATGGCTTTACCTGCTACTATTCCCACCCACCACATTTGAAATATAATTCAGCACATTTCTTCACCAACCACAAGTGGGGCCCACCAATTCTAGAATTTTCCACCAAAAATGATTTATAACCTGATTTCCGAATCAGCCACCTCTTAAAATTCATAACAAATCATACGTTCATTTTTAACGGTTCAAAATTTGTGGACATATACTCAACTTATATATGTATAACATATCCAAAAATTACCACGATCCAACGGTCGGATTAAAAATTATAACCCCCGCAAAATATCTCAAAAACCCTAATTTTTAATACCTCCATTCCGACAAAAATACTGATAAAAATCTCAACATTAACTCCTTCATTTTTAACTACAAAAATATATCTCTCATTTATATCCACATAAAATAAATATTTCCTTATCATATGAATCAATAATTAATTATTCACAAATAATATTACAGAATCACATTTATGACAACCAGGCCGTTCCCAGGAAAGAGGGGGCTTTCCAATAAGAATTTCTCCTTACTGGCGCGCAATTAGATGACCAAACCTCTCCTTAGACAGAACTTTCTAGACATTGCCAATAATGCTATCTAATAATACTATTCAAATAATATGAATTATTGATCTGATAATGGAAAATACTGTGCAGCAACAATTATTGAAACAACAATAATATAAAATATCAACGCAACAATTATTGAATCAATAAAATAAAATATTGAACAGTAACTACTGTAACAATTATTGAGTAGTGCCTTCTTACGTAAGAATCAATAATTTCAAAAATACTGTGCAATACCGTGTGCTACTGTGCAATAACGCGTATTACTGTATTTTAACCACCGGGTATTCCAACAGTGTTAACGGTAACAACTACGCCGTTATTTGTAAAAACTCAAATTTGTCGTTTTCCTTCACCCGACAGTTATTCGTTATGGGGCCCACAAATAGCTGCGCCGTCGTACGAATATTCTCCGACAGAAAGAATATTCCACGACCAAACGAATATTCTCCGATAAAATAAATATTTTATAACTACTTGCTTATTTTGAAAAATATTCATATATCACCCTTAACTTTAACTTTTTATCAATTTAACCATTTACTAAATAGAAAAATTGAATACTTTTATTTCATAAAATTTGGGGTCTTACAAAAAATCTGATAAAATATAATCGACAACAAGTTTTAGATCAACAACTGCAGCGGAAACAACAAACCATTAGAAGAGTCAAGTAGAGAAAGAATTCTACTATCTTCTAAGATTTAAAAGTCCATCATCAATATTTTATCCCTGTAACATCAATTAATAATCATCTTTAACCAAATATTCATCTTTGCACTACAGGCCAAAGATATTCATTTGTATCATCAGTCGGTCATGTTCATCTCAACACCTGTTCATCTTTGCACTACAGGCCAAAGATATTCATCAAGTAATTATACATCTTTGCACTACAGGCCAAAGATATTCAGTAATATCATCATTTAGGACTGAGGATGATGAAAAATATCTTAAAGAGAATGAATCCAATGAGACAGAAGGACAAATAGTAGGGATTCGTATAACAGTTTATCCAAGATCAATAATACTTCATAATAATCAATTGTGAAGCAGAATTCAAAAATAAAGATCAAAACATGGATACAATCAAAGATAGTAACCATAATAGACATCTTGGACAAAAAGGAAAAATTTTATTTTTCGGTGAATAGTGCCGTATTCGTGAATAGTGCCGTATACGTGAATAGTGCCGTATACGTGAATAGTAACCCCCGACACAAAAAGTTCCAAATTTGATAAAAACTCATATCAATATTTCAGCATAATGATATTGAAGAAAATAATATCATTAAGAAGAAAATAATATCCCTTACCTCAAAATATCAGTACTTCTGGTCGGAATACCGGTATAAGGCTGAAAGAAACTTGCTCTGATGAATAGAAACTCTCAAAGTATCTAAATACTCACAAAATACACTCAATAATCTAGAGAGAGAAAGAGAGAAAACTTGTTTCTAGTGTAATTTTTAATTCTAACTTAGCCCTCTATTTATAGGAAAATTTTGGTAGGTTTGACCTGCAACCTGATGGCTTTACCTGCTACTATTCCCACCTACCACATTTGAAATATAATTCAACACAATTCTTCACCAACCACAAGTGGGGCCCACCAATTCTAGAATTTTCCATCAAAATGATAAACTCCGAAAATTCAACAATTTCTGAACCAGTCATCTTGTAAAATTCATAATAAATCATACGTTCATTTTTAACGGTTCAAAATTTGTGGGCATATACTCAACTTATATATGTATAACATATCCAAAAATTACCACGATCCAACGGTCAGATTAAAAATTATAACCCCCGCAAAATATCTCAAAAACCCTGATTTTTAATACCTCCATTCCGACAAAAATATGGATAAAAACCTCAACATTAACTCCTTCATTTTTAACCACAAAAATATATCCCTCATTTATATCCACATAAAATAAATATTTCCTTATCATATGAATCAATAATTAATTATTCATAAATAATATTACAGAATCACATTTATGACAACCAGGCCGTTCCCAGGAAAGAGGGGGCTTTCCAATAAGGATTTCTCCTTACTGGCGCGCAATTAGATGACCAAACCTCTCCTTAGACAGAACTTTCTAGACATTGTCAATAATATTATCTAATAATATTATTCAAATAATATGAATTATTGATCTGATAATGGGAAATACTGTGCAGTAACAATTATTGAAACAACAATAATATGAAATATCAATGCAGCAATTATTGAACCAATAAAATAAAATATTGAACAGTAATCACTGTAACAATTATTGAGTAGTGCCTTCTTACGTACGAATCAATAATTCAACTATACTGTGCAATCCGTGTGCTACTATGCAACCACGCGTTATTACTGTATTTTTAACCACCGGGTATCTAAACAGTGTTAACGGTAACAACTACGCCATTATTAATAAACAACTTATACTTGTCGTTTTCTTCATCCAATCGCTTTCCGTTATGGGGCCCACACAAGGCTGCGTCGTCGTACGAATATTCCCCGACAGCAAGAATATTCCACGACCAACCGAATATTCACCGACCAAAAATAAATATTTTATAACCACTTGCTTATTTTGCAAAATTTGCACATTTCACCCATAACCAAAGTATTATATCAAATTAACCCCCTTATTATTCACAATAATATTTAGAGAAAATTTGATTTTATTCATTAATAAGTTGGGGTCTTACAATAAGGCTGAAGGAAACTTGCACTGATGAATAGCAACTCTTCAAGTATCTAAAAACTCACAAAATATGCTTCATAATACAGAGAGAGAAAGAGAGAAAACTTATGTTTCTGGTGTGATTTTCAATTCTAACTTAGCCCTCTATTTATAGGAAAATTTTGGTAGGTTTGACCTGCAACCTGATGGCTTTACCTGCTACTATTCTCACCCACCACATTTGAAATATAATTCAGCACATTTCTTCACCAACCACAAGTGGGGCCCACCAATTCTAGAATTTTTCACCAAAATGATAAACTCCGAAAATTCAACAATTTCTGAACCAGTCATCTCGTAAAATTCATAACAAATCATACATTCATTTTTAACGGTTCAAAATTTGTGGACATATACTCAACTTATATATGTATAACATATCCAAATATTACTACGATCCAACGGTCGGATTAAAAATTATAACCCCCGCAAAATATCTCAAAAACCCTGATTTTTAATACCTCCATTCCGACAAAAATACTGATAAAAACCTCAACATTAACTCCTTCATTTTAACCACAAAAATATATCCCTCATTTATATCCACATAAAATAAATATTTTCTTATCATATAAATCAATAATTAATTATTCACAAATAATATTACAGAATCACATTTATGACAACCAGGCCGTTCCCAGGAAAGAGGGGGCTTTCCAATAAGAATTTCTCCTTACTGGCGCGCAATTAGATGACCAAACCTCTCCTTAGACAGAACTTTCTAGACATTGACAATAATGTTATCCAATAATATTATTCAAATAATATGAATTATTGATCTGATAATAGAAAATACTGTGCAGCAACAATTATTGAAACAACAATAATATAAAATATCAACGCAACAATTATTGAATCAATAAAATAAAATATTGAACAGTAATTACTGTAACAATTATTGAGTAGTGCCTTCCTCCGTAAGAATCAATAATTTCAAAAATACTATGCAATACCGTGTGCTACTGTGCAATACCGCGTATTACTGTATTTTAACCACCGGGTATTCCAACAGTGTTAACGGTAACAACTACGCCGTTATTTGTAAAAACTCAAATTTGTCATTTTTCTTCACCCGACAGTTATTCGTTATGGGGCCCACAAATAGCTGTGCCGTCGTACGAATATTCCCCGAAAGAAAGAATATTCCACGACCAAACGAATATTCCCCGACAACAATAATTATTTTATAACCACTTGCTTATTTTGAAAAAAAATTCATATTTCACCCATAACTTTAAACTTTTATCAATTTAACCATTTACTGAATAGTAATTATAAGAAAAATTGAATACTTTTATTTCATAAAATTCGGGGTCTTACAGTAGATAAATGTGTTGTGCATTATTGTAAGACCCCAACTTTTATAAATAAAGATGAATTTTCTATAAATATCATTTTTGAATATTATGGAGTTAATTTGATATAATGTTATAGTTGTTGGTAATATTTATAAATTTTGTAAAGTACGCAAGTTGTTATATAATATTCGATTGGTCGGGGAATATTCGTTTTAACAGGAAATATTCGTACAACGGCACAATCATTGGTGGACCCTACAACGGAATTATTGTCGGATTGAAAAAACGACAAAAATATTTTATTAAAAATAACGGCGGAAGTTTTACCATTGTTACTGTTGAACTACTCGGTAGTAAAAGTACAGTAATACGTGTGGTTGTATAGTAGCACACGGTATTAATTATTAATGCTTATGTGAGAAGTCACTCAGTTTGATTCAATTATTGTCAGTTAATAATATGAATTATTTAGCGATAATGACGTTTTGTTTTATTCGTATTATTAACGTAATAAAACAGAAACATCTTTTTATATAAAACAGAATACTTTATTAAAGTTATTCTATAAATAGAATATATTATATTTTATTTAAAAGATTTTTCCTTAAATATGGACCGTCAGACTAAAGTAATCAATCTGGACTGTTCATGAATTAGTTACTATGCATTCTATTTTTCTATAAATAGCAGCTCATTCCTTCATTATTTCTTACGAATTCACTGAACTCTAGAGAGAGAAGCTATAGAGAGAAACCATAGAGAGAGAGAAGAAGAGTATTCTGCTACTTAACTACTTCCTTACTTCAGCTCTTCTTTAAAACGGTAAGGGGTGTTATTCTTTCTTATTCATGAAGAGAATTGTTGTTATTCCATTTTGTTATTATTCTGTTGGAACATCCTGTCTGTGTGTTTTACACCGGACCTGGTTCCGTTTTTATTATTATTCTGTTGGAACATCCAGTCTGTGTGTTTTACACCGGACCTGGTTCCGTCTTGTTATTATTCTGTTGGAACATCCTGTCTGTGTGTTTTACACCGGACCTGGTTCCATTATTTATTATTCTGTCGGAATATCCTGTCTGTGCATTTACGCCGGACCTGGTTCCATTTTTTATTATTCTGTTGGAATAACCTGTCTGTGCGGTCTATCGCATGCATGGTGATTTCTTTTGTTATTCCATTCTTTATTGTACTCAGTTGGTTAAGTTTTGACTTCTATACTTCATGAAATTTGTGGAATATTCTTGATAATTGCGTTTCATCCAGCATCTTTTCATGAAAATATTCTTCTAAGCATTCTTGAATTTTACTCCACAAAGTAGTATCATGTTGACAATTTGGACGTTGTTAATTCTTGGATAAATTAATTCTTGAACTTGTTTTATTGAATTCTTATATCCTTGTCATCATCCTCATGTTTACAAAATGTTAAAAGTCATCTGTGACCTGTAGTGCATAGATGGACTTGGTATGATTATGACCAGGGATTATTCGGCATAATCATGACCGTAATATTACAAATGATGTGGTAAAAGTCCTCATTGGCCCGTAGTGCATCGATGGACAGTTGTTGGCATGATCATGACCATTAATGAATACATGAATATCCTTGGCCGTAGTGCAGGGGTGATTCGATGATGTGGATTATTTTATTAAGCTGAGTCTCAGCGATAGCAGTGTTGAAAAAACCTTTTAAATCATAAAAGACAGTAGAGTTTATTTTCTACTTGACTCTTTTAATGGATTGCTTGTTCCGCTGCAGTTAAACTTGATGTCTATTATATTTTATCAGTTTAATATTGTTGAAGGCTAATGATAATTTATTCTTCATTATCTTAGTCATAATATTTCTTACTGGGCTAGTTGAGCTCACCCTTTCTTTCACTGTTCTCTTCAGGAAATGAGAACGTAGCTGGGGCAAGTCGGGAAACGGAGTAATGGTTCGAATGATAGTATTAGTTAGTAGTCCTCACTATTCTATGTAATAGTGTGTTAATAAATGTAATGAGGACTCCTTTTGAGTATGAATACTCTCTAGAAGATAATATTTGTATTCAAACTCACAGTTTATGTTTTGTCATCTTGTACACGACAGTTGTATTAGTAAGTTGTATTTGTATTCTGTACTTCGTATCTGACGACCCAAGATGGGTGATGTATACCTAATTTTGGGGGCGTCACAGTTGGTATCAAAGCTTAGGGATATGATCCCTGGTTAAGATGTGAGAATAGAACTAGGAGGGGGGAGACGGGAAATTCCTTCGCTAGTATGACCTACCTAAGTTTATTTGTATGGTATTTAATTGCTCGGTCATAATATAAGGATAATATATGACATATCAATTAACTTTTATTTTGTGGCAGTATCTGAAAATGACATCTGAGAATGTTGAGAATAGCAATGGAGCACAGGCGACTGTTGAGTCACCACATATCAATAATCAGGATAATGTGCATCAGGAAGGTGACAATCCTCATGCAAACAACAACACTGACCAGATGATGAATGATGGAATGTTCAGAAACTTTATGCAGTTCATGCAACAGCAGGCGAGAGCGGCTCCTGTCCAAAATATATGTGGAAACACTGAAAACTCTCGGACGGTCACCGCTAAACAGTTCAAGGAGCTGGGAGCAACCTAAATCAGTGACCGAAGTACGTAGCTTTTTGGTTTAGCTGGTTATTATCGGAGATTCGTGGAAGAATTTTCTCGAATCTCTACTCCATTAACTCAGCTGACTCGGAAAGATACAAAGTTCGGTTGGAGCAAAGAATGTGAGAAGAGTTTTCAAGAACTCAAGAGGAGACTCATTTCAGCACCTGTTCTAACAATACCATCTGGCTCGGAGGGATTTGTCATCTACAGTGATGCTTCGAGCAAAGGGTTGGGATGTGTTCTCATGCAACATGAAAAAGTCATAGCCTATGCATCAAGACAACTCAAGGAATATGAGAGGAATTATCTTACTCATGATCTAGAGTTGGCAGCTGTTGTCTTTGCACTTAAAATTTGGAGGCATTACTTGTATGGGAAGAAGGTGGAGATCTTTACGGATCATAAAAGCCTCAAATATTTCTTCACTCAAAAGAAACTCAACATGCGACAACGACGTTGGCTTGAACTGTTGAAAGATTATGATCATACCATTCAATACCATCCTGAAAAAGCGAACGTGGTAGCTGACGCATTGAGTAGAAGATCATATGCAAGTACGAGTGCAATATCGTCAACACAAAGGCCCATTTTGTGTGACTTGCAAAGGATGGAGATAGAGTTAAAGACTCTAGGAACCCATGTGATGATGGCGAATATACGAGTAGAGCCAACTTTAATCGATAAAGTTAAAGCTGCTTAAGCTACAGACCTGGAGCTGATGCGTATGAGGAAGAAAGTGCAAGAAGGTGCTATGCCGGAAGCAAGAATCGATGAAGAAGGAATACTTCGAGTCAACTCCAGACTTTGTGTTCCTAACAACCCTGATTTAAAGTATGAAATCATGATGGAGGCGCACAACACACCGTTTGCAATCCATCCTGGAAGTACCAAAATGTATCATGATCTTCGTCATACATTTTGGTGGAGCAATATGAAGAGAGAGATAGCGTTGTTTATCTCAAGGTGTCTAACTTGTCAACGAGTCAAAGCGGAGCATCAAGTACCAAAAGGTCCATTGCAACCACTTAAAATTTCAGAATGGAAGTGGGAGCACATTACCATAGATTTCGTTACCGGTCTTCCTAAGGTTTCTCAAGGTATAGATGCGATTTTGGTCATTGTTGATAGATTGACCAAGTCTGCTCATTTCTTACCGATACGAGAAACTTATACACTTGAACGTCTTGCTCGTATGTACATAAACGAGATTGTAAGACTGCATGGTATGCCAGTATCCATAGTTTCTGATCGAGACCCAAGATTCACTTCACGATTTTGGGTTAGTTTACAAAAAGCTATGGGCACAGATTTACGATTTAGTTCGGCATATCATCCTCAGACGGACGGACAATCAGAGAGGACTATTCAAACTCTGGAAGATTTATTAAGACTTTGTGTCTTTGACTTCAAGGGAAATTGGGATAAGTTCTTACCATTGGTGGAGTTTTCCTACAATAACAGTTATCAAGCAAGTATTGGCATGGTTCCATTCGAAGCATTGTATGAAAGAAAATGTCGTTCTCCAGTATGCTGGGATGAGGTGGGTGAAGCAACGTTGTTGGGACCGGAGTTGGTACGTATGACTACAGAAAAGATTCAAACGATCCGACAACGTATAAAAACCTCACAAGATCGACAAAAGAGTTATGCTGATCTTCATCGAAAGGACGTGGAATTTGATGTAGGAGATCATGTGTTCTTACGTGTTGCTCCATAGAAAGGAGTTACGAGATTTGGAAAGAGAGAAAAGCTCAATCCTCGATTCATCGGTCCATTTTTAATCCTCGATCGAGTAGGAACTGTGGCTTATAGACTCGCTTTTACCGCCAAGTATGTCTCGTGTTCATAACGTTTTTTACATATCCATGTTACGCAAATATGTGGAAGACCCGAACCACATTATTGAGTTAGAACCGGACGAAATAGCGGAGGATTTGACGTATGAAGAAGTTCCTGTTCAAATCTTGGATAAGAAGGAACATATTCTACGCTCCAAGGTTATACCTCAAGTCAAAGTTTTGTGGAGAAACCACGATGTTGAGGAAATGACTTGGGAGTTAGAATCTGAAATAAAATCAAGGTATCCTTACCTCTTCGACATACCAGGTATGTACCCTAATTTCGAGGGCGAAATTACATAAGAAGGGGAGGTTGTAAGACCCCAACTTTTATAAATAAAGATAAATTTTCTATAAATATCATTTTTGAATATTATGGAGTTAATTTGATATAATGTTATAGTTGTGGGTAATATTTATAAATTTTGTAAAGTACGCAAGTTGTTATATAATATTCGATTGGTCGGAGAATATTCGTTTTAACAGGAAATATTCGTACAACGGCACAATCATTGGTGGACCCCACAACGGAATTATTATCAGATTGAGAAAACGACAAAAATATTTTATTAAAAATAACGACGGAAGTTTTACCATTGTTACTGTTGAACTACTCGGTAGTAAAAGTACAGTAATACGTGTGGTTGCATAGTAGCACACGGTATTGATTATTAATGCTTATGTGAGAAGTCACTCAGTTTGATTCAGTTAATGTCAGTTAATAATATGAATTATTTAGCGATAATGACGTTTTATTTTATTCGTATTATTAACGTAATAAAACAGAAACATCTTTTTATATAAAACAGAATACTTTATTAAAGTTATTCTATAAATAGAATATATTATATTTTATTTAAAAGATTTTTCTTTAAATATGGACCGTCAGATTAAAGTAATCAATCTGGACCGTTCATGAATTAGTTACTATGCATTCTATTTTTCTATAAATAGCAGCTCATTCCTTCATTATTTCTTACGAATTCACTGAACTCTAGAGAGAGAAGCTATAGAGAGAAACTATAGAGAGAGAGAGAAGAAGAGTATTCTGCTACTTAACTACTTCCTTACTTCAGCTCTTCTTTAAAACGGTAAGGGGTGTTATTCTTTCTTATTCATGAAGAGAACTGTTGTTATTCCATTTGTTATTATTCTGTTGGAACATCCTGTCTGTGTGTTTTATACCGGACCTGGTTCTATTTTTATTATTATTCTGTTAGAACATCCTGTCTGTGTGTTTTACACCGGACCTGGTTCCGTCTTGTTATTATTCTGTTAGAACATCCTGTCTGTGTATTTTACACCGGACCTGGTTCCATTATTTATTATTCTGTCGGAATATCCTGTCTGTGCGTTTACGCCGGACCTGGTTCCATTATTTATTATTCTATTGGAATAACATGTCTGTGCGGTCTATCGCATGCATGGTGATTTCTTTTGTTATTCCATTCTTTATTGTACTCAGTTGGTTAAGTTTTGACTTCTATACTCCATGAAATTTGTGGAATATCCTTGATAATTGCGTTTCATCCAGCATCTTTTCATGAAAATATTCTTCTAAGCATTCTTGAATTTTACTCCACAAAGTAGTATCATGTTGACAAATTGGACGTTGTTAATTCTTGGATAAATTAATTCTTGAACTTGTTTTAGTGAATTCTTATATCATTGTCATCATCCTCATGTTTATAAAATGTTAAAAGTCATCTGTGGCCTGTAGTGCATAGATGGACTTGGTATGATTATGACCAGGGATTATTCGGTATAATCATGACCGTAATGTTACAAATGATGTGGTAAAAGTCCTCATTGGCCCGTAGTGCATTGATAGATAGTTGTTGGCATGATCATGACCATTAATAAATACACGAATATCCTTGGCCGTAGTGCAGGGGTGATTCGATGATGTGGATTATTTTATTAAGCTGAGTCTCAGCGATAGCAGTGTTGAAAAAACCTTTTAAATCATAAAAGATAGTAGCGTTTATTTTCTACTTGACTCTTTTAATGGATTGCTTGTTCCGCTGCAGTTAAACTTGATGTCTATTATATTTTATCAGTTTAATATTGTTGAAGGCTAATGATAATTTATTCTGCATTATCTTAGTCATAATATTTCTTACTGGGCTAGTTGAGCTCACCCTTTCTTTCACTGTTCTCTTCAGGAAATGAGAACGTAGCTGGGGCAAGTCGGGAAACGGAGTAATGGTTCGAATGATAGTATTAGTTAGTAGTCCTCACTATTCTATGTAATAGTGTGTTAATAAATGTAATGAGGACTCCTTTTGAGTATGAATACTCTCTAGAAGATAATATTTGTATTCAAACTCACAGTTTATGTTTTGTCATCTTGTACACGACAGTTGTATTAGTAAGTTGTATTTGTATTCTGTACTTCGTATCTGACGACCCAAGATGGGTGATGTATACCTAATTTTGGGGGCGTCACAATTATTTTATGGGGATGTTATTAGCATATTATTAATTGGACCAACGAAAGATTGATAATTATGCACCAACGTCTCATTAAAATCTATTTTGGTGTTGTAAATAGATTTTATGTAACTAACTGTTTGCCCTATAGTTGGTTTTTATTATGATTAATTATTAATTATTGTTGTACATTATGGATTTCTTCTAGTTTTTTTTTGTAAGCATGTTTATGAGCTTAATTATGTTTCGACATTGACTCCAACTAGTATTTCTGAGTATCTCTATGTAATTGAAATCTTGAATGAAACTAATTTACTGCTTGAAAAGTGTAAGTGAAAATTGTTCCCAGCACTATGGTTTTGGACTATGCATTACGAGTGGATCATCCTGCTCCACTTACAACTACTAGCTCAATTGAGCAAAAGTTTATTTATGAAGGTAGGAGCGATCCAACTGCATGTCCCTTATGATTATGAAAAACTCTATCACGACAGTCATTCGAGGAGTCATTCCTGACTTTGAGAATGTTAAAGAGTACTTAACTTCAGTCGAGTAACAGTTTAAGAGTTCTTCTAAAAATCATGCAAGTACCCTTATTTTGAAAATGCTTACTAGCAGGTATGATTGGGTTAGTGGGGTGCGCGAGCACATTATGATGATGAACGACATGACCTTTAAATTAAAGGGTATGAACATGGCGATTTTGAGGGTTTTCTTATTCACTTCATTATGACTTCTCTTCCTGCACGGTTTGATCCATTTAAGATCAATTATAACACGCAGAAAGAAAAATGGAAGATGAGTAAGTTAATCTCCATGTGCATCCAAGATGAAGAAACGTTTAAGGTTGAAAAAACCTAATGTTGCTCATTTGACTACCACTGGATCCTATAAGAAGAATGCTTATAAAAATGGCAAAGGTTTTAAGAATAACGATAAACCAATTTCTACCAAAATAAATAAGGCAAATTATTCAGGTAGCAACTCTTAGACATGTCCTAAATGTCACTTCTGTAAAAAAAAAAAAAGGAAGCATGAACTTATTCAGAAAGAATGTCCTAAATTAAGAGAATGGCTTGAAAAGAAAGGTAAATCGTCCATCAATTATGTAACTTATGAATCCTTTCTAATTGATGTTTCTTCTAATACATGGTGGCTTGACACTGGTGCTATGGTTCACATTACTAATTCATTGCATGAATTCCTTTCAAAGAAGACACTCTAAAAAAAAGGGGAAATAACCATTAAAGTTGGCAATGAAGAATTTATACAAGTTGAAACTGTAGGAACTCTTCCTTTAGTTTTGGAGAGTGGTTTTCACCTTGTATTTATATGATACTCTTTATGTTCCTAGTATGACACGGAATTTAATTTCTGTATCTAAACTTGACGTTGATGGATTTTCGTTTAAGTTTGGGAATAATAAAATAATTATTTATCATTACTCTCATGTTATTGGTTCTGGTTCTTTAGAGGGAAACCTCTATAAGATAAATTTTGATAATGTCTTTGCAGAATCCTTGTTAACAATGAATGTGACAGAAAGTACCTCTAAAAGTGGAAATGAGAGAAAAACTAGATAATGAGAATTTTTCAAAATTGTGGCATTAACGCTTAGGCCATATTTCAAAAGACAGAATGCAACGTCTTATAAATGATGGAATTCTTCATTCACAAGATTTTTCTAATTTTGACAATTGTATTGAATGTATAAAAGGAAAAATTTGTGAAAGGTAATATGAAAGGAGCAACAAGAAGTAGTGAACTTCTTGAGGTGATTCACACTGATATATGTGGACCATTTTCTCCAAGAATTGGTGGACACAAATCTTTCATTACGTTCATTGATGACTATTCTCATTATACTTATGGCTACCTGATTAATGAAAAAATCTGAATCACTAAATATGTTTAAAGTTTTCAAAGCTGAATCAGATAAATGCGGAGAATATTATGGTAAACACTCCGATACAGGTCATAGTCTTGGCATATTTGCCTTATTTTGTAAAGAAAATGGAATCGTCACTCAGTATACAATGTCTGGTACACCGCAACAGAATGGTGTAACTGAGAGGCAAAATCGTACCCTTATGGATATGGTATGTAGTATGCTATGCAATTCTAGCTTACTTGCGTTTTTGTGGACTGAGGCAGTAAAGACAGATGTTCATATTTTAAACCGGGTTTCTAGCAAATCTGTCCCCAACACTCCTTATGAAATTTGGATAGGTAGAAAACCTAGTTTAAAATACTTACGGGTGTGGGGCTGTCCAGCCGAGGCTAAGATTTTTAATCCACAAATAAAGAAACTTGACTCTAAAACCATTCGTTGTCATTTATTGGATATCCTGAGAGATCTAAAGGTTTTCGATTTTACTGTCCATCGCATACCACTAGAATTGTTGAGACTAGGCATGCAGAGTTTTAGATAATGGTGATTTAAGTGGGAGTGGTGAGCCTAGAAAAATTGATCTTGAAGAAAACAGGTTTTATGTTTCTAATCCTGAGCGACCACTTAATGTTGAACCTCACATTATTGAAAATCATATTCCTGAAATTGTGCAGCATTTACGTAGGTCCGAAAGACCTAGAAAGCCTATTAATTTTGATGATTTTATAACCTATCTTAATGAGATTGACTATGATTCAAGTAAGATTAATGATCCTATCTCCTATAAAGAGGCCATTACGAGTGCTCAATCAACTCAATGGCTTGAAGCCATGAATGATGAGTTGAAATCAATGGAGCTTAATAACGTTTGGGATCTTGAAGAATTACCAAAAGGTTTTAAAACCTGTTGGTTGTAAGTGGGTCTATAAGACCAAATTAGATCACATTGAAAGGAATAAAGCTCGATTGGTTGCTAAGGGTTTTCACTCAAAAGGAAGGTGTGAATTATAATGAAACTTTTTCTCCAGTATCTAGGAAAGATTCATTTAAAATAGTCATGACTTTAGTAGCTCATTATGATTTAGAGTTACATCAGATGGATGTTAAAACTGCATTCCTTAATGGTAACTTGCATGAGAATGTCTATATGGCACAACCAGAAGGTTTTTGGTTAAAGGCAAGGAACATATGATATGTAGACTTAAGAAGTCCATATATGGGTTAAAACAGGCTTCTCGACAATGGTATCTTAAGTTTCATGAGGTGATGAGTAATTTTGATTTTAAGAAAAATATAGTGGATCAATGCATATACTTGAAGGTCAGTGGGTGTAAATTTGTTATTCTTGTTGATATATTACTTGCAATTAATAACTTATGTAACGACCCCAAAATAGGTCCATTCCACCCAACCCATTCTGAGTCGTCAAATACATGGTACAGAAAACAACTACAACTTTATTACAACAATTGTCGTGCAAAATACAACAACACATATGTTGTGAGTTTGGATACAAATATATACCAAATGTGACTCATGTTCCAACCGTGTACATCACCTCACAATAACACCTTACATAAAGGTATAGTCAAAAACTGTTTTAGAAATTAGAATCTTTGGGAAGTGCTCAAGGAAACCTTCGTACATGGGAGGCCACGCGTCTAGGTTATGATAGATATCATATGGCCACAGAATTATCCTTGGTTGACCCAATAGACCCCAAAGAAAAACGAAAAGATTACTATCATATTCTTCCCAATGGTGAGTCTTCTGTTGACTTATCATTATCTCCACTGTCTCTAATTGAGAATTATACTTCAAACAAACACCAAGATTATATAGGTAGTGCCCATAGATATACTCAGCAAGTGGATGAGCACAACCCTGTCCTATGATGACACGAGGTTGTATGTCATTAGACATCTTGTATGATAGTGACAAAACACCCTTCCAACGTTGGGTTCGCCTCACCCTATTTTCTTCACCAAATATAACTACTAAATGATGACCACCGTTCTATTCCCTTGTTACCCCCGCTCGATCCAGCTACACTCTTATTACCTTAAAGGAATTGTGAAGCAAAAGGGTGAGCACAACTAGCTCAGTAAAGAATATCATGACTAAAGATAATTAAATTATCAATAGCCTTCATCAATAATAAATCAGAGATTTAGAACATATGGTAAATGATAAAAATTTCAACCATAGTTGCAGCGGAACGAGCAATCCATTAGAAGAGTCAAATAGACTATAAAGTCTATTATCTTCTCCATGTTAAAAATTCATCAACAATATTTTATCCCTGTAACATCAATCAACAGTTCCTTTCCACAATCATATGAATAACTCATAATCATAATTGTGACTATAAATTTTTCTTCGCACCCAGGACGAAGAATATTTTCATCACATGTCTTTACCTGAAACATCAAAGATCATGGTTATACCAAATCACAGTTCTTGTTCATAATCATACTAATAAATCCATCTTTGCACTACGACCAAAGATATTCAACAACAGTTTATCTTTGCACTACGGGCCAAAGATATTCATCAACAGACCATCTTTGCACTACAGGCCAAAGATATTCATCTACAATTCATCTTTGCACTACAGGCCAAAGATATTCCTCAACCGTTCATCTTTGCATTACTGGCCAAAGATATTCAACAACAGGTCATCTTTGCACTACGGGCCAAAGATATTCATCTACAATTCATCTTTGCACTACATGCCAAATATATTAATACCTCAAAGAATATATAATCATTTAAGAATTTATATAAACAATAATTATAACCATGTTGATCATTTCACCTTTGCACTTAAGCTAAAGATATTCAATTATAAATTTAATGGTCATGATCATACCAGTCAACAATTCAACTTTGCACTACTGGCCAAAGAGAACCCTAGTCATGATCATACCAATAATCTACCCATCTTTACACTCCAGTGAAAGAGAATTTCAACATCAGGGTTATAAAAATGTTATATATGATGATAAAAATAATATGATCAACATATAGTTTTAATCTCAAGAGTAATATTCGTAACTCATGAATAGTAAATCGTGAATAGTAACTCATGAATAGTAACCCCGACACAAAAGATAGAAATTCCACAATAAAATCTATACCAATATTTCGGTATAATGATATTGAAAGAATAACATTACTTAAATTTATAAACAATTTATTTTAATTGTTTACACTTTACTAATTAATGCATTTAATCATCATAAAATGCCAACTCTTACAATTTCATCATCAATAACTAAAACCCTCATCAAAAATCTGCATATACCTCATATAGGATTTTCAAGCCATAAAATCCTATTTTCCAATTTTCTTTCTTCACAAAACATATTTAATTCATTTACTCATAACTAGACCATTTTTATGAAAAATACCAAATCAGTTCTAAAAATATTTCTTTTCTGAGATTTAGCTTAATATAGTCCCATAGTGAACATATATTTTTCTCAGAATTTTTAAAAGTCATTTACTATTTTTCATATGGCCAAAATAGCCGAATATTTAGACATTTATCAAAAATTGTACTTTTATCTAAAAATTCTGAAATTCACAGAGTATACTCCTATCATATACATGTACTCCCAATAAAAATTTCATCAATTTTGGAGTTAACCACAAAGAATTATAAGCGGTTACTTTTAAAATAGTCTTTTCTCATAAAATTCATAACTCTCAATCTATACATCCAAAAATCACCATTTTTGGACACAATCAAGAAAACTCATCAAAATATCATTTTAAATTTTTCCAGAATTTTTGAAGATCAGAAAAATTACGAAACTGAAAATCATAACAACCCTTAAAATCCCTTAATATCCCTTACTATCCCTTACAATCCCTTACAATCCCTTACCTCAAAACAGCAGTACTTCTGACTGGATATCGGATATGATGCTGAAGAAAACTTGCACTGATGAATAGCAACTCACCAAGTATCTAAAAACTCACAAAATATGCTTCATAATATAGAGAGAGAAAGAGAGAAAGCTTATGTTTCTGGTGTGATTTTCAATTCTAACTTAGCCCTCTATTTATAGGAAAATTTTGGTAGGTTTGACCTGCAACCTGATGGCTTTACCTGCTACTATTCCCACCCACCACATTTGAAATATAATTCAGCACATTTCTTCACCAACCACAAGTGGGGCCCACCAATTCTAGAATTTTCCACCAAAATGATAAACTCCGAAAATTCAACAATTTCTGAACCAGTCATCTCGTAAAATTCATAATAAATCATACGTTCATTTTTAACGGTTCAAAATTTGTGGACATATACTCAACTTATATATGTATAACATATCCAAAAATTACCACGATCCAACGGTCGGATTAAAAATTATAACCCCCGCAAAATATCTCAAAAACCCTGATTTTTAATACCTCCATTCCGATAAAAATACTGATAAAAACCTCAACATTAACTCCTTTATTTTTAACCACAAAAATATATTCCTCATTTATATCCACATAAAATAAATATTTCCTTATCATATGAATCAATAATTAATTATTCACAAATAATATTACAGAATCACATTTATGACAACCAGGCCGTTCCCAGGAAAGAGGGGGCTTTCCAATAAGAATTTCTCCTTACTGGCGCGCAATTAGATGACCAAACCTCTCCTTAGACAGAACTTTCTAGACATTGACAATAATGTTATCTAATAATATTATTCAAATAATATGAATTATTGATCTGATAAAGGAAAATACTGTGCAGCAACAATTATTGAAACAACAATAATATAAAATATCAACGCAACAATTATTGAATCAATAAAATAAAATATTGAACAGTAATTACTGTAACAATTATTGAGTAGTGCCTTCTTACGTAAGAATCAATAATTTCAAAAATACTATGCAATACCGTGTGCTACTGTGCAATAACGCGTATTACTGTATTTTAACCACCGGGTATTCCAACAGTGTTAACGGTAACAACTATGCCGTTATTTATAAAAACTCAAATTTGTCGTTTCTTCACCCGATAGTTATTCGTTATGGGGCCCACAAATAGCTGTGTCGTCGTACGAATATTCCCCGACAGAAAGAATATTCCACGACCAAACGATTATTCCCCGACAAAATAAATATTTTATAACCTCTTGCGTATTTTTGAAAAAAAATTCATATATCACCCTTTTATCAATTTAACCATTTACTGAATAGAAAAATTGAATACTTTTATTTCATAAAATTCGGGGTCTTACAACTTAGACATGTTGCATGAGACCAAACGTTTCATTTTTGGAAATTTTGATGTGAAGGATCTCGGTGAAACCTCTTATGTTATAGGTATTGAAATTCATCGAGATAGGTCTTGCGGGATATTAGGATTGTCCCAAAGAGCTTATATTGACAAAGTTCTTAACAAATACAATATGCAAAATTGCTCCCCTACTGTCACCCCTGTTGTTAAGGGTGACAAATTTGGCTCATATCAATGTCCTAAGAACCAGCTTCATCGTGATTAAATGAATCTTATTCCCTATACTTCTGTAGTTGGGAGTCTTATGTACACTACTTACAGGGTACTAAGGATATTATGCTTACATTTAGAAAAACAGATAACCTTAAAGTTGTTGGTTTTTCTGATTCTGATTTTGTTAAGTGTAAAGCCGAAAAGAAAACTACACCAAGGTACATCTTTATGTTTTCAAGAGGCCCTATTTCGTGGAGAACTCATAAGCAGGAGTTAACTACCACTTTCACGGTGATGGCAGAATATGTGGCTTATTATCATGCTACTTCCCACGCCATATTATTAAGAAATCTTATTTCATGACTTAAGGCTGAAAATTCCATTTCAAGGCCATTGAAAGTATTTTGTGATAATAATTCTGCTGTTAATTTTTCCAACATCACCATTTTGAGTGGTGCTGGACTATACCTCGACACTAAGTACTTATTTGTCAGGGAAAGAGTTGAAGATCAAAACGTTGTCATTAAGTATATTAGTACGCATGATATGTTAGCGGATCCACTTACGAAAGACTTATCACCCAAGCTCTTTTAGAGCATGTTGCCGGCATGGGTTTAACTGGTAGTCTTAATAAGTAAGTTATTATGATGTAAGACAATAATTTTGAGCTCGTTGTTTTGAACTTCACATTATGTTTATGGTTTGCTATTCTTTTTATTGTGCACACTTGAGAACTTATGAGCAAATGGTACGGTAATGTTTTGGACCATATGAATGAGTTTAATCTATTACCACTTATGTAAACTTTATTCATACCTGTTATGCTTAATGTTAATCTTTGTTTTAATAAAAGTACTAATTGTGTAACTAATAGGGATCTTGTGTTAATAGTGACACAAAGATTGTATTAATTCGCATTGATAATTTTTATTTGAACAGGATGTAGACATTAAATTAATACTTGGCCAAATTAATGATTGTAAGCGTTATATTTTGTATATAAATAGTATTTCGGCCAAGTGGGAGAATGTTAGAATATTTTATTCCTTATGTGACCTTTACTATTTATGTAATTATTGGGCTTACATATTGTATTAATTTAATAACTTTATTTATGGGTTTGATAATTAATTATGGGGTCCTTTACACTAATATACAATATTTAAAAAGTAATTACAAAAATAAAACATACACAACATAATTACAAAAATAAAACATAATCAATATAACGCGCCTAAAATCACGTGTCATTATCCAAGTCAGTTACCCAATTTCATATTTGAAATTAACCGTCCCTAAAATCATGCAACTTTGAAATCGAAATAACAGATCAACGACGGAGAAGACAAAAATACGAAGCTGAATCCTCCTGTCGCGACTAAACTCGTAATCGGAGAAGACAAAGCCGGTTGTCGCGACGCATCTCTAAGATCGAAAATAGCATACAAAATCAACAACACCTTCAAGATCAGTAACCAAATACTGCAGTGATTGTTGAATACAAGATCAACATCAACTTCGATTAAAAATACTGAGGTATGATAGTTTAAAATTTATAATCATATAGTTACCTATTGTTACTACGAATTACTATATTGGTTACCTTTCTTAAGTTTTTTGCACTTAAAATGGTCACACGGTAAGAATAATGAATGTTTTGATTGCAATATGAATGTTTTAATTGCAAATTGCATGTAAAAATGCAATTGGTTACTGCTTAACATTACATTAGTTACTGTTTAACTATGTCTATTTTACTGTTTAATGCTGGATTGGTTAATACATACTGGTACTAACTAATGTTGCATTGGTTGCTGACTAATAATGATTTGGTTACTGTGTCCATTACATTCGTTACTGACTAATAATGAATTGGCTACTGTGTACCATTGCATTGGTTACTTACTAATAATGACTTTGTTACTGTGTAACATTATAATGGTTTCTGATGAAGACTTGGTTACTGACAAATGCTGAATTGGTTACTGCTTAACATTACATTGGTTACTGTCTGACTATGTCTATGTTACTGTTTAATGCTGGATTGGTTAATGCATAATGGTACTAACTAATGTTGCATTGGTTACTGACTAATAATGATTTGATTATTGTGTACCATTACATTGGTTATTGACTAATAATGAATTGGCTACTGTGTACCATTGCATTTGTTACTGACTAATAATGACTTTTTTACTGTGTAACATTATAATGGTTACTGATGAAGAATTGGTTACTGACTAATGCTGAATTGATTACTGCTTAACATTACATTAGTTACTGTCTGACTATAATATGTAATTATTACTGACTTGGTTACTGACTAATGATGACTTGGTTACTGTGTAACATTTTATTGCTTACCGGCTAACATAAATTATTGACTAATAATGAATTGGCTACTGTGTACCATTGCATTGGTTGTAACATTATAATGGTTACTGATGAAGAATTGGTTACTGACTAATGCTGAATTGGTTACTGCTTAACATTACATTGGTTCCTGTTTGACTATAATATGTAATTGTTACTGACTTGGTTACTTACTAATGATAACTTGGTTACTGTGTAACATTATATTGGTTACCGGCTAACATAGATTATTGACTAATAATGAATTGGCTACTGTGTACCATTGCATTGGTTACTGACTAATAATGACTTTGTTACTGTGTAACATTGTAATGGTTACTAATGAAGACTTGATTACTGACTAATGTTGACTTAATTACTGCTTAACATTATATTGGTTACCGTCCGACTATGTATATGTTACTGACTAATAATGATTTTGTTACTGTGTACCATTGCATTGGTTACTGACTAATAATTACTTTGTTACTGTGTAACATTATAATGGTTACTGATGAATACTTGGTTACTGACTAATGTTAACTTGGGTACTGTTTAACATTATATTGGTTACCGGCTAACATTGATTTTGTTACTTACCATTACTTATTCTGTTGACAGACAATGGAGATGATTCCAGTTGTACTTTATTTCAACGACGCATGGGCTAATAGCAACCAATACACCAAATTTGAAGTTACTGGCATATTAGTTCCATCAACAATTTCGTTCAAAGAAATGCTAACCAAAATATGCAGTGCATTACGACTAGACACAAATGCAACAACATTGTCAATAAAATTTCAGATTAGAAGCGACATTCCACCGATCAGTATATCAGACGAAGCAACCTTACAATTCTTTCTGGAAATGAGTAGAAAATCTGATGAACAAGGTAAATTCCCACTGATTGTGGATATTGAACACAGAATGGGACGCACAACGATCTTGCATAACTTGACAAATGTAGAAGAATCTACAATTTACGATGTAATGACAATCAGATCAACATAAGGGAATTCAGCACTAGTTCCACTAGCAAGCCAATCATGCCAATTTGGAACGCAATATGTTGATCAGCTTGCAATGGAAATTATTGAACAATAACTAGACAGACAACATGACAAATCATCCGCAAAAGAACAATATGATGATGAAATATCGGATCTGAATGAACGTGAAGTAAAATTACATCAAAGCTACACAGACAAAAAAATCCTCTCACAAGCTATGAGGCTGCATTCAAACAGAAAAAATAGACAACATAAAGTCCAACGAACAAGTTATAGAGACTTTGTGCTAGTGTGTGTATGCGATGAAAATTACAAATGGAAGATGAGAGCATCAAGTTTCAGAAAAACCAGTATGTTCAAGGTGAGAGAATTTAATGATATCCACACTTGTTCGGTCAATGTATTGTTGGGAGACCGCAGACAGGCAAATAGTGAGTTGGTCAGTGAATGCATAATGCAAAAAATAACAAATTTGAAGAAAATATACACACCAACCGATATTGTTGAAGACATGATGTCAGAATATAATGTGTCTATCTCTTACCAAAAAGCATGGAGATCGAAGGAGAAAGCATTGAAAAAGGTGAGAGGAAATCCACACGACTACTCACTCATCCCATCATGGTTACACATGCTGAAGAAAACAAATCCAGATAACACTTTAAAAATATTTATTGGTTTTACAGCATTAGACAGTAACCAATATGATGTTCCACAGTAACCAAGATATCATTACACGGTAGAATATTACCAATGTAAATTGTTTACTGATTAATAGTGTATTGGTTACCTTCATGCAATATGCTGGTTACTGAATAATGCATTGATTACCAAACATGTGGTTACCAAGCATTAGTCATTAATATTATTCAGTAACCAAAATAGCATTAGTCAGTAACCAAATAAGCATTATACAGTAAACAATAAACTATTACACAGTAACCAATACACCTTTAGACATTATGCATGTTTAGTTATTAAATCTTCAGACCATTTGTATGCGGTTATTATACATGTTTGGTTACCTTAATACGAATGTTTATTTACTAAATGTAATATACAAGTTGTAAGCAATTAACCACATAAACGGTTACCGATTACTAGTGATTTGGATACAGTATACTACTTGTAATTCTAATGATAGTGCTGATGTTTTATATCAAGTTCCGTCACAGCCCTTGAGTTGGAAATAAATGGTCGTTTCAAGTATCTATTCTTTGCCATTGGAGCATCCATTCAAGCATGGCACCATTGTTTTCCAATCATTGTAATCGATGGCACATTCATACAATCAACTTACAGGGGGACATTACTGATAGCAAGCACACAAGATGCAAACCGAAACATTATTCCGATTGCTTTTTCAGTTGTTGACAGCGAAAATGAATTGTCTTGGAAATGGTTTTTTGAAAATTTGAGAATTGCTTGTGGAGTTAAGGAAGGTCAATGTATTGTTTCAGACAGGCATGAAGCCATTATACAAGGACTAAATTATGTGTTTTCGGATATCATGCATGGTTCCTGCACATATCATATACTGAAAAATATAAAAAACAGATTCAAAAAGAAAGGAGAAGAAGTTAAACAGGCTTACAACGGGGTTTGTAGAGCTTACATTGTTGAACAATTCAACAAACACATGGCTGAACTTGATGGCATTGATCCTCGAATAAGGACATATCTTGAGGAAGAGGTCAAGTTGGATAGGTGCACCAGGCTCCATGGGACTGTAAGCAGGTACTCAACAATGACTTCAAACACCGCTGAATCTATTAACAATGCAATCAAGTTTATCAGGGATCTTCCAGTTGCGACAATGATTGAATGCCTACGTTGTCTGGTTCAAAGATGGTATTTCACAAACAAACAAGCAGCCATATCAACATTCACAACACTTTCCACAACAGCTGAGAGAAAGTTACAATCTAATATCTTTAAATCAAAGATGCTTAAGGTAATTAATACTCGATTTAAATTATTGCATCCTAATTTGCATTTGCAATCTACTGACTATTACTAACTTGGTTACTTACTAATGCAAACTTAGTTACTGTGCAACATTATATTGGTTACTGATTATTGCTGAATTGGTTACTGTATAACATTATATTAGTTACTTAATAATGGTTAGTTACTGTGTAACATTATATTGGTTACTGTTATGAATTGGTTAATGTGTACCATTACTAATATGCATTTGCAATCTACTGACAATTATTTTATAATGGTAACCATCATCATATAATGGTTGTTGGCTTTTACTGATTTGGTTACTGTGTAACATTATACTGACTAACAGTAACTTGGTTACTGGATAAAATTATAATCTTTATTGGTTACATACTAATGCTAACTTACTTAATGTGTAACATTATATTGGTTATTGACTACTACTGAATTGCTTACTGTGTAATTATATACTGGTTACTATATAATGCATATTTGGTTACTGTGTAACATTATATTGGTTACTGATCAATACTGACTTAGTTACTATATAACATTATAATGTTAATGAGATTTATAATTGTTTCTTTTATATTGGTGGTTACTTATTGACTAATATTGTGTACTAGTTAATTGGTTACTATATATTTGGGATGCAACTCTTGATCATATAATGGTTACTTACAATTGCTTTCTTGGTTACTGTGTAACCATATAATGGTCATTGGCTATTGCTGAGTTGGTTACAATGTAACATTATACTGACTACAGTAACTTGGTTACTGGATAAAATTATAATCTTTATTGCATAATATTACTGACTAATACTGACTTGTTACATACTATTGCTGACTTACCTAATGTGCAACATTATATTGGTTACTGACTACTACTTAATTGCTTACTGTGAAATTATATAATGGTTACTGTATAATGCTTAATTGGTTACTGTGTAACATTATACTGGTTACTAATCAATACTGACTTAGTTACTATGTAACATTATAATGTTACTGATATTTATAATTGTTTCTTTTATATTGTTGGTTACTTGTTGACTAACATTGTGTACTAGTTAATTGGTTACTACATATTTGGCATGCAACTGTTAAACTGATTGTATACATTGGATTTTTTAGGTTGAGACATCAAACTTAGTGATTTTCACTGTTTACGATGTCTCTAAACAGTATATTGTGGACATCGAACAAAAGACATGCACATGCCATAAATTTCAATACCATGAGATGCCTTGCCCGCACGCTGCTGCTGTTATGAGCAAGAGAAATTTGAGCTGTTATGATTTTTGCTTAAGAAATTACACTAAAGCAACTTTGGTCGAGACATATTCAGCTTCCATCATGCCATTAGATGACAAAGAAAACTGGGATGTATCAGAAGAAGTAAAAAACATATGTATAAAATCACCCAACACAAGAAGACCAGCAGGAAGACCAAAAAAGGGAGGTACAAACACGGATCTGAATTCAAAATTCAAAACAAATGCAGCAGGTGCCAAGAAAGAGGACACAACAGGAAAAAATGCAGTAATCCCCCGATTTTAAAACCACTAAAAAGGGTATGATATAGTGCAGTTAAATTAAGAGTGTAAATACATGAATGTATTATTGTTTAATTTGAGTAACCATTAAACGATTGATTTGTAAAATTTTTGATTGTGTATAGTAAACAAAATTGTTATTCATTTATATATTGATTTCTGATTTCAATGAAACATTAACAATAACAGTAATCAAATAAATACATAACAGTAACCATAACAGTTTTTAATGGTAACCACATAATTACATAACAGTAACCATAACAGTTACTGTAAGACCCCGAATTTTATGAAATAAAAGTATGCAACTTTTCTTATAATTACTATTCAGTAAATGGTTAAATTGATAAAAGTTTAAAGTTATGGGTGAAATATAAATTTTTTTTTCAAAATAAGCAAGTGGTTATAAAATAATCATTGTTGTCGGGGAATATTCGTTTGGTCGTGAAATATTCTTTCTGTCGGGGAATATTCGTACGACGGCGCAACTATTTGTGGGCCCCATAACAGAATAACTGTCGGGTGAAGAAAACGACAAATTTAAGTTTTTACAAATAACGACGTAGTTGTTACCGTTAACACTGTTGGAATACCCGGTGGTTAAAATACAGTAATACGCGTTATTGCACAGTAGCACACGGTATTGCACAGTATTTTTGAAATTATTGATTCTTACGTAAGAAGGCACTACTCAATAATTGTTACAGTAATTATTGTTCAATATTTTATTTTATTGATTCAATAATTGCTACGTTGAAATTTTATATTATTGTTGTTTCAATAATTGTTGCTGCACAGTATTTTCCTTTATCAGATCAATAATTCATATTATTTGAATAATATTATTAGATAACATTATTGTCAATGTCTAGAAAGTTCTGTCTAAGGAGAGGTTTGGTCATCTAATTGCGCGCCAGTAAGGAGAAATTCTTATTGAAAAGCCCCCTCTTTCCTGGGAACGGCCTGGTTGTCATAAATGTGATTCTATAATATTATTTATGAATAATTAATTATTGATTCATATGATAAGGAAATATTTATTTTATGTGGATATAAACGAGGGATATATTTTTGTGGTTAAAAATGAAGGAGTTAATGTTGAGATTTTTATCCGTATTTTTGTCGGAATGGAGGTATTAAAAATCAGGGTTTTTGAGATATTTTGCGGGGGTTATAATTTTTAATCCGACCGTTGGATCGTGGTAATTTTTGGATATGTTATACATATATAAGTTGAGTATATGCCCACAAATTTTGAACCGTTAAAAATGAACGTATGATTTATTATGAATTTTACGAGATGACTGGTTCAGAAATTGTTGAATTTTCGGAGTTTATCATTTTGGTGGAAAATTCTAGAATTGGTGGGCTCCACTTGTGGTTGGTGAAGAAATGTGCTGAATTATATTTCAAATGTGGTGGGTGGGAATAGTAGCAGGTAAAGCCATCAGGTTGCAGGTCAAACCTACCAAAATTTTCCTATAAATAGAGGGCTAAGTTATAATTGAAAATCACACCAGAAACATAAGCTTTCTCTCTTTCTCTCTCTATATTATGAAGCATATTTTGTGAGTATTTAGATACTTGGTGAGTTGCTATTCATCAGTGCAAGTTTCCTTCAGCATCATATCCGATATCCAGTCAGAAGTACTGCTCCTAGAGGTAAGGGATAGTAAGGGATTTTAAGGGTTGTTATGTTTTTCAGTTTCGTAATTTTTCTGAACTTCAAAAATTTTGGAAAAATTTGAAATGATATTTTGATGAGTTTTATTGATTGTGTCCAAAAATGGTGATTTTTGGATGTATAGATTGAGAGTTATGAATTTTATGAGAAAAGACTATTTTAAAAGTATCTGCTTATAATTCCTTGTGGTTAACTCTAAAATTGATGAAATTTTTATTGGGAGTACATGTATATGATAGAAGTATACTCTGTAAATTTCAGAATTTTTATACAAAAGTACAATTTTTGATAAATGTCTAAATATTCGGCTATTTTGGCCATATGAAAAATAGTAAATGACTTTTAAAAATTCTGAGAAAAATATATGTTCACTATGGGACTATATTATGCTAAATCCCAGAAAAGAAATATTTTTAGAACTGATTTGGTATTTTTCATGAAAATGGTCTAGTTATGAGTAAATGAATTAAATATGTTTTGTGAAGAAAGAAAATTGGAAAATAGGATTTTATGGCTTGAGAATCCTATATGAGGTATATGCAGATTTTTGATGAGGGTTTTGGTTATTGATGATGAAATTGTAAGAGTTGGCATTTTATGATGATTAAATGCATTAATTAGTAAAGTGTAAACAATTTAAATAAATTGTTTATAAGCTTAAGAAATATTATTCTTTCAATATCATTATACCGAAATATTGGTATAGATTTTATTGTGGAATTTCTACCTTTTTGAGTCGGGGTTACTATTCACGAGTTACTATTCACGACAAAATTGGTTTCTTTTTCTAACCAAATTATAGTTGATTTATGAATATTACTCTGGAGATTAAAACTATATGTTGATCATATTATTTTTATCATCATATATAACATTTTTATAACCCTGATGTTGAAATTCTCTTTCACTGGAGTGTAAAGATGGGTAGATTATTGGTATGATCATGACTAGGGTTCTCTTTGGCCTGTAGTGCAAAGTTGAATTTGTGACTGGTATGATCATGACCATTGAATTTATAATTGAATATCTTAAGCTTAAGTGCAAAGGTGAATTGATCAACATGGTTATAATTATTGTTTATATAAATTCTGAAATGATTATATATTTCTTTGAGATATGAATATATTTGGCCTGTAGTGCAAATATGAATTGTTGATGAATATCTTTGGCATGTAGTGCAAAGATGGCCTGTTGATGAATATCTTTGGCCTGTAGTGCAAAGATGAACTGTTGTTGAATATCTTTGGCCCGTAGTGCAAAGATGGTTTGTTGATGAATATCTTTGGCCCGTAGTGCAAAGATGGTTTGTTGATGAATATCTTTGGCCCGTAGTGCAAAGATGGATTTGTTAGTATGATTATAAACAAGAATTGTGATTTGGTATAACCATGATCTTTGATGTTTCAGGTAAAGACAGGTGATAAAAATATTCTTCGTCCTGGGTGCGAAGAAAAATTTATAGTCACAATTATGATTATGAGTTATTCATATGATTGTGGAAAGGAACTGTTGAGTGATGTTACATGGATAAAATATTGTTGGTGGATTTTTAACATGGAGAAGATAATAGACTTTATAGTCTATTTGACTCTTCTAATGGATTGCTCGTTCCGCTGCAACTATGGTTGAAATTTTTATCATTTACCATATGTTCTAAATCTCTGATTTATTGTTGATGAAGGCTATTGATAATTGAATTATCTTTAGTCATGACATTCTTTACTGAGCTAGTTGTGCTCACCCTTTTGCTTCACAATTCCTTTCAGGTAATAAGAGTGTAGCTGGGTCGAGCGAGGGTAACGGGGAAATAGAACGGTGGTCTCTAGCTGTGGATGTTCTCCCGAAGCAGTATAGAAAAGTTCATTTAGTAGTTATATTTGGTGAATCCAATAGGGTAAGGTGTACCCAACGTTGGAAGGGTGGTTTGCCACTATCATACAAGATGTCTAATGACATACAACCTCGTGTCATCATAAGACAGGGTTGTGCTCATCCACTTGCTGAGTATATCTACGAGCACTACCTATATAATCTTGGTGTTTGTTTGAAGTATAATTCTCAATTAGAGACAGTGGAGATAATGATAAGTCAAGAGAAGACTCACCATTGGGAAGAATATGATAGTAATCTTCTCGTTTTTCTTTGGGGTCTATTGGGTAAACCAAGGATAATTCTGTGGCCATATGATATCTATCATAACCTAGACGCATGGCCTCCTATGTACGAAGGTTTCCTTGAGCACTTCCCAAAGATTCTAATTTCCAAAACAGTTTTTGACTGTACCTTTATGTAAGGTACCTTTGTGAGGTGCTGATACATGATGGTGTCCAATGTCACATTTGGTATATATTTGTATCCAAACTCACAGCATATGTGTTGTTGTATTTTGCATGACAATTGTTGTAATAAAGTTGTAGTTGTTTTCTGTACCATGTATTTGACGACTCAGAATGGGTTGGATGGAATGGACCTATTTTGGGGTCGTTACAGGTGGTATCAGAGCTTAGGGATATGATCTCTGGCGGAGATCGGGGAATAGAACTAGGAAGGGAGAGATGAGTAAATCCTTCGCTAGTGTGTCCTACCTAAGCTTATTTGTTGGTCAGTCATAATATCGAGATATTATGTGATAGGTTAATTTGTTTAATTAACCCTTATTTTATGGCAGTATTTGAGAATGGCAGCTGAGAATGCTAACAATGGAGTGAATGAGACTGTGGGGATACCCCTAATCACTAACCATGATAATGTGATGTCAGACGAAGAAGGAATTAGAGATATCTATGTGGTGAGTGAAGAATTGATAGTTGCACCCGAGATAGTCGCAGAGGTAACAGCTGAGACTGAGGAAGAAGAGGAAGAAGAAGTACCAGAGGAGAGTTTATTAGAGGTATTACATGATCAAAATGTAGAATTTCAAAATCGTATTCATGAGTTAGAAGAGCAGGCAGAAGAACGACAGGCGGTCGTGGAACAAAAAGATGCAACAATTCAAGCTTGTGTTACCCGATATGCGATGCTTGAACAGAAGCATTCTTTGGCAGAGTATAAGATGATAAAAATAGAATCTGAGCTGAAAGAAGAAAAAATTGAACGAGTGAGAATAAGTGATGCATGGGCAAAAGCCGCACGACACGTGGATATTGTGGAAAGAGATGTTCGATCTAAGAAGGCTAAAATAGATGATATGAATTTCTCTTTTTGGAAAGCAATTGGGAGAACCCAACATCGAGTTTTGAATTACCCTGTACATAGCGGTCAACCTGAATCCGATATGGATCGAAGATTGATGATTCAGATCATGAATGAGGAGTACGAAGAGGCAGTTAAGGGAGGAATATGTCCTATAGAAAGGTATATTCCAACGGTAATGATGACGCCAAATGCTGCTCCAGACAAGTCAAAGCCGAGTAGTTCGAGGGATGGCGGTTGTCATGACTTCCCAACAAATGAGGAACCCAAATGAAGTTATCATGGGAGAAGAGCAATGGAGAAATCATGATGATCTGAGAGATAGAATCTGAAATGGAAGCAAGGTATTCTCAACTCTTCGAAATACCAGGTACGTAAATTTCGGGGACGAAATTTCATAAGGAGGGGAGATTGTAAGACCCCGAATTTTATGAAATAAAAGTATGCAATTTTTCTTATAATTACTATTCAGTAAATGGTTAAATTGATAAAAGTTTAAAGTTATGGGTGAAATATGAATTTTTTTTTCAAAATAAGCAAGTGGTTATAAAATAATCATTGTTGTCGGGGAATATTCGTTTGGTCGTGAAATATTCTTTCTGTCGGGGAATATTCGTACGACGGCGCAACTATTTATGGGCCCCATAACATAATAACTGTCGGGTGAAGAAAACGACAAATTTAAGTTTTTACAAATAACGACGTAGTTGTTACCGTTAACACTGTTGGAATACCCGGTGGTTAAAATACAGTAATACGCGTTATTGCACAGTAGTACACGGTATTGCACAGTATTTTTGAAATTATTGATTCTTACGTAAGAAGGCACTACTCAATAATTGTTACAGTAATTATTGTTCAATATTTTATTTTATTGATTCAATAATTGCTACGTTGAAATTTTATATTATTGTTGTTTCAATAATTGTTGCTGCACAGTATTTTCCTTTATCAGATCAATAATTCATATTATTTGAATAATATTATTAGATAACATTATTGTCAATGTCTAGAAAGTTCTGTCTAAGGAGAGGTTTGGTCATCTAATTGCGCGCCAGTAAGGAGAAATTCTTATTGGAAAGCCCCCTCTTTCCTGGGAACGGCCTGGTTGTCATAAATGTGATTCTATAATATTATTTATGAATAATTAATTATTGATTCATATGATAAGGAAATATTTATTTTATGTGGATATAAACGAGGGATATATTTTTGTGGTTAAAAATGAAGGAGTTAATGTTGAGATTTTTATCCGTATTTTTGTCGGAATGGAGGTATTAAAAATCAGGATTTTTGAGATATTTTGCGGGGGTTATAATTTTTAATCCGACCGTTGGATCGTGGTAATTTTTGGATATGTTATACATATATAAGTTGAGTATATGCCCACAAATTTTGAACCGTTAAAAATGAACGTATGATTTATTATGAATTTTACGAGATGACTGGTTCAGAAATTGTTGAATTTTCGGAGTTTATCATTTTGGTGGAAAATTCTAGAATTGGTGGGCTCCACTTGTGGTTGGTGAAGAAATGTGCTGAATTATATTTCAAATGTGGTGGGTGGGAATAGTAGCAGGTAAAGCCATCAGGTTGCAGGTCAAACCTACCAAAATTTTCCTATAAATAGAGGGCTAAGTTATAATTGAAAATCACACCAGAAACATAAGCTTTCTCTCTTTCTCTCTCTATATTATGAAGCATATTTTGTGAGTATTTAGATACTTGGTGAGTTGCTATTCATCAGTGCAAGTTTCCTTCAGCATCATATCCGATATCCAGTCAGAAGTACTGCTCCTAGAGGTAAGGGATAGTAAGGGATTTTAAGGGTTGTTATGTTTTTCAGTTTCGTAATTTTTCTGAACTTCAAAAATTTTGGAAAAATTTGAAATGATATTTTGATGAGTTTTATTGATTGTGTCCAAAAATGGTGATTTTTGGATGTATAGATTGAGAGTTATGAATTTTATGAGAAAAGACTATTTTAAAAGTATCTGCTTATAATTCCTTGTGGTTAACTCTAAAATTGATGAAATTTTTATTGGGAGTACATGTATATGATAGAAGTATACTCTGTAAATTTCAGAATTTTTAGACAAAAGTACAATTTTTGATAAATGTCTAAATATTCGGCTATTTTGGCCATATGAAAAATAGTAAATGACTTTTAAAAATTCTGAGAAAAATATATGTTCACTATGGGACTATATTATGCTAAATCCCAGAAAAGAAATATTTTTAGAACTGATTTGGTATTTTTCATGAAAATGGTCTAGTTATGAGTAAATGAATTAAATATGTTTTGTGAAGAAAGAAAATTGGAAAATAGGATTTTATGGCTTGAGAATCCTATATGAGGTATATGCAGATTTTTGATGAGGGTTTTGGTTATTGATGATGAAATTGTAAGAGTTGGCATTTTATGATGATTAAATGCATTAATTAGTAAAGTGTAAACAATTTAAATAAATTGTTTATAAGCTTAAGAAATGTTATTCTTTCAATATCATTATACCGAAATATTGGTATAGATTTTATTGTGGAATTTCTACCTTTTTGAGTCGGGGTTACTATTCACGAGTTACTATTCACGACAAAATTGGTTTCTTTTTCTAACCAAATTATAGTTGATTTATGAATATTACTCTAGAGATTAAAACTATATGTTGATCATATTATTTTTATCATCATATATAACATTTTTATAACCCTGATGTTGAAATTCTCTTTCACTGGAGTGTAAAGATGGGTAGATTATTGGTATGATCATGACTAGGGTTCTCTTTGGCCTGTAGTGCAAAGTTGAATTGTGACTGGTATGATCATGACCATTGAATTTATAATTGAATATCTTAAGCTTAAGTGCAAAGGTGAATTGATCAACATGGTTATAATTATTGTTTATATAAATTCTGAAATGATTATATATTTCTTTGAGATATGAATATATTTGGCCTGTAGTGCAAATATGAATTGTTGATGAATATCTTTGGCATGTAGTGCAAAGATGGCCTGTTGATGAATATCTTTGGCCTGTAGTGCAAAGATGAACTGTTGTTGAATATCTTTGGCCCGTAGTGCAAAGATGGTTTGTTGATGAATATCTTTGGCCCGTAGTGCAAAGATGGTTTGTTGATGAATATCTTTGGCCCGTAGTGCAAAGATGGATTTGTTAGTATGATTATAAACAAGAATTGTGATTTGGTATAACCATGATCTTTGATGTTTCAGGTAAAGACAGGTGATAAAAATATTCTTCGTCCTGGGTGCGAAGAAAAATTTATAGTCACAATTATGATTATGAGTTATTCATATGATTGTGGAAAGGAACTGTTGAGTGATGTTACATGGATAAAATATTGTTGGTGGATTTTTAACATGGAGAAGATAATAGACTTTATAGTCTATTTGACTCTTCTAATGGATTGCTCGTTCCGCTGCAACTATGGTTGAAATTTTTATCATTTACCATATGTTCTAAATCTCTGATTTATTGTTGATGAAGGCTATTGATAATTGAATTATCTTTAGTCATGACATTCTTTACTGAGCTAGTTGTGCTCACCCTTTTGCTTCACAATTCCTTTCAGGTAATAAGAGTGTAGCTGGGTCGAGCGAGGGTAACGGGGAAATAGAACGGTGGTCTCTAGCTGTGGATGTTCTCCCGAAGCAGTATAGAAAAGTTCATTTAGTAGTTATATTTGGTGAATCCAATAGGGTAAGGTGTACCCAACGTTGGAAGGGTGGTTTGCCACTATCATACAAGATGTCTAATGACATACAACCTCATGTCATCATAAGACAGGGTTGTGCTCATCCACTTGCTGAGTATATCTACGAGCACTACCTATATAATCTTGGTGTTTGTTTGAAGTATAATTCTCAATTAGAGACAGTGGAGATAATGATAAGTCAAGAGAAGACTCACCATTGGGAAGAATATGATAGTAATCTTCTCGTTTTTCTTTGGGGTCTATTGGGTAAACCAAGGATAATTCTGTGGCCATATGATATCTATCATAACCTAGACGCATGGCCTCCTATGTACGAAGGTTTCCTTGAGCACTTCCCAAAGATTCTAATTTCCAAAACAGTTTTTGACTGTACCTTTATGTAAGGTACCTTTGTGAGGTGCTGATACATGATGGTGTCCAATGTCACATTTGGTATATATTTGTATCCAAACTCACAGCATATGTGTTGTTGTATTTTGCACGACAATTGTTGTAATAAAGTTGTAGTTGTTTTCTGTACCATGTATTTGACGACTCAGAATGGGTTGGATGGAATGGACCTATTTTGGGGTCGTTACAGGTGGTATCAGAGCTTAGGGATATGATCTCTGGCGGAGATCGGGGAATAGAACTAGGAAGGGAGAGATGAGTAAATCCTTCGCTAGTGTGTCCTACCTAAGCTTATTTGTTGGTCAGTCATAATATCGAGATATTATGTGATAGGTTAATTTGTTTAATTAACCCTTATTTTATGGCAGTATTTGAGAATGGCAGCTGAGAATGCTAACAATGGAGTGAATGAGACTGTGGGGATACCCCTAATCACTAACCATGATAATGTGATGTCAGACGAAGAAGGAATTAGAGATATCTATGTGGTGAGTGAAGAATTGATAGTTGCACCCGAGATAGTCGCAGAGGTAACAGCTGAGACTGAGGAAGAAGAGGAAGAAGAAGTACCAGAGGAGAGTTTATTAGAGGTATTACATGATCAAAATGTAGAATTTCAAAATCGTATTCATGAGTTAGAAGAGCAGGCAGAAGAACGACAGGCGGTCGTGGAACAAAAAGATGCAACAATTCAAGCTTGTGTTACCCGATATGCGATGCTTGAACAGAAGCATTCTTTGGCAGAGTATAAGATGATAAAAATGGAATCTGAGCTGAAAGAAGAAAAAATTGAACGAGTGAGAATAAGTGATGCATGGGCAAAAGCCGCACGACACGTGGATATTGTGGAAAGAGATGTTCGATCTAAGAAGGCTAAAATAGATGATATGAATTTCTCTTTTTGGAAAGCAATTGGGAGAACCCAACATCGAGTTTTGAATTACCCTGTACATAGCGGTCAACCTGAATCCGATATGGATCGAAGATTGATGATTCAGATCATGAATGAGGAGTACGAAGAGGCAGTTAAGGGAGGAATATGTCCTATAGAAATGTATATTCCAACGGTAATGATGACGCCAAATGCTGCTCCAGACAAGTCAAAGCCGAGTAGTTCGAGGGATGGCGGTTGTCATGACTTCCCAACAAATGAGGAACCCAAATGAAGTTATCATGGGAGAAGAGCAATGGAGAAATCATGATGATCTGAGAGATAGAATCTGAAATGGAAGCAAGGTATTCTCAACTCTTCGAAATACCAAGTACGTAAATTTCGGGGACGAAATTTCATAAGGAGGGGAGATTGTAAGACCCCGAATTTTATGAAATAAAAGTATGCAATTTTTCTTATAATTACTATTCAGTAAATGGTTAAATTGATAAAAGTTTAAAGTTATGGGTGAAATATGAATTTTTTTTTCAAAATAAGCAAATGGTTATAAAATAATCATTGTTGTCGGGGAATATTCGTTTGGTCGTGAAATATTCTTTCTGTCGGGGAATATTCGTACGACGGCGCAACTATTTATGGGCCCCATAACATAATAACTGTCGGGTGAAGAAAACGACAAATTTAAGTTTTTACAAATAACGACGTAGTTGTTACCGTTAACACTGTTGGAATACCCGGTGGTTAAAATACAGTAATACGCGTTATTGCACAGTAGTACACGGTATTGCACAGTATTTTTGAAATTATTGATTCTTACGTAAGAAGGCACTACTCAATAATTGTTACAGTAATTATTGTTCAATATTTTATTTTATTGATTCAATAATTGCTACGTTGAAATTTTATATTATTGTTGTTTCAATAATTGTTGCTGCACAGTATTTTCCTTTATCAGATCAATAATTCATATTATTTGAATAATATTATTAGATAACATTATTGTCAATGTCTAGAAAGTTCTGTCTAAGGAGAGGTTTGGTCATCTAATTGCGCGCCAGTAAGGAGAAATTCTTATTGGAAAGCCCCCTCTTTCCTGGGAACGGCCTGGTTGTCATAAATGTGATTCTATAATATTATTTATGAATAATTAATTATTGATTCATATGATAAGGAAATATTTATTTTATGTGGATATAAACGAGGGATATATTTTTGTGGTTAAAAATGAAGGAGTTAATGTTGAGATTTTTATCCGTATTTTTGTCGGAATGGAGGTATTAAAAATCAGGGTTTTTGAGATATTTTGCGGGGGTTATAATTTTTAATCCGACCGTTGGATCGTGGTAATTTTTGGATATGTTATACATATATAAGTTGAGTATATGCCCACAAATTTTGAACCGTTAAAAATGAACGTATGATTTATTATGAATTTTACGAGATGACTGGTTCAGAAATTGTTGAATTTTCGGAGTTTATCATTTTGGTGGAAAATTCTAGAATTGGTGGGCTCCACTTGTGGTTGGTGAAGAAATGTGCTGAATTATATTTCAAATGTGGTGGGTGGGAATAGTAGCAGGTAAAGCCATCAGGTTGCAGGTCAAACCTACCAAAATTTTCCTATAAATAGAGGGCTAAGTTATAATTGAAAATCACACCAGAAACATAAGCTTTCTCTCTTTCTCTCTCTATATTATGAAGCATATTTTGTGAGTATTTAGATACTTGGTGAGTTGCTATTCATCAGTGCAAGTTTCCTTCAGCATCATATCCGATATCCAGTCAGAAGTACTGCTCCTAGAGGTAAGGGATAGTAAGGGATTTTAAGGGTTGTTATGTTTTTCAGTTTCGTAATTTTTCTGAACTTCAAAAATTTTGGAAAAATTTGAAATGATATTTTGATGAGTTTTATTGATTGTGTCCAAAAATGGTGATTTTTGGATGTATAGATTGAGAGTTATGAATTTTATGAGAAAAGACTATTTTAAAAGTATCTGCTTATAATTCCTTGTGGTTAACTCTAAAATTGATGAAATTTTTATTGGGAGTACATGTATATGATAGAAGTATACTCTGTAAATTTCAGAATTTTTAGACAAAAGTATAATTTTTGATAAATGTCTAAATATTCGGCTATTTTGGCCATATGAAAAATAGTAAATGACTTTTAAAAATTCTGAGAAAAATATATGTTCACTATGGGACTATATTATGCTAAATCCCAGAAAAGAAATATTTTTAGAACTGATTTGGTATTTTTCATGAAAATGGTCTAGTTATGAGTAAATGAATTAAATATGTTTTGTGAAGAAAGAAAATTGGAAAATAGGATTTTATGGCTTGAGAATCCTATATGAGGTATATGCAGATTTTTGATGAGGGTTTTGGTTATTGATGATGAAATTGTAAGAGTTGGCATTTTATGATGATTAAATGCATTAATTAGTAAAGTGTAAACAATTTAAATAAATTGTTTATAAGCTTAAGAAATGTTATTCTTTCAATATCATTATACCGAAATATTGGTATAGATTTTATTGTGGAATTTCTACCTTTTTGAGTCGGGGTTACTATTCACGAGTTACTATTCACGACAAAATTGGTTTCTTTTTCTAACCAAATTATAGTTGATTTATGAATATTACTCTGGAGATTAAAACTATATGTTGATCATATTATTTTTATCATCATATATGTGACAACCCCAAAATAGGTCCATTCCACCCAACCCATTCTGAGTCGTCAAATACATGGTACAGAAAACAACTACAACTTTATTACAACAATTGTCGTGCAAAATACAACAACACATATGCTGTGGGTTTGGATACAAATATATACCAAATGTGACTCATGTTCCAACTGTGGACATCACCTCACAATAACACCTTACATAAAGGTATAGTCAAAAACTGTTTTAGAAATTAGAATATTTGGGAAGTGCTCAAGGAAACCTTCGTACATGGGAGGCCACGCATCTAGGTTATGATAGATATCATATGGCCACAGAATTATCCTTGGTTGACCCAATAGACCCCAAAGAAAAACGAGAAGATTACTATCATATTCTTCCCAATGGTGAGTCTTCTCTTGACTT
This sequence comes from Panax notoginseng, assembly GCA_016801055.1. Taxonomy (NCBI): domain Eukaryota; kingdom Viridiplantae; phylum Streptophyta; class Magnoliopsida; order Apiales; family Araliaceae; genus Panax; species Panax notoginseng. The sequence goes on along the minus strand of CM029015.1, from coordinate 9,359,761 downwards.
ATCATTATCTCCACTGTCTCTAATTGAGAATTATACTTCAAACAAACACCAAGATTATATAGGTAGTGCCCATAGATATACTCAGCAAGCGGATGTGCACAATCATGTCTTATGATGACACGAGGTTGTATGTCATTAGACATCTTGTATGATAGTGACAAAACACCCTTCCATCGTTGGGTTCGCCTCACCCTATTTTCTTCACCAAATATAACTACTAAATGATGACCACCGTTCTATTCCCTTGTTACCCCCGCTCGACCCAGCTACACTCTTATTACCTGAAAGGAATTGTGAAGCAAAAGGGTGAGCACAACTAGCTCAGTAAAGAATATCATGACTAAAGATAATTAAATTATCAATAGCCTTCATCAATAATAAATCAGAGATTTAGAACATATGGTAAATGATAAAAATTTCAACCATAGTTGCAGCGGAACGAGCAATCCATTAGAAGAGTCAAATAGACTATAAAGTCTATTATTTTCTCCATGTTAAAAATCCACCAACAATGTTTTATCCCTGTAACATCACTCAACAGTTCCTTTCCACAATCATATGAATAACTCATAATCATAATTGTGACTATAAATTTTTCTTCGCACCCAGGACGAAGAATATTTTCATCACCTGTCTTTACCTGAAACATCAAAGATCATGGTTATACCAAATCACAGTTCCTGTTTATAATCATACTAACAAATCCATCTTTGCACTACGGGCCAAAGATATTCATCAACAAACCATCTTTGCACTACAGGCCAAAGATATTCAACAACAGTTCATCTTTGCACTACAGGCCAAAGATATTCATCAACAGGCCATCTTTGCACTACATGCCAAAGATATTCATCAACAATTCATATTTGCACTACAGGCCAAATATATTCATATCTCAAAGAAATATATAATCATTTCAGAATTTATATAAACAATAATTATAACCATGTTGATCAATTCACCTTTGCACTTAAGCTTAAGATATTCAATTATAAATTCAATGGTCATGATCATACCAGTCACAATTCAACTTTGCACTACAGGCCAAAGAGAACCCTAGTCATGATCATACCAATAATCTACCCATCTTTACACTCTAGAGAAAGAGAATTTCAACATCAGGGTTATAAAAATGTTATATATGATAATAAAATCAATATAATCAATACATAGTTTTAATCTCAAGAGTAATATTCATAACTCATGAATAGTAAATCGTGAATAGTAACTCGTGAATAGTAACCTCGACATAAAAGATAGAAATTCCACAATAAAATCCATACCAATATTTCGGTATAATGATATTGAAAGAATAACATTACTTAAATTTATAAACAATTTATTTTAATTGTTTACACTTTACTAATTAATGCATTTAATCATCATAAAATGCCAACTCTTACAATTTCATCATCAATAACCAAAACCCTCATCAAAAATCTGCATATACCTCATATAGGATTCTCAAGCCATAAAATCCTATTTTCCAATTTCCTTTCTTCACAAAACATATTTAATTCATTTACTCATAACTAGACTATTTTCATGAAAAATACCAAATCAGTTCCAAAAATATTTCTTTTCTGGGATTTAGCATAATATAGTCCCATAGTGAACATATATTTTTCTCAGAATTTTTAAAAGTCATTTACTATTTTTTATATGGCCAAAATAGCCGAATATTTAGACATTTATCAAAAATTGTACTTTTGTCTAAAAATTCTGAAATTTACAGAGTATACTTCTATCATATACATGTACTCCCAATAAAAATTTCATCAATTTTGGAGTTAACCACAAGGAATTATAAGCTGTTACTTTTAAAATAGTCTTTTCTCATAAAATTCATAACTCTCAATCTGTACATCCAAAAATCACCATTTTTGGACACAATCAAGAAAACTCATCAAAATATCATTTCAAATTTTTCCAGAATTTTTGAAGATCAGAAAAATTACGAAACTGAAAATCATAACAACCCTTAAAATCCCTTACTATCCCTTACAATCCCTTACTATCCCTTACCTCAAAAGAGCAGTACTTCTGATCGGTATAAGGCTGAAGGAAACTTGCACTGATGAATAGCAACTCACCAAGTATCTAAATACTCACAAAATACACTCAATAATCTAGAGAGAGAAAGAGAGAAAGCTTATGTTTCTGGTGTGATTTTCAATTCTAACTTAGCCCTCTATTTATAGAAAAATTTTGGTAGGTTTGACCTGCAACCTGATGGCTTTACCTGCTACTATTCCCACCCACCACATTTGAAATATAATTCAGCACATTTTTTCACCAACCACAAGTGGAGCCCACCAATTCTAGAATTTTCCACCAAAATGATAAACTCCCAAAATTCAACAATTTTTGAACCAATCATCTCGTAAAATTCATAATAAATCATACGTTCATTTTTAACGGTTCAAAATTTGTGGACATATACTCAACTTATATATGTATAACATATCCAAAAATTACCACGATCCAACGGTCGGATTAAAAATTATAACCCCCGCAAAATATCCCAAAAACCCTAATTTTTAATGCCTCCATTCCGACAAAAATACTGATAAAAACCTCAACATTAACTCCTTCATTTTTAACCACAATAAATATATCCAACATTTAGATCCACATAAAAATAAATATTTTCTTATCATATGAATCAATAATTAATTATTCACAAATAATATTACAGAAACACATTTATGACAACCAAGCCGTTCCCAGGAAAGAGGGGGCTTTCCAATAAGAATTTCTCCTTACTGGCGCGCAATTAAATGACCAAACCTCTCCTTAGACAGAACTTTCTAGACATTATCAATAATGCTATCTAATAATATTATTTAAATAATATGAATTATTGATCTGATAATGGAAAATACTGTGCAGCAACAATTATTGAAACAACAATAATATAAAATATCAATGCAGCAATTATTGAATCAATAATAAAGTATTGAACAGTAATTACTGTAACAATTATTGAGTAGTGCCTTCTTACGTAAGAATTAATAATTTCAAAAATACTATGCAATACCGTGTGCTACTGTGCAATAACGCGTATTACTGTATTTTAACCACCGGGTATTCCAACAGTGTTAACGGTAACAACTACGCCGTTATTTGTAAAAACTCAAATTTGTCGTTTTCCTTCACCCGACAGTTATTCGTTATGGGGCTCACAAATAGCTGCGCCGTCGTACAAATATTCCCCGACAGAAAGAATATTCCACGACCAAACGAATATTCCCCGACAACAATGATTATTTTATAACCACTTGTTTATTTTGAAAAAAAAATCATATTGCACTCATTACTTTAAACTTTTATCAATCTAACCATTTACTGAATTGTAATTATAAGGAAAATTGAATACTTTTATTTCATAAAATTCGGGGTCTTACAATCTCCCCTCCTTATGAAATTTCGTCCCCGAAATTTACGTACCTGGTATTTCAAAGAGTTGAGAATACCTTGCTTTAATTTCAGATTCCATCTTCCCTATCATCATGATTTCTCCATTGCTCATCTCCTGTATTTCAGATATCATTCTAGAATACAGCTTCAAAATAAGGGTTAATTGAACAAATTAACATATCACATAATATCCCAATATTATGATTGACCAATAAATAAGCTTAGGTAGGACACACTAGCGAAGGATTTACTCATCTCTCCCCTCCTAGTTATATTTCCCGATCTCCGCCAGAGATCATATCCCTAAGCTCTGATACCACCTGTGACAACCCCAAAATAGGTCCATTCCACCCAACCCATTCTGAGTCGTCAAATACATGGTACAGAAAACAACTACAACTTTATTACAACAATTGTCGTGCAAAATACAACAACACATATGCTGTGGGTTTGGATACAAATATATACCAAATGTGACTCATGTTCCAACTGTGGACATCACCTCACAATAACACCTTACATAAAGGTATAGTCAAAAACTGTTTTAGAAATTAGAATATTTGGGAAGTGCTCAAGGAAACCTTCGTACATGGGAGGCCACGCATCTAGGTTATGATAGATATCATATGGCCACAGAATTATCCTTGGTTGACCCAATAGACCCCAAAGAAAAACGAGAAGATTACTATCATATTCTTCCCAATGGTGAGTCTTCTCTTGACTTATCATTATCTCCACTGTCTCTAATTGAGAATTATACTTCAAACAAACACCAAGATTATATAGGTAGTGCCCATAGATATACTCAGCAAGCGGATGTGCACAATCATGTCTTATGATGACACGAGGTTGTATGTCATTAGACATCTTGTATGATAGTGACAAAACACCCTTCCATCGTTGGGTTCGCCTCACCCTATTTTCTTCACCAAATATAACTACTAAATGATGACCACCGTTCTATTCCCTTGTTACCCCCGCTCGACCCAGCTACACTCTTATTACCTGAAAGGAATTGTGAAGCAAAAGGGTGAGCACAACTAGCTCAGTAAAGAATATCATGACTAAAGATAATTAAATTATCAATAGCCTTCATCAATAATAAATCAGAGATTTAGAACATATGGTAAATGATAAAAATTTCAACCATAGTTGCAGCGGAACGAGCAATCCATTAGAAGAGTCAAATAGACTATAAAGTCTATTATTTTCTCCATGTTAAAAATCCACCAACAATGTTTTATCCCTGTAACATCACTCAACAGTTCCTTTCCACAATCATATGAATAACTCATAATCATAATTGTGACTATAAATTTTTCTTCGCACCCAGGACGAAGAATATTTTCATCACCTGTCTTTACCTGAAACATCAAAGATCATGGTTATACCAAATCACAGTTCCTGTTTATAATCATACTAACAAATCCATCTTTGCACTACGGGCCAAAGATATTCATCAACAAACCATCTTTGCACTACAGGCCAAAGATATTCAACAACAGTTCATCTTTGCACTACAGGCCAAAGATATTCATCAACAGGCCATCTTTGCACTACATGCCAAAGATATTCATCAACAATTCATATTTGCACTACAGGCCAAATATATTCATATCTCAAAGAAATATATAATCATTTCAGAATTTATATAAACAATAATTATAACCATGTTGATCAATTCACCTTTGCACTTAAGCTTAAGATATTCAATTATAAATTCAATGGTCATGATCATACCAGTCACAATTCAACTTTGCACTACAGGCCAAAGAGAACCCTAGTCATGATCATACCAATAATCTACCCATCTTTACACTCTAGAGAAAGAGAATTTCAACATCAGGGTTATAAAAATGTTATATATGATAATAAAATCAATATAATCAATACATAGTTTTAATCTCAAGAGTAATATTCATAACTCATGAATAGTAAATCGTGAATAGTAACTCGTGAATAGTAACCTCGACATAAAAGATAGAAATTCCACAATAAAATCCATACCAATATTTCGGTATAATGATATTGAAAGAATAACATTACTTAAATTTATAAACAATTTATTTTAATTGTTTACACTTTACTAATTAATGCATTTAATCATCATAAAATGTCAACTCTTACAATTTCATCATCAATAACCAAAACCCTCATCAAAAATCTGCATATACCTCATATAGGATTCTCAAGCCATAAAATCCTATTTTCCAATTTCCTTTCTTCACAAAACATATTTAATTCATTTACTCATAACTAGACTATTTTCATGAAAAATACCAAATCAGTTCCAAAAATATTTCTTTTCTGGGATTTAGCATAATATAGTCCCATAGTGAACATATATTTTTCTCAGAATTTTTAAAAGTCATTTACTATTTTTTATATGGCCAAAATAGCCGAATATTTAGACATTTATCAAAAATTGTACTTTTGTCTAAAAATTCTGAAATTTACAGAGTATACTTCTATCATATACATGTACTCCCAATAAAAATTTCATCAATTTTGGAGTTAACCACAAGGAATTATAAGCTGTTACTTTTAAAATAGTCTTTTCTCATAAAATTCATAACTCTCAATCTGTACATCCAAAAATCACCATTTTTGGACACAATCAAGAAAACTCATCAAAATATCATTTCAAATTTTTCCAGAATTTTTGAAGATCAGAAAAATTACGAAACTGAAAATCATAACAACCCTTAAAATCCCTTACTATCCCTTACAATCCCTTACTATCCCTTACCTCAAAAGAGCAGTACTTCTGATCGGTATAAGGCTGAAGGAAACTTGCACTGATGAATAGCAACTCACCAAGTATCTAAATACTCACAAAATACACTCAATAATCTAGAGAGAGAAAGAGAGAAAGCTTATGTTTCTGGTGTGATTTTCAATTCTAACTTAGCCCTCTATTTATAGAAAAATTTTGGTAGGTTTGACCTGCAACCTGATGGCTTTACCTGCTACTATTCCCACCCACCACATTTGAAATATAATTCAGCACATTTTTTCACCAACCACAAGTGGAGCCCACCAATTCTAGAATTTTCCACCAAAATGATAAACTCCCAAAATTCAACAATTTTTGAACCAATCATCTCGTAAAATTCATAATAAATCATACGTTCATTTTTAACGGTTCAAAATTTGTGGACATATACTCAACTTATATATGTATAACATATCCAAAAATTACCACGATCCAACGGTCGGATTAAAAATTATAACCCCCGCAAAATATCCCAAAAACCCTAATTTTTAATGCCTCCATTCCGACAAAAATACTGATAAAAACCTCAACATTAACTCCTTCATTTTTAACCACAATAAATATATCCAACATTTAGATCCACATAAAAATAAATATTTTCTTATCATATGAATCAATAATTAATTATTCACAAATAATATTACAGAAACACATTTATGACAACCAAGCCGTTCCCAGGAAAGAGGGGGCTTTCCAATAAGAATTTCTCCTTACTGGCGCGCAATTAAATGACCAAACCTCTCCTTAGACAGAACTTTCTAGACATTATCAATAATGCTATCTAATAATATTATTTAAATAATATGAATTATTGATCTGATAATGGAAAATACTGTGCAGCAACAATTATTGAAACAACAATAATATAAAATATCAATGCAGCAATTATTGAATCAATAATAAAGTATTGAACAGTAATTACTGTAACAATTATTGAGTAGTGCCTTCTTACGTAAGAATTAATAATTTCAAAAATACTATGCAATACCGTGTGCTACTGTGCAATAACGCGTATTACTGTATTTTAACCACCGGGTATTCCAACAGTGTTAACGGTAACAACTACGCCGTTATTTGTAAAAACTCAAATTTGTCGTTTTCCTTCACCCGACAGTTATTCGTTATGGGGCTCACAAATAGCTGCGCCGTCGTACAAATATTCCCCGACAGAAAGAATATTCCACGACCAAACGAATATTCCCCGACAACAATGATTATTTTATAACCACTTGTTTATTTTGAAAAAAAAATCATATTGCACTCATTACTTTAAACTTTTATCAATCTAACCATTTACTGAATTGTAATTATAAGGAAAATTGAATACTTTTATTTCATAAAATTCGGGGTCTTACAATATATAACATTTTTATAACCCTGATGTTGAAATTCTCTTTCACTGGAGTGTAAAGATGGGTAGATTATTGGTATGATCATGACTAGGGTTCTCTTTGGCCTGTAGTGCAAAGTTAAATTGTGACTGGTATGATCATGACCATTGAATTTATAATTGAATATCTTAAGCTTAAGTGCAAAGGTGAATTGATCAACATGGTTATAATTATTGTTTATATAAATTCTGAAATGATTATATATTTCTTTGAGATATGAATATATTTGGCCTGTAGTGCAAATATGAATTGTTGATGAATATCTTTGGCATGTAGTGCAAAGATGGCCTGTTGATGAATATCTTTGGCCTGTAGTGCAAAGATGAACTGTTGTTGAATATCTTTGGCCCGTAGTGCAAAGATGGTTTGTTGATGAATATCTTTGGCCCGTAGTGCAAAGATGGTTTGTTGATGAATATCTTTGGCCCGTAGTGCAAAGATGGATTTGTTAGTATGATTATAAACAAGAATTGTGATTTGGTATAACCATGATCTTTGATGTTTCAGGTAAAGACAGGTGATAAAAATATTCTTCGTCCTGGGTGCGAAGAAAAATTTATAGTCACAATTATGATTATGAGTTATTCATATGATTGTGGAAAGGAACTGTTGAGTGATGTTACATGGATAAAATATTGTTGGTGGATTTTTAACATGGAGAAGATAATAGACTTTATAGTCTATTTGACTCTTCTAATGGATTGCTCGTTCCGCTGCAACTATGGTTGAAATTTTTATCATTTACCATATGTTCTAAATCTCTGATTTATTGTTGATGAAGGCTATTGATAATTGAATTATCTTTAGTCATGACATTCTTTACTGAGCTAGTTGTGCTCACCCTTTTGCTTCACAATTCCTTTCAGGTAATAAGAGTGTAGCTGGGTCGAGCGAGGGTAACGGGGAAATAGAACGGTGGTCTCTAGCTGTGGATGTTCTCCCGAAGCAGTATAGAAAAGTTCATTTAGTAGTTATATTTGGTGAATCCAATAGGGTAAGGTGTACCCAACGTTGGAAGGGTGGTTTGCCACTATCATACAAGATGTCTAATGACATACAACCTCATGTCATCATAAGACAGGGTTGTGCTCATCCACTTGCTGAGTATATCTACGAGCACTACCTATATAATCTTGGTGTTTGTTTGAAGTATAATTCTCAATTAGAGACAGTGGAGATAATGATAAGTCAAGAGAAGACTCACCATTGGGAAGAATATGATAGTAATCTTCTCGTTTTTCTTTGGGGTCTATTGGGTAAACCAAGGATAATTCTGTGGCCATATGATATCTATCATAACCTAGACGCATGGCCTCCTATGTACGAAGGTTTCCTTGAGCACTTCCCAAAGATTCTAATTTCCAAAACAGTTTTTGACTGTACCTTTATGTAAGGTACCTTTGTGAGGTGCTGATACATGATGGTGTCCAATGTCACATTTGGTATATATTTGTATCCAAACTCACAGCATATGTGTTGTTGTATTTTGCACGACAATTGTTGTAATAAAGTTGTAGTTGTTTTCTGTACCATGTATTTGACGACTCAGAATGGGTTGGATGGAATGGACCTATTTTGGGGTCGTTACAGGTGGTATCAGAGCTTAGGGATATGATCTCTGGCGGAGATCGGGGAATAGAACTAGGAAGGGAGAGATGAGTAAATCCTTCGCTAGTGTGTCCTACCTAAGCTTATTTGTTGGTCAGTCATAATATCGAGATATTATGTGATAGGTTAATTTGTTTAATTAACCCTTATTTTATGGCAGTATTTGAGAATGGCAGCTGAGAATGCTAACAATGGAGTGAATGAGACTGTGGGGATACCCCTAATCACTAACCATGATAATGTGATGTCAGACGAAGAAGGAATTAGAGATATCTATGTGGTGAGTGAAGAATTGATAGTTGCACCCGAGATAGTCGCAGAGGTAACAGCTGAGACTGAGGAAGAAGAGGAAGAAGAAGTACCAGAGGAGAGTTTATTAGAGGTATTACATGATCAAAATGTAGAATTTCAAAATCGTATTCATGAGTTAGAAGAGCAGGCAGAAGAACGACAGGCGGTCGTGGAACAAAAAGATGCAACAATTCAAGCTTGTGTTACCCGATATGCGATGCTTGAACAGAAGCATTCTTTGGCAGAGTATAAGATGATAAAAATGGAATCTGAGCTGAAAGAAGAAAAAATTGAACGAGTGAGAATAAGTGATGCATGGGCAAAAGCCGCACGACACGTGGATATTGTGGAAAGAGATGTTCGATCTAAGAAGGCTAAAATAGATGATATGAATTTCTCTTTTTGGAAAGCAATTGGGAGAACCCAACATCGAGTTTTGAATTACCCTGTACATAGCGGTCAACCTGAATCCGATATGGATCGAAGATTGATGATTCAGATCATGAATGAGGAGTACGAAGAGGCAGTTAAGGGAGGAATATGTCCTATAGAAATGTATATTCCAACGGTAATGATGACGCCAAATGCTGCTCCAGACAAGTCAAAGCCGAGTAGTTCGAGGGATGGCGGTTGTCATGACTTCCCAACAAATGAGGAACCCAAATGAAGTTATCATGGGAGAAGAGCAATGGAGAAATCATGATGATCTGAGAGATAGAATCTGAAATGGAAGCAAGGTATTCTCAACTCTTCGAAATACCAGGTACGTAAATTTCGGGGACGAAATTTCATAAGGAGGGGAGATTGTAAGACCCCGAATTTTATGAAATAAAAGTATGCAATTTTTCTTATAATTACTATTCAGTAAATGGTTAAATTGATAAAAGTTTAAAGTTATGGGTGAAATATGAATTTTTTTTTCAAAATAAGCAAGTGGTTATAAAATAATCATTGTTGTCGGGGAATATTCGTTTGGTCATGAACATCCCACAATCACTGTAACAACAAACAACATATAACAAAAATCAAAAATAAAATCAACCTATATGTAATAATTAAAACAATGTACACAATTTAACCCTTACCCCTCTACTTGTTCAGGAACCGTCTCAGAAAATTCCAACTCAATTATATCGTCTTCGTCCTTGTTGTGATACGGGTCACTGCTGAAGTCAATGTCAGACCTATCCTTCCAAAAACCAGACTTGCGCAGTAGTATGGGAAGAATGAAGATGTACGGCTCACAAACATCAGATATTTTAGTTTGCATAGATTTCCTTTTTGGTTGTAGAGAATTGTAAACAGTTAGACACCTACGATGCACATCAAAGGTCAACAACAACTAATGGTCCGGTGATGACATATGAATTGGGAACAACACGTAATCAACGTTCCTCCATGGTGTGTTGACATCCATAAACATCCCATGTATGTATTCAGCAACATCACCCTCCCCAGACAGAACAATTTTGTCACAATTTTTTTTGTATACTCCTCGAAAAGAGCGGTGATCTTGCTGTGAAACCAACAATCCATGGTCGTTACCCTTATACGAACACTTTCGAAATGTCTTGCCAGTTTACGGAAATAATACAACGCAACATTGATGTGCTGAGCCAAAAACAAAATTAATATGATATTAACAGTTGTTGGAAAATGCAAGTATGTGATGAATGTAACTAAATAATGTAAACATAACTACAAAAACATAATTTTTAAAAAAATACTCACATCGTCGTCTAACCACTGCCCAGACGTCTTTAATTTATAGAACCACATCTTCGATGATATTGCAATGGATCCAAATACAAAAGAAGACATGATAATATCATTCTTTCCAGGAAATTTGTCCGTCCTTCAATATAATAACATAATATTAGTATACACACTAACATTAAGAATTACCGTATTAATATACACACTACTACAAATCAAACTTCCACATTCTATAATTAACATACTAATCAACCAACTTAATTTTAAACAGTACACTGCTAACCAACAAATATTAAAATCATAACCATAATCAAATAGTAACTAATACATAACTAATAGGTAACCAAAACATAAACTAATATTAATCAGAATATAAAGTAATAGTAACCATAATATTTGTTTAATAGTAACCACACCATTTATTTAATATTAACATTTATTTTATATTTAATATTATGCAGTAACCAAAATAGCATTCGTCAGTAACCAATTAAGCATTATACAGTAACCAATGTAATGTTACACATAACCAATACAACATTCGACAGTAACCAATACATCATTAGACAGTAACTAAAAATACAGCATACCAAAATCAGTAAACTAATCAACAACTTAATTTTAAACATTAATCTGGTAACCAAACCATAATCACATAGTAACCTAAATATAACTACTAGGTAACCAAAACATAATCTAATAGTAACCAGAATATAAAATAATAGTAACCATAATATTTATTTAATATCAACCATATGTTACTACAATAATACAAACTTATTTGTTTCATAAAAAACTATAATATTGTTAACAACAAAAAACAAACTTTTTTCTGTTGTTTATTCCAATTTTGAACCATTCTTCAAACAATGCCTCTTCAAATTTTGACGGCATCTCCATGCATGATTTGGGGAATGCACTTAAACGTGCAGGTGTTTGACTAGCAGCACCCACTACAGTAGATGATGAACCAGCCGATCTGAACGCTGCTGTATATGGAGAACGTAAAAAGGTACTCTTTGCAGGTTCACGTACAGGTCTACCACCGACTTTGTGGACACTCTTCTCCAACTCATCACACTTAGCTATGTCCTGTGTGGTGAGAACCATAAAATCAAGAGCATACCTGCTTGCTGCCTCACATTTCTTCACCTTTTTCATTTAACATAAAAAGGTAATATATACGATTAGTAACCTGAATAACATAAACTAGTAACCAACTGACTGTACAACAGCCAACAAACTAAAATGAACATGTTATATTAGTAAACTGAATAACATAAACTAGCAACCAAATCATAACTTAATAGTAACCAAATCATAATATAATGGTAACCAAAACACAATATCATAGTAACCAATTCAATATATAATGGTAACCAAAACATAAATAACATTTAAATAAATGATGACACATAATTATAACACTAACCTTATCAGCATCATACACAATAATTTCTTTCCCAGTACATTGGCTTAATATGTCAAAAGACGGCATGTCATTATTATTGTCAATCTGCGCAAAATAAAGAACCATTTAATAATTAAAACAAAAGACATATATCACATAACAAAACAAACAAATATGTCTAACCTTGACATCTTCTTCATCATCATTATTTTTTTTTCATCGGGTTCTTTAACCATAACAACACGTTCAACTTCATTAGCAATCTCAATTACATTCACATTATTATTCTCCACGAATATTAACACATCATCACCAAATTCATGACCCAATTCAATTTCATTCCCACCCTTCTTCTCAACTTCATCCAACGCATCATCACCATCATTATTCTTATTCACTTTTGAACCATAATCAACATCCTCATCAACATAGACCTCCTCCACATGACATCAGCATCCTTATCAGCAGCGTCATCAGCAGCATCATCAGCAGCTTCACCACCTTCACCACCTTCATCGCCTTCATCGCCTTCATCGCCTTCATCACCTTCATCGTCATCATCATCATCATCACCAGCATTATCAGAACCGTCATCATCAGAATCACCATCAAGCTTTTTGTCCTCCACGTCTTTGATAGCACATAGCTCATCTCTAATAATGGACCTAAGGTCCCTGCATAACTGGACATGTAAAAGTTGCATTTCATCTTTAATATCAGTTCGCAACTTTCCAAATTCTTTCTTCAATTCAGAAACTTCTTTCTTCAATTCAGACACTTTCTTCTCCAACGGCTTAGACCGTACATCAATTGCCTCTTTTCACAACAGATATATCAACACCAATGTTGTCAGCCTTCACTTTTTTGTCTACTTTCTTGTCACCATCCTTCCCATTAAAAAAGTAAAAATCGCCCAAATCAAGCCGATCCTTCTCCTCGGCCGTGGGAATCAAACTGTTTATCCTCAACTGAAAAATAATAGGTATACTTTAGTATATCATCTAACAAACAATGTACAATTAAATTGAAATAAATAGTAAATAAAGAATCATAAAACATAATCAGTAACCAAATACATATATACAGGTAACCTAATGTATAATAAGTAGTAACCAACTAAATGTATAAATGTAGCCAAATGTGTATATTCGGGTAACCAACAACAATGTTATTAGTAACCTAAATGTAATCTAATCAGTAACCGTATTTGAATATTTAATTAACCAAAAACATTGTTATTATTAACATGCATATAAAATAATCAGTAACCAAACGTGTATATAAAGGTAACTAACTACTTTGTTTATAGTAAACTTCACATAATATTTTCATTTATCAAGTATATAACTAAAATTAAAACAACATACCTGTCCAGAACAAAAAACTAATTCATTCAACTTGTCGTTTGAAAGCGGCTTCATTAACTCCTTCCATCTGAATAAACGGACATCTGACGGATGCTCGTCATTGCATATACCACGATTTTTGAATGTCGGAATAATTTCAAACATAAAAACCTGGAATACATACGGAAGCCCGTTCAACTTGTACAATTTGATGTAATGATCCATATAAAAATTGTATGTTGAAACACCATTCTTTCCTTTCCTATAACGCCCCTTCAAAGCATTAGACAAAGAGTACTTTGTCATCTCAAAAGCAACTTTCCCCCAAGGAAAACTACTAACATCGCCATAACACAAAAAATTAACCATTGCCCCATCAACGTAATTTTCAAAAAATGTGCACATAATGAAATTAAAGACCAAAAATATCATAGACATCTTAATAGCCTCGTCATCATCATCAAAAACTGCCTTCCTATATATCCTACCTATACTACTACGTGTCACAGCTTCGTCACCAAAAAACTTAGAAATAAGCATATTCTCCATACCTTTATATGGAGTTATATCATCATCGCCCTTCCATCTCAACCCAGATATCATACAAAACTCAGGCAAACCGAACCTGACCCTTTTCTCTCCGAACAAAAACCACATTTCACCATCATCCCTCTGGTGAACCTCCCTCACAAGAGCGTGGTGAATAATCTGGGAATACATTTGGTGCTCACCAAACTCAAGAAAATTCCCAAAACATGTTGCCTTAAATTTATCAAGCTGACTCTTATTCAATTTATTTGCAATGATACTGGGGACTTCCATGTCGCACCAATATATCACTTTTCCGGTGAATTTTCTGTTGCATTCCTCGTAATAAAGATCCCATAACTGCAAGTAAACAAAATCAGAATAACAAAGTTAACCAACCAATCATATGATAGTAACCAAAATAACATAGACAAGTAGCCAATATATATAGCTTTAGTCAGTAAACAAAAAATCATTAATCAGTAACCAATCCAGCATTAGACAGTAACCAAGATAACATTACACAATATAATAGTTAGACAGCAACAAATAAATCATTAGACAGTAACCAAGACAGTAAGCAAGACATCATTATACAATAAACAACATGTTGCAATAACATAACCAATGTAAATTGGTTACTTATTAATGCTGTCTTAATTACCTTCATGCAACATGCTGGTTACTGTCTAATACATTGGTTACCAACAATGTGCTTACTAATCATTACTCAGAAATATTATGCAGTAACCAAAACAACATTAGTCAGTAACCCATTCAGCATTATACAGTAACCAATACAATGTTGCACAGTAACCAATACAGCTTTAAACAATATACTGGTTAGACAGTAACCAAGACATCATAAGACAGTAACCAAGACATCATTAGACAGTAACCAAGACACACATAAGACAGTAACCAAGAAATCATTAGACAGTAACCAAGACATCAAAAGACAGTAACCAATACATCATAAGACAGTAACCAAGACATCATTAGACAGTAATCAAGACACTCATAAGATAGTAACCAATACATCATTATACAGTAACCAAGACATCATTAGACAGTAACCAAGACACTCATAAGACATTAACCAAGTCAATTTTGGTTACCTTCATGCAACATGGTGGTTATTGTCTAATGCATTTGTTACCAATCATGTGGTTACCAAGCATTAATCATTAATATTATGCAGTAACCAATTAAGCATTATACAGTAAACAATAACAACATTTAAATTAACACACCTTTATAATTCGTTAAGTTGGAATTATCTTCTGGATAAGAACTTGAGCTTCATTCTTAACAGCGACATCAAAATCAGAATCTAATTGCATTTCGGAATGTTTGATATCACTATATATCACCAAACTACTTTCATTCTTACTCGATTTATTACCTACAACCTTCCCCTTTCCCTTCCCCTTGCTCTGCACAACAAACTTCTTCAAGTTCTTAACAGAATCACCCTCTACGATCCTTTTCCTCTTTCCATCCTTATTCCTTGTATCAACCATTCTATACAAAACATAAAAACAACACAAACCAACACAATGAATACTCCATTATGTTAGTAAACTACTTTAATATATAATACATTAAACTATTAAGAAAATATTCACTTGAAGCAATAATAAACACCAGAGTCGATCAATGGAGAAGAATAACGAGTAACAACGACAATGAACCAAACGAGTAACAACGACAACGACAATGAACCAGACGAGTAACGAGTAACAACTACAATGACGAACAACTCAACGAGTATGCCGAACAACTAAACAAATATGATAGAGATGAAGAACGCACGAACAAAAATGAAAAACAATCACCGGAAACAAGGAGCCTTACGTTTAGTCGCGACAGAGGAGAGAAACAAGGGTTTCAGCATGCAAAAGGGGTTTGGTAACTGTAGAGTCCCATACAAATGATAGGCGGTTATCACGCGATTCAAAAAAAACAACTTTTTGCTATGTCAGCCATTAATATTTATCCCTTAAATTAAGGACTCCTAAATATATGAGTATTGTAAATATATATGACGAAATGTTATATTTTTGTAATTATTTTATTAATGTATGATTTTTGTAATTACTTTCATAAATGTACTATAATATGTAATTGTTCCCAAATTCAAACTGCCTTTTTCTGAATTGCTGGGCCTATCATCAGCAATCCTCACCTTCAAAAATTAAAACAATGCGTAAATATGTATTGGTTTTTATGTTGTATGGGCACGTTAAACTGAGTTGGTTGCCAGTTTTCGGAGACAGCTAGAATCACATTGATATAATGCACATCAAAATTAGGTCAACATCAGTGTATATATATATATATATATATATATATATATATATATATTAGGGAATGAACCATAGCATGTAATAACACTATCTCAATCGTTTAATATAAGAACCAATGATCGAAATTAATGCTAATATTAGCTGATGGCGGACGTAAATTATTCTTAATGGACGTGAATTAATCTCTGCCGTTGATTTCTATATTGAACGATAGAGATGTTATATTTTGAGATGCTGTATGCCTATTTTTAATCCATTCTAAATACATGTTATGGATAATAACCATATATATATATATATATATATATATATATATATATATATATATATATATATATATATATATATATATATACGAAAAGTTTCAAGAGCATAATTCTTAAATAGCATAATGCCTTAAGTAGCGTAATTTTATCAAAACGACGCCGTTTTATAGGGACGCGGTGGCATTTTTATAAATACGCGGTGGCATGGTATTTACAAAAATGCCACCGCGTCCCTATAAAACGACGTCGTTTTGATAAAATTATGCTACTTAAGGCATTATGCTATTTAAGAATTATGCTCTTGAAGCTTCCCGTATATATATATATATATATATATATATATATATATATATATATATATATATATATATATATATATATTCTAAATTCAATCTCTTAGTTCCCAAAAGTACATGTGAAAAATGAAAATGTATATCAAGTAGGTTAATTTACGGTGGAATTTTTATTGCTCTCCTTTCAATATAACGGATCCGGTTAGTATGAAATTTATTTTTTGGTAAGTTGATCAATTGATCGATAGAATGCTGACACATATAGAGCCTCGCCTGTGTGTCAACACTTTATTGGTCAATTGACTAACTTACCAAAAATAAACTTATTATTAATCACCTCCCAATATAACTAACTAACTATATGTAGCACTTTTAAATGGTAATGACCAAAACCCACACGACTTGATATATAGGAATCAAATTGTGTCTATACAAACATTCTCCAAATGTTCGTATTCATATAAGATTGGTTCGACCGGGTCAGATGAGCTTCACGCTTGCAATTAATTTTTTTTTTTTTTTAAAAAGAAATATCTATACTTACTTCTTATGTTGTGATTAATGCATGTTTAGAACCTACCCTCCAAACAATTATCATCTAAAAACTAAAACCATGTTTGCAAAAAAAGATTTGGTTACTCCCAAATTGTCAACAATTTTTTAATAACTTAATTATTGATCTTACTGAAAGAAAAAAATAAAATTGAACCTTAAAAAATTGGATATATATAACTAAATTGAATAAGAAAGGAAGGGGTACCCATTTCTTGAAATGTTTACTCTCTTCTGGGGTCGGAGCTGAAGACAATAAGGACGACGTCCTTTTATAATAATAATATTTTAAAAAATTATAAATAATCTTTTTTATAGAGAACGTATTTGATTATATAAATTGATATTATTTTTTTATAATAACTTATACAATGAATTATTCTTTTTGTCTTAATTTTATAATTAAATGTGATTGATAATAATTTTCTTATATTATATTAAATATTTTAATTATGATTGTAATAGATCAACCTTGTCAAATTTTAAAAAATTATTATATTTGAATACAACAATTTTTTATTTTTGCTACCATAATATTCTCAAATAATCTATTTTTTTTTTCCGATAATGCACAAGGCCTGCACTGCAGCATACGACCACCCTCAGCCGCCTTTGATAGCCAATTATATTATTTTGTCACTTCCAAAATCAAACCACCACTTTTACCAGCAGTAATTTTGACGGAGATAATCTGATCATCTTTTTGACTTCAAAGAACCCGCCAACGAAATTCACCCCACGTCCTAGCTGTCTTTCCGCAATATTATAATCGTAAATCAACGTACATATATTCTCTATATCACTTTTCTCCATCCTTCTGATTCGATCCGTTAAGTGTTACATTTGAATTCGAGATCTGATTCGAATAGATCGGCAGTGCTATAAGTGTCAATTTTGTGTTTTTTTTAAGATTAGGGTTTGAGATATGGCTTCGTCTAACAATTCGGATCAGAAGCCAAGCGGTAGCGGAGGTTTCTTTGCCTCTATCGCTTCTAGCTTGTCCAATTTCGGCAGCGCTATGCACAAATCAGTCAACGGGTATAGTCCCACAAACTCAAATTTCATTACTTTATACTTTCGCTAATGGTTCAATCCATTATTTGGTTGGTGCTGTTGTATTGTCGGTTTGAAATTATAAAGTTGTATATATTTATATTTTGGTGTTACCCAAGTTTGTTCTTTTGTTTCAATTATGTTTTCCTTTTAGTTATTCTAAAGGTTTTTGCTTTTGCATGTTATCTTTAGCATTTTGTTTAAGTTTGGACTATTAACATGAACAGGGAAATTTTAGTCGTTGTGGGTTTCACCACTTTTGAAATACTAGTTGATGAACTCCACGGCACACTTGCATGAGATGATCCTGATTGTTTCTAGCAGAGTTTTATTGGTGGAACACCAATAAGACCGCAACCCTTCGCTTATATCGTAGCGAGAACCTTGGTGATGGTGTAATGGAATTTGTGTTAATGGAACCTCGACCTATATTGAGACAAGAACATTGGTATAGGTAGAAGACACAACACACGACTATAAATTGTTGTATGATAAGTCAAATTGAACCTTCACAACAAACTATGAACATTTTAAGAGTTCTCAAAGAACCAAAAGAGAAAACAATCTTACAAGTAATTTTATACATTAGCTTTGATCCTTATTTATACTACTCTAAGTAGCCTTAATTCTATAAGGAATAAATTATATAAGAGTAAATTAATAAGCTTCTTAATTACAGTAGAATTGCAAAACTTTCTAAATTACATAATAGAAATCAATTTGGAACATTCTAGAATCGGGGTCGGGCGATGCAGTGCTGCATTGGGGCGCTACGACGCTGCTTATGTAGTAGCTCGACGCTGTGGCGCTGGGCGCGCGCTAGGGTGTTGGCCTACTTGCGTGCGCTGCTGCTGATCTTCCTAATTGCCCTGTCGTGTAGTTTGAATCTTTTTCCTTTATTATGTGCTTTCCAAACTTGTGTTACCGCGTGATAGTTTATATTCTCCTTACTGTGTTTGGAAATTCACATTGTTGCGTGAATGCTAAACCCTCCATGAATTGGAACATAAATTTGCTAAGAATTAGGCAATATAAATGAACACGGGTTTGATGAATTGGCTTGCCTTGATTTGGGATTGTTGAATATGTTGAGTTTAGAAGACCAAAATCATATAATTTATTCCCCCCTCGCGGTTCGCTGAAATTGACTAGAGTTGGGCTTGAATTGAGCTCTTTTTTAAGCATCCTTGAATAAACTTCACCCCAATTACTTAAAATCACTTGATGAACCCTTGAGACTTGAATTGGGTTATTATCCCTTTTTAGGATCGTATCACTCTTGAAAATGATTTGTCCACAAATCTGGCCCTATATCAAAACAAATTAAGTCTATAACACCAAACAAAACATCACCACAAGTCTCACCTGACAAATTAAATGTATAAGTAATATCAGCAACGCAAGCAAGAATTTGAAACGTTTCAACTCCTCCTGGATCAAAATTCAGTATGTAGAACCCTTCATGTTTTATATTCACCCATTTACGAATTCTTGGATTAAAAGTCAATCTGATGATTTCGTCAATTCGCAAACACACCCACTTCAATAAACCTAGGTCAAAAACAAAACAACACCAATCAACCTGTATCTTTTGTATAATCACTAAGAACTCAAGAAACTCAAATTTATATGCAGTCTACTAAATCAAAAATCTAAACACTTCCCTTTAGATAGATGTTCTATGCATCGTTCCGATTGGTTCGCATACTACTCCACGTCACTCTCAACGTTGAATCTAATCCTTTCCTGTATCTACATATCAATTTTAATCATCTCCTTTCCATTTACGTTAGCATACTCAAAATCATGTAATGATGATAACTCTAATGGAAAGACATGATCACAACCAATGTTAAATAACGACAACTTATGTATAGATTGAACAGTATGAATACAAAAATACTAACAAGAAAAACTAGATGAATATTATGAAAAAAGAACATTGAAAATGAGAATAAACAGTATGATCATAAACTAATTCAACATATATCAGATATCCTCCATAGTTTATGATAAAGATGATTCTACCTTCAAAATGGCTAAAAACAAATTTTTCAATGGAAGCATGCAAAACTTCTTTTAATAAACTCATAAAAACATTAGATGCATTAGTTAATCTAACCGAAATAACTAACCACTTGTACAAATCACAAGTTAATGCGACTTTCCATCCAACACATTCTCTCATGCTAATTTGATGATGCTACTAATCAAATCAAATTAAGACAAAACACAATTACTATGCAATTCATCTAGCATATTATCTAAGCAAAGAAAAGAATATCGATACTTGTTTACAAATTGAAAATCAACACATGTTTGACGTCCTATCCTTTTTAGGTATTATGATCTCATAATCATGAACGGCACAAACTCAAGCTTACTTTCACGATACCTCTCCATCAACTCTCCAACCTGCCTTTGTAACTCTGTCGTCTCCTCGGGAATGTTATAGGCTGATGGGTACGGAATGATAGCACTGGACACACAATCAATCACCAGTATAAGATACAAAATAGAGCTAGACAAAACAAAGTTAATCTGGTTAGTATTTAATACTATTTCACATTCACTCTCTTTTGCACAGTCACTTATTTCTCTCTTTTTTTGCTCAATTTTTCTCTCAACTGTTTCATTCTCTCTTTTATTTCCAGTCTCACTTTTCTCAATCTCTCTATTCTTTTCATTTTGATTTTCATCTGCGTTTTCTTTTACACGCTCATCCTCTCGAGCACTTTCTTGCTTGCTTTTGAAACACTGCTTTTTCGTTAGTGCTCTAGATCTTCATGAATATGCTCGGATGTCATTAGCATTAAAAGTGATATTCCTTTGATTATACACCAATGAATACCGATTTGTAGAGCTATCATGCTTAACACGTCTGTCGCGTCGCCATGGTCTCCCAAGTAACAAACAAGCGTTTATCGGAACTACATCACATAACACCTCATCTTCATATCTTCTAATTTTAAATGAAACTATCACCCTGTTTAGTCATCTCTACCTCTCAAATACCATTAACTCCTTGCAACGTGCAAGATTGGGGATGCGCAACTGTTGACAGACCCGCTTTCTCGACCATTGTAGTGCTAATAATGTTAGTACCAATATCACAATTAATTTTTATAATACATATCTTATTTTGGACAAGAAACTTAGCATAAAAGATACCCTTTTGTTGCATTGTATCTTCCTCTTTAACTTACACACTTGTAGCTTTTCTCGTCACCAATGACTCTTCACGAGTAGCATGATCTTCTTTAATTTTTACCTCCCTCGGCTGAACTTGCTCTCTATGCGTCTTAAGAGTGTTTTGTGGCTTCATCCAACATGCCTCCAATCCATTACGAACCGCCTCCATGATGTCCTCCTTTGCCTCCCTAGGCTGTACTCGCTCCCTCCTACGCTCCATAGGCTTTTGAGGTTATGATAAAACCTATTACTATGCCTCTCATACTCCTCCCATGTTGTTTTTCGTTCATCCATGAAATAATCCATACGAACTCTTGGTTTCCTTTTCAATGACTCGTAGCCAAATATGTTTGCTTCATAGTAAGCCTCTTTGTCCGTCCGAGCTCCCCTTCTACGCACACCAGGAGGGTTTTGAGACTGTTCTCCTCGTGTAACGCTCATCTTATCAATACGTTCATGAACCTGTTCCACTGCTATGTCCAACTTCCTGGAAAACTCCTTCATCATGACCTCCGTTGTAAATTTTGGATCAAACGTTGGTGGATCGTTAAAAATACTTTTATTCTTCGAGTCATACATATTTGTTGCAAAACAAGGGTTAGTAGATACAAATTTTTTTCACTACTCCCTTACGTGTTTCGCTCAATAATCTGTTGCTTGTGTATTGCCCTCTAATGATCCCACCACTCTTACTTTTTTTCTCTTTAGAATTTCCTCTTATAGGTTCTTTTTGAGTTCACTAAACAAGAATCACAATTTACTATTTCAATTCAGCAAGAACTTATCAAGAACAAATTTAAATTGAAAGTATGAGTCTCAGATTACCAACAAAGTTACGAGAGCACCTTGTAAACTTCTGATGAACTCTCTGATGATTTGGTGATTTCGGACTGGCTTACTTCTTGTATGGCTTTAAATATTCAGGAAAGCTAGTTAGGCTTGCAGAATTTTATGACTTTGCTTGTTCGGAATTGATGATGAATTTTGAGGAACTTATTGTTGCTGAATTTGGGGTTAGCAAGCACTTGATAAAAAAATTGATTTATTTATTTATTTTATTTATATATATTCAAATAAGAAATTAGAGGATAGATAACCCGTTAGATAACTTAGCTCTTGGTACCAACTGATAAAGTTGGTAGCCTAGCTCTGATACCAAATGATAGACTCCATGACACGCTTGCATGAGGTGGTCGTTCTTCGGATCGTTTCATGCAGAGCACTAATGACACCGCAACCCCTCGCTTATATTAAAGCGAGAACCTTGATACAATTGATAGTTTAATGAAATTTGCATTGAATGGAATGGTCGACCCTTTGTTTATATTAAGCTAAAAACCTTGGTATAGCTAGGAGACGTCACACACAACTATGGATTGTTGTATGATAAGTCAAATTGAACCTTCACAACAAATTATGAACAATTCAAGAGTTGTCAAAAAACCAAAAGAGAAAACAATGTCATAAGTAATTTTATTAATAATAAATCTGAATGTATGAATTACATCATCTTTGATCCTTATTTGTACTACTATAAGTATCCTTAATCCTATAAGGCATAAATTACATAAGAGCAAATTAATAAGCTTCTTAATTACATTAGAATTGCAAAACTTCCTAAATTACATAGCAGAAATCAATTTGGAACATTCCAGAATCAGGGTCAGGCTGAGGCTCTGCATTGGGGCGTTGCAACGCTGGGCACGCGTGTTGGGGAGCACTGGGGCGCGGGCTCTGGGACACGCTGGCGTGCACTGTTGTTGATCTTCCTAATTGCTTTGCCGTGTAGTTTGAATCCTTTTCCTTTATTCCGTACTTTCCAAACTTGTGTTTCCGCGTGATAGTTTGTAAGCTTCTTGCTGTGTTTAGAAACCCTCCATGAATTGGAACATAGATTTGCTTAGAATTAGGCAAAATAAATGAACACGAGTTTGATGACTTGGTTTGTCTTGATTTGGGCTTGCTGAATATGTTGAGTTTAAAAGACCCAAATCATATAATTTATCCTTCCCTCGCGGTTCTCTGAAATTGATTAGAGTTGGGCTTGAATTGATCTTCATTTTAAGTATCTTTGAATAAACTTCACCCCAATTACTTAAAATGACTTGATGAACCCCTATGACTTGAATTAAGTTATTATCGTTTGATGTTTGATGCGTCCATGATCAGGATCGTATCACCAGTTTTGCTAGTATACGCCAAATTTCACTTACTTTTATAGAGCTTTTGAGGAGAAAAGGCAAGTGAGCATTTTCAGTAGCAAAAATGTAAGCAATTAAGGAATAATGATGGGAGGAGATGACCGACTCACTGTATTGCAATATGACCCCAATTAATTAGACTTATTGCATGGCAACTAATTTTTCAGAGTTAGAATTTTAAGGCAAAACATTTGCTCATGCATGTGATCTCCATTGCTTTGGCAAGATTTGGGATTCACTTATGGAAGGGTAGAGCCTGTGAGATTTTCTCAAGCCAAGTTACTTTGAAAATGTCTATATATATGTGTGTGTACATATCCTTGTATTCATGTCTTTTAAATTCACAAATTCTGTCATCTCTTGTTCTTTCTTTAGAATGCATGGGTGGTCATCATGTACTAAACATAAGTTCCATAAAAAAGGTGTGCACTTTTTGATGGGGATCGATGATTTAGTTGCCTTATTTATTTATTTTGTTTATTTCATTATTATGGATTTGTTTTAATTAGTTAGGGTATTTTAATCACTTGTTTTAGTTCGCTGGGTTATTTTTGTCTTTTTGGTCTCAAAGTTCAATTTAGGGTTGTTTTGTTATAAATACCGATGTAATGCTCCTTAGGAAATTATTCTGGATATATACTTATTATTAGCTTTTTCTTATATCCTGAAAATATTTTTTAGAGTTAATAGACGTCGAGATGAAACTCTAAACCCTAGAATTTAAGCGTAGAGTTTAGATTCTAGATTTATTCGTACATCAATCAATTGCAGAATTCAGTTTATAATTTGTCCTACATCATTTGTGGTATCAAAGTCAAACCTTGGAAATCGCTTCGGAATCATTGTCCATCGTCAACAAACTTCATTAGAGAAGTCGTCGCGCTACTGTCAACATCGAATTAGATCCACAACACCTTGTCCTCCTGCGTCATCATCAACAAAGCCAGCCGCTGCCACAATCGGGTAAACCTCAATCACCGTCACTGCATCAACAACAAACTCAGTTCTGTACCATCAATTCGGGTTAATCCAAATCGAACCCGACCCAGATAAAGACACAACAGTGCCGCCATCAACAACATCAGCAAAAACTTCGACCAACAACATCGCCATCAACAACGACCATCCATTATCAATCAACAACCTCGATCGATCATCACGATCACTATTGGAAGTCGACTCGTGATCACAATCAGCGCAGAGAAACAGAACAGAGAGAGAAAGAAGGGACAAAGAGGAAGAAGAAAAATCGACGAAAAAAAAATAGAAAAAGAAAAGAAAAAGGAACCGGAAGGAAATACGAGGGCAGAAGAAGACTTACTGTCGCGTGGCCGTCGCTGGCGGCGCTGAGATCTCTCGTCGTCGCTGCTATGAGTGTTTGGGAACAAGGGAGGTAACCCTGATAGCTCTATTTACCTTGCCCGAATTACACATTGGTCATTCCCAGTTTCCTTTTCTTCCTTTAGTATTAGCCTAAATTTGTTAACTTATGTTATAGCTCCTGCTTCTTCCATTAACAAACCCTAACTTTTAACATTGACACCTTTTATCCTATTTAACACTTAAATCAGTTAGATCCCAAAAAAGAAAAAATACAAAAGCTGTAGTTAAAATTTTTCGCAAAATATAGGGTAAATACTTCAATTACTTGGATTTTCTTTACCCGTTGCATAGTACTTAGTTGTTATTGTTGATATTTTGGAAACTGCGATTGCATTTGCCGAAAGTTATAATTTAATTGCTATAATTAATTATCTCAGTATTGCATTTGCATATCATGATGACCCGTAGTGGAACCCAATATGGCCAAACAATGAACGACAAACTAGACCTCCTATTTATTAAAATGGCTAGTATGGAAAACCGTATGGCTAATTTGGAAACCCACATGGATGATAGGTTTGAGGAACTTGACATGTTATCTGGGAGGGTTCGAGTTATTAAGCGACGAACACAACATTTACCTGAGCCTATAGGGGATAATGCGAGAAACGATGACATTCCAGTTACTGAAGATATACATGAGAGAGGCTGAGTTGAGTAGGCAAAGGGATCATTTTTAGCCTAGAAATATTGAGTACCAAAACATTGAGCCTCGAAATATTGATTACCCCGAGAGACAAGACCGTAGACATCGAGGTATCGGGTATGGGGAACGTAGGGATGATGGCTACCGTGAACCTAGAGAACCGAGGGTATGATGATGACACTAGAAAAATTAAGGTCAATGCACCTGAGTTTGACGGTAGGTCTGATCTTAATATTTTCCTTGATTAGTTATCCAATGTGGATAAATTTTTTGATTGGTACGAGATGTCCAATGAGCGTAGAGTTCGCTTTGCCAAAATGAAATTAGTTAAACAAGCGAGTTTGTACTGGGCTAGTGTTGAGAGAGACATCGAGCGTTTGAGGGATCCACCTATTAGGCACTAGGCAGAAATGAAAGCACGTCTCCGAAAATATTATCTACCCACCGGTCACAAGGATAGGGATGCTTGAACAGTTGACATATCTGAAGCAAGGCAATTTGTCTGTCTCTGATTATGTTAGTAGGTATAGGGAGCTAATGGAGCGTTGTGAGCTAGTTGAGGAGACGAGGTTGACCATCATTAGGTTTAAGGAAGGATTGAGAGATGAAATTAAATTCCAAAATTTTCCAACCCAATTCACTTGCCTAGATGATGCTTACCAGGCCGCTTTAGATCAGGAATACAATGTGAAAAGATCCTCTTTTCGGAGAGTGACTCCTTATCCAGGCCAATTTACTGGACGCCATGCCCCACAGCGCAGGTCTTTTTCCACACCTCAAGATAATTGTAGGGCTAATAACACTATGAGTGGACCACATCGGGACCCTAGACTAGGGAAGAGTACTCTAGTACCCAAACCTACAATCACTGGCAGGGATAGGTGTTTCACCTGCAAAGAGCTTGGCCACAAGTTCTTTGAGTGCACTAACAAACACCGAGTGGGGGTGGTTAATGAAGGGCATGGTGAGGAAAATGAGCCGAGGAAAGGTGAAGTAGAGGATGAATATTACACGGAGGGATGAAGAAGCGGATGCACACCTTGAACAAGTTGATCAATCCTTAAACGTTATGAGGTGCAACTTCGCTAGTCCTAACAAGGAGGAAGATTGGAAGAGAACTGCCATATTTCAAACATATAGCAGAGATGGAGGAATCTCATCCAAACTAATCATTGATAGAGGAAGTTGTTTAAATGTGGTTATCAAGACAGCTGTGGAACAATTGAAGTTAAAGGCGGAACCATACCCCCAGCCTTATAATGTTTCTTGGGTCAACAAGACATCTATTCCTGTGACACAGTTGTTTAGTGTCGATCCACCTTAAGGGATATGAGGAAAAGGTTTGGTGTGATGTCCTTCCTATGGATGTTGCACACATTCTTTTAGGGCGACCTTGGCTATATGATCTTGATGTGACCCATTATGGGAAATCGAATACTTATGTGTTCACACACAAGGGGCAGAAGATTACTTTAGCGCCTGTGAGACCACGAGTGTCTCCCAAGGGTCAACCAAAAGAAAATAATACGCCTACACAAGAATCCAAATATCTCCATATCCTTGGTCAGAAGGCCTTTGAGAAAAGTGTGAAGGAAGAGAAGGTTGTGTACGTTGATTTGGCTAGAGAGGTTAGGGACGTTCCTGAGAGGAGTAGCAATGTTGAATCTAGTGATGTTAGGCAGATTCTCCATGAGTTTGCTGATGTGATACCTAGAGAATTACCTAGCGGATTACCACCTCTTAGGGATATCCAACATGCTATTGACCTCGTACCGGGGTCTTCTTTACCTAACTTACCCCATTACAGGATGAACCCTAAGGACCAAGAGGAGATGAGACGACAAGTAAGTGATTTGTTGAGCAAGGGTTTTGTGTGTGAGAGTCTTAGTCCCTGTGCGGTACCAGCTTTGTCTACCCGAAAGGCTGATGGAAATTTAAGGATGTGTTGTGATAGTCGAGCTATCAATAAAATCACCGTCAAGTATAGGTTTCCTATACCTAGGATTGATGACATGTTAGACATGATGAGCGGAGCTCGTGTGTACACCAAAATAGATCTACGGAGTGGATACCACCAAGTCTGCATCCGTGAAGGAGACGAATGGAAAACTGCCTTTAAGCCTAGTGATGACCTTTATGAATGGTTAGTCCTATCTTTTGGTCTAACCGATGCACCTAACACTTTTATGAGAGTCATGAATCAGGTGTTGCGGTCTTTTATTGGCAAGTTTGTAGTGGTCTATTTTGATGACATCCTCATTTATAGTCACACCCGAGAGGAACACTTACTTCACTTGCGCCAAGTTCTACCCGCTCTCCAGCGTGAGAAACTTTATATTAATCTGAAAAAGTGTTCCTTCGTGCAAGAATCCGTCATATTTCTCGGGTTTGTTGTCTCCAAAGATGGGGTTTCTGCTGACCCTGAAAAGGTCAAGGCTGTTAGAGAGTGGCCAAAACCTTCTAATATATATGAAGCTCGAAGCTTCCATGGACTTGCTACTTTTTACAGGAGGTTAATTAGGGGATTTAGTACCATTATGGCTCCCGTCACCGATTGCTTAAAGAAAGGGGAGTTTGTTTGGTCTAAATCGGCTGCCAAAGCCTTTGCGGAGATTAAGGACAAGTTGACGCAGACACCTGTACTCGCACTACCAGATTTTAGCAAGGTTTTTGAGGTAGCATGTGACGCTTCCGGCGTAGGAATAGGGAGAGTACTTAGTCAAGAGGGTCATCCTGTTGCATTCTTTAGTGAGAAACTAAATGTGGCCCGACAAAGGTATTCTACCTATGATAGAGAGTTTTATGCTGTAGTTCAGACACTTAGGTATTGGAGATATTATTTGTTGCCTAAGGAGTTTGTGCTATACTCCGATCATCAGGCTCTTCAGTATATAAACTCCCAGAAGAAGTTGAGTCATCGACATACTAAGTGGGTTGAGTTTCTTCAAGATTATTTTTTTGTTCTAAAGCATTGTCGAGGGGTAGAGAACAAAACCGTTGATGCGTTGAGTAGGATATCTATTCTCCTTAACACTTTTAATGTGAAGGTTGTTGGGTTTGAGCGTATTATCCATGAGTATCCTTCTTGTCGTGACTTTAGAGAGACATATAGTGCCCTACAGAATCCTAATGGACCACCCTCAAGCGACTTTCGTATCCATGATGGGTATCTTTTTAAGGGCACTCGTTTGTGTATTCCTAGCACGTCTATGCGTGACCATCTAGTTTATTAGTTACACGCGGGAGGGATCGCAGGCCATTTTGGTCGCGATAAGACCATTGCGATTGTGGATGATAGGTTCTTTTGGTCGTGCCTCAAGAGGGATGTAGCTTGTATTGTTTCCGAGGGTCGCACGTGTCAAATCGCTAAAGGTAAGAAGTAAAACACGGGATTATATATACCTTTGCCGGTACCTCATGCTCCTTGGGAGGATATTAGAATGGATTTTGTCTTGGGGTTACTGCGGACCCCTAGATGTCATGATTCTGTTTTTGTTGTTGTGGATCATTTTTCTAAAATGGTACATTTTATTCCATGCAGCAAAACTGATGGTGCTTCACACATTGCATCAATTTTCTTTAGTGAGGTCGTGAGGCTACGTGGTTTGCCTTTATCTATAGTTTCTGATAGGGATGTTAAATTCATGAGTTATTTTTGGAAAATCCTATGGAAGAAACTAAATACCACACTTAAGTTTTTCACTACCTATCACCCACAGACTGATGGTCAAACTGAGGTAGTTAATAGGAGTCTAGGTGATTTGGTGAGATGCCTTATATGAGATCACGTGTCTAGTTGGGATAGAGTTTTGCCTATGGCTGAGTTTGCTTATAATAGTTCGGTTAATCGCTCTACTGGAGCGAGTCATTTTCAGATTTACACTGCTTATCAGCTTAGGAAACTTATTGACCTTGTTCCTCTTCCACCTGCATATAGATCTAGTGAGTCTGCTGAGACTTTTGCACAACATATTCATGATTTGCATGCTGAGATAAGATAAAAAATTAATTTGAGCAATGAAAATTATAAGTCTGCTGCAGATGTTCATCGCAGGTACCAAGAGTTCAATGAGAGTGATCAAATGATGCTTCGACACCGTGTCGAGAGGTTACCTCCCGGTACATGGAAAAAGGTGCATGCTAAGCGAATGGGTCCATTTCGTGTTAAAAAAGAAGGTTAACGCTAATGCTTATGAGTTGGATCTTCCTAGTAATATGGGTATTGATCATGTATTTAATGTGTCTGATCTTACTCCATATCATGGACCTTCTACTCCGTTGACCCCATCTTTTACTTCTTCATCTAATAACCCTGTTGAGCCTGCACCTCCTTTTGTTTCTTTACAGTCTACAACAAATGGTATTGAGGATGTTTCGGACGAGAGGTTTGTGTCGACTAGGCGTGGAGGATATCGTCAGTTTTTAGTTAAGTGTCGTGGTAAGCCTGACAGTGATTGTGCATGGCTTGGTAGGGACGAGTTTCATCGCATTGATCCTGCATTATTGGCACGTTACGAAGATTTCGTTTTGACAGAGTCGAATTTTGCTTAACCGGGGAGAAATGATGGGGATCGATGATTTAGTTGTCTTATTTATTTATTTTGTTTATTTTATTATTATGGACTTGTTTTAATTAGTTATGGTATTTTATTCACTTGTTTTAGTTAGCTAGGTTATTTTTGTCTTTTTGGTCTCCAAGTTCAATTTAGGGTTGTTTTGTTATAAATACCGATGTAATGCTCCTTGGGAAATTATTCTGGATATATACTTATTATTAGCTTTTTCTTGTATCGTGGAGATATTTTCTAGAGTTAATAGACGTCGAGTTGAAACTCTAAACCCCTAGAATTTAAGCGTAGAGTTTAGATTCTAGATTTATTCATACATCAATCAATTGCAGAATGCAGTTTATAATTTGTCCTACATCACTTTTAATATTTAATATCTTATATAATAATTAGTTGCTAATTTAGTAGTTAATGTCATCACTTTAATGCTTGATTTTACCTAAATTGCTATATCTGTTTTATCTGATATTTTCATTATGTGCTGAAGAATATGGTTTTACCTATTTTTTTTTAGTCTGCTTGGTTATGAAGGATTGGAAGTTATAAATCCTGAAGGAGGCACCGAAGATGCTGAAGTTGAAGCACAAAGAGGAAGATGGAAGCAAGAGGTAACCATCTCTCTTCTCTCTCCCTTTCTTTCTTTCATGTCATACATTATTTTGGTATCTTTCCATGTCTTATGGAGAAATGCTATTTTTTTTGGGATATTTCTTGTTCCAATGCAATTTAATTGGCTAATGCACATGAGGCTGTCCTACATATTTGGGTTTGATTGGGTTTTGATCCTCAAGTTTGACGAGAGATGGAAATATTTTTCGAATTTCTTTTGGCTCAAGTTGATTTATATGTGGTTGCAATGTGTTTCCATGTGGTGTAGCTAATACTACTCCTTATTTGTAGTAGTTCTCTGTTTTTGTCCCTCTTCCCCCTGTCTGTGTCTCTCTCTCCAAACACAAGCACACATAATATATCTAAATCTACATCTGTAACAAGAATGAAGCAACTCTGTTCCCCTCTCCGCTATGTCCTAAGTCTAAATATGAGATGTTGCATGTTGCATGCGGCGGAGTAAAGACACTAACTACATAGTATACATCGAACTGTTAATTAATATGATTATAATCTCAACTTTGATGTTTATACTGTATCTTTATGCACCCTTTTGTTCCTGCAGGATCGCGATAGTTACTGGAAGATGATGCACAAGTATATAGGTTCTGATGTCACATCAATGGTGACCCTCCCAGTTCTCATTTTTGAGCCTATGTCGATGCTTCAGAAAATGGCCGAGGTGTGTGTCAGCTGCACCTCATATTTTTCTCTGCTACCTGCCAGTAAATTTATACTAATATTTTGAATTTCTACTACAGTTGATGGAATACTCCTACCTGTTAGATCTGGCAGATGAATGTGAGGATCCACACATGCAATTAGTATATGCTTGTA
Organism: Panax notoginseng; assembly: GCA_016801055.1. Lineage (NCBI taxonomy): Eukaryota > Viridiplantae > Streptophyta > Magnoliopsida > Apiales > Araliaceae > Panax > Panax notoginseng. The sequence goes on along the minus strand of CM029015.1, from coordinate 9,327,365 downwards.
AGGGTTCTTTTGCATTACTTTTTCCTTCTCTCTCTCTATATTTTGTCTCTACTCTCTAGTTCTTGTTGATTTTATAGCGGTGGATCTTAAATTTATTCTGTATTGCAGCCTGCTGGTTTATATCCGTATATTATGCCATGCAGCGAACCTGGAAGCCATTTAACCCAATTCTTGGTGAAACTTATGAAATGACCAATCATGGCGGCATTACATTTATTGCAGAACAGGTGAGGTTTTGAAGGATCACATTTTCCAGATATTATTTTGTTTTTTATCTTCTTTTTGGCTGCTATGTTTGTTGTCATGGTATCGACTCTGATGGTCTATCTGGTTGATGGTATACATCTTCCCTTTTTGGTTACCATTTTTGGTCCCTTGTAGAAGTAAGGATGGAAAGTGGGATAGGGTTACTTATCTGAGTTTTTTTACCTTTAAATAACACCATTTTCCCCTGTACATGGGTATGATAATGAGTACACACCTTGTTCATGTCATATTTATCGACTTTCGAACCAAAAACAAGGAGGGGTGCTGGTTGTTTCCCTTTATAGGAAAAACTTTCTCATTCTAATGGGTGTAGGTTTTATTAAGAAGCAAAAGCTTGATAGTTGTTATTTACTTGGCCTTACTTTATTTTACTCTATGAAAAAAAGGTCCACTCTTCTCACAAGACTGTATAGGCGGTTTAACGTTTCCACTCTTACCAAGTGGTGCCCAAAGGAGCAGCAAATTTTTGAGTAAATTTTTTTTAAGGCAACCTATAAAGAAACTTTGTAAGTGGTATTCAGTCAATATAGGGATGATTAGGAAACTCCAAATTACTTATCACTTTCTAGAAGCAGTGCAAACCATGAGATGGGCCTGATGGCTGTTAGTAGTAGGGTGCATTTTCTTTTCGGAGCACATCGGCATATATACCTGATAGCTAGCTTGTAAGGGGCATGCATATGAAATAAATTGAACTTTGAGTACTAGTTTGAGGCTCTTATCTCTCTCTCTTATTCATCTGATTTCTCAGCCCCATTCTTTCTCCTCATCTTATTCTCATCTGAATTATTCTTCATTCCTATCAAATTCTGGTTAATTTCTGTTAATGTGTTAAGCTCCAATGGAGGGTTAACATATTCCAACTACAAACATTGTATTGACTCTCTTATCTTGTTTATTTTATCTTTCATTTTTTGATGGCGAGATTGCATTGATTTGTGCAATAGTTGACAATTGGTTTTGATCTCAGGTCAGTCATCACCCTCCAATGGGTGCTGCACATGCTGAAAGTGAGCATTTCATTTATGATATAACATCGAAGGTCAAGACCAAATTTTTGGGGAACTCGCTTGATATCTATCCTGTTGGAAGGTAAAACTTCTACATTGGCTCAAACTTTTACATTAGTTGCTTAGTGAGGTTTGAAAGGAAGTTTAGTAGGACCCTAGATTTTGATAGAAACTGAACTTGCTTGAAAATGAATCTGGTGTGGAGGAAAGACACCTTTCCTTTCCATCTAAGCGATGGTGATACATTTAAAAAAAAATGCCTATATATTTTTTCATTGATGCACATGTATAACACGGTAAACGTATCTGCTCAAACACTTTTAATGCTTAACATTTTTATGAATCTGTACTCTTTCTATGTGTGAACTATGTATTTGCTACTCGATCATACTTTGTTTTTTTTTCCAGAACGAGGCTGAGCCTTAAGAAGGCTGGTGTAGAGCTAGAGTTGGTGCCCCCTCCCTCAAAAGTTAACAATCTAATATTTGGTCGTACATGGGTGGATTCACCGGGGGAGATGATTTTGACTAACTTGACAACGGGGGACAAAGTTGTGCTTTACTTTCAACCTTGCGGTTGGTTTGGGTACGAGTCTATAACCACTAAAATGAACTACAATGTGTATATTTAATTGTCATTTGATGCTTATGTTGGACATCATTTTCTGTGTGTAATATCACTGTGTCTTTTTATGTGTTTGAACATGCCTAACTGTACCCAGTTTAACGGCTGCTAAAATAGACTCTTACTTTTTTCTATATTGACATTTTGTGTAAGAAAATAATACTTTTGTCGATAATTGTCCTATCACCATCTTCAAGTATATATTACCTATTTAAATAATCAAGAGAAAGGACTGACAGTTGCATGATGGTGGGAAGTGCTTTTTTCATAACCATCTCTGTTGGCTATGCTACTGTTACAAACCTGTCTTTTATCTTGTCCTTCCTTTATAAGTTGGAGCTGATATCACCTTGTGTTCTTAGTGACAAAATGTTAATTGGACTTCATGAAGTTCTTTTTTCAAAAACTAATGCGTTATGACGGCCTGATTATTAATTTGAAATGTGGGGCCTGGGAGCTTTTAAGGAATCTCTTTGTTTTATTTTCTACTGTATTTTTAAATGGAGTTCATTGATTTTCTTATTCTCATGCCAACCTATGCACCTGTGCCTGTTTGCAGCGCTGGTCGTTATGAAGTAGATGGATACGTATATAATGCTGCTGAAGAACCAAAAATATTGATGACCGGAAAATGGAGCGAGTCAATGAGCTATCAACTTTGTGACTTGGAAGGGGAGCCCCTTCCAGGCACCGAACTGAAAGAGGTTAGCTCCAGTAAATGTTCTTGATAGTGGCACCTGTCTTTTGTGCCAGTAATGTTAATTTTTTTCTTCCTGCAGCTAAAATTAGTAAATTGTGTAGGTAATGTGTTAGGCCTAAATTGAGTGGCAATATGATTATATTCTTTTATGGTGTTTAGATAGTTTAAAATGATAAAAGATTTGGATGTAGAGGAGCCTAGTTCTGGGAATCAGGGACTGATTTTTGGTGTTTTCCATAATTCCTTTGCCACGGTTATAAAGGTCTGCTATGGTGTTTTTTAGAACAGTGAGGGACACCACCACTCAAAGCTTTGTTTGTCTGCTAGGGTAGTCTTTAAAACAGTGAGGCTGCCTCAAGCATGGTCTGGGAGCTATCAAGTTAAAAGTTCGTAGAATCATGTTAGTTTTCAGTTCAATACCAAGTGAAGTAGATGAGAATGCAAAAGTCTTTGCTAAGTACATATCATTTACTTGATATCTATAATTTGACAATTTTATTTGTAATCTGTTATTATGTCTTGGGACTTTCCTCAATGTATGTACATCACATTGTCAAGCTTCATATGATTGTGATGTTTTGCATGTTATGCCACTAAAAGAGATTCATAAAATTTATTGAGTATATCCTTTTTTCCTCGTATCTTTGTTTCAAAATGCTGATTACTGATCTCATTAGAGAAACTTCAGTATGAATTTATTAATGGAAATTATTTTGTTGGTTCTGCTATGCAGGTATGGAAACGTGCTGATGTGCCACAGAATGACAAATATCAGTATACATATTTTGCTCATAAATTAAACAGCTTTGACACTGCACCGAAGAAGTTATTGGCCTCAGACTCCCGCTTACGTCCGGATAGATACGCACTTGAGAAGGGTGACTTATCCAAAGCTGGATCAGAAAAGAGCAGGTCTCTCTCTCTCTCTCTATATATATATGTGTATATATATGTGAGTATATGTGTGCGTGTGTGTGCCTTGTGGAAATGGCTTAGAAAAAGAAATGAACCAGAGGTTTATTTTTCCTTATATTTTTTTTGGGGTTCATATTTAATTTTTTTTTTTGGTTTTTTTGGGTGTATTGGAGGCACCCTGATTTTTTTTTGGATTCATCACACACACCAACATTATCTACTAGTTACAGTTACACTTTGTGGTAAACCTTGGAATTTGAAGCTTGTCGGGTACAGTGTTCAATTAGTATGTGTGCCCCTTGGAGGTGCTAATTGGTTATTTAAGCCAAGTATACTATTTTTTGTTTTCCTTTTGTGCCTTTTTATTCATTTTAAATCATGAAGGCTGTCTCAGCTTCACTTGCATCAGTTAATAAAATAATTACGTCAAGTCTCTGCGTCATATGGAAATTATTTCCTTCAATAATTAAGACCTCACACAATGTAGGACATGGAAAACAAGGCTTTGTAGCCATCAGATCTCTGTTTAATCAATAAATATGGACCATTTCAGAAAAACACAATCCTTGAATGCTGAAATAGTGGTTCGGTGACAAAGTGTAAGGGAGCGAATGACACTTTCAGTGTTTGCATTTGCAGTCTGGAAGAGAGGCAGAGAGCTGAAAAGCGAGCCAGAGAGGCCAAGGGTCATCAATTTACTCCTAGATGGTTTGAGCAATCAAGTGAAGTTTCTCCTACACCTTGGGGAGACATAGAAGTGTATCGCTACAATGGCAAATATACCCAACATCGGGCTTCTGTTGATAGTTCAGACAGTGTCGAAGAGATTGATGTCAGATCAACAGAGTTCAACCCCTGGCAATATGCTGATGACTTGGCTGCAGAATGAGATACCTGTTTTGCTTTTGGTCCCCATTTATATTTATATTTCAACTTCTTTCCAAATGTTGTATTCTTATTAGCATTAGAAGTCATCAAACCATTCAAAGGTTTGCATGCAAAGGATTTTGCTTGCTTATCGTTTTGGTTTATTTATTGTAGTACAGTATTTAAGCTTGCGATTGCTACACAACTAATCTGAGATTGTATTATTTTTTTTTATGTAATCCAAGTCTAAAGTTTGGGACACCAAACTAGTGCATTATAATTCCCAAAAACTGGTAAAAAACCAGTAATATGCTGTAAGCAACATGTGCTTCTAGGCTAGCCCAGTAATTTTTACATTAATTTGGAAATGCAACATGTTCTTCTGTTTCTTGTATAACATTTCGGATAATAATGCAAGTCCTTATTTTCGTTACATATAGTTTTGCCAGATGACAGTAAACCAAGTTGGCATGTCTAGCTGACTTTAAGATGAACATGCATCAGAAACACTACAAAAATTGGACATGTAAACCAGAAAACTACAGTAAACTTAACACAATGTCCCTTGATAATCATGTCATACAACTAGAAGAAATCTCATCTTCAAATTTGAAAAATCTAAGAACATTTCAATTTTATATAGAAAAGCTATAACTTAATTAATTTAGCTGATAAAAATACCAGACTTTCGCATCAGGGGCTAGTACTGAATCCTGCCTCCATATTGTAACAAGGATCAAGATCAAATCCTGCCACCATCAGGAACAAAGGGAAAGTTGGGAAGATGGGCTGCAACTTCTCCGTCTCCGAGCAAAATGCACAATTTGGGATGCAGGTGTCTGATCACCCCTTATGCCTAGAAACTTCCTGACCTGGCTCCCATGTCTAATTGTCAAGACCACTTGACAGAAGATTCTCGACTTACTAGAAGAAACCGTCTTAGGTCTTGTGATTGGAAGCTTCGTCACTACTCATTTGGTCGGTGATCTGTGTCACAAAGGCAATTACTGCTTGAATTGAACATACCTAGTACAACATCAGAAAACAAGTGGCATGCAACAAAAAAAGAGGCACAAGGGAAAAATGGGAAGTTTTCACTGATAAGTACAGCTGTTAATACTACTAGGATTAGGGGGATCCACATCTGCTAAATATTGCGATACAACATACACAATCATCATTAGCTATCACTTAATTGAATATATTTTGCTGGTACTTAAATCCTTTTATTATGGCATTCCAAGAATTATAATAGAACTAAATCTTAAATGTTTTTTTATTCTTTCCAGAGAAAGACACTCTCCCTTCAACATACAAGAAAAAGGTCATTTGATTAATAAACTTTCTGTCTATCAATTGCAGATTGGGAAATGAACCATTGAGAGGAATCAGATAATGAAGATGGGTAACATAATCAGTCCCTAATCTGTTTAACGATGAAAAAAAAAGCAACCTTAAACAATTTAAATCCCAAGGAAATGAGTCAAGCTCAATCTCACACTCTACATTACTAAAAAGCTTCATAACACCTTTAAGTCCGGGGGCATCGGCACGTGCACCACTTAACAGAACAAAGTCGGAAAAAACAGTTTATAGTAGGAAAGGCAAAGAGAGTCATACATCTCCCTAGCTAATCCGCCAGTCTAAAAGGAATAGAATTGTACACTAAATACACTACCAAGCCTAAATCTCAATTGCTTTGGAAAGTTTTAAAATGAAGAGAAATGGTATTAAGAAATGACCAATTTGGTAATACTTGGCTAAAATAGATCTACCACAAGATTTTTGTGAGGATGCAAAAGAATACCTTGTCTGAACAAATAATAGATTCACAAATTATAAGAAACAAATCTAAGAATAGAACTTTCAAAATCAAAGAAATTATTAACGAAAGATTCGATGGAGTGATGGACAAAAGTGAGTAGATGATTATTTGTTATATGATTATTATTGCAAATTTGATATTGTTTGAGACCAACTGTTCAAGACTTGATCAACACTAAGCGAAGAAACATGCACAAACAGACATTTAATCACTTGTATACGGCCAATCTACAAGGCCACTAGATGAATAAGAGTATACCTCAGTGTTCTTCCAAGAATTTGAACTGATAACATCAAGCCATATCCTAATCTTACAAATTTCTGAAACCCTACCCCATAGTCGCGCTGCCGAGAAAGAGTGAACCATCTGCAGAACAAACAAAGAAAAACTTGTGGTAGCTAGGGTATCTCAAAGATGCCTTATATAGTGGAAAAGGCGACATTCCCAATGTTTAAAAAAAATCTTTTTATCTATTATTTAATATATAGATATAAAGTGCACATAATTACAAGCAATACTTAAGAAATTACAGTAGTAAGTATATAATTTACAGCTATATGCCTGTATTAGGTCATTAATTGTTGTTTTGGGAAATTGCATAAAAGAAGCAAGTCGTCTGTTTTTACTGTTTTGGGCTCAAAACACTGGAGAACCCCCAATTGCTGAATCTGCAATACAAAAATTGTCAGCAGTTACTCAAAAAGTGATACTCCTATAGTAGAAAAGGAACAGAATGTGCATTAGTCATGAGTCTCATGACAATTGAAATGGAAACAAAAATATGCCAACTCTTTTTGCATCAATTGCAAATAAATAAATACAAGGCTTTGCAAGTCCTCACCTAACAAAGAGAATTAAAGACGGGACAGGTTTTCAACATACAAGTGAATTGGTAAACATTGTATAATATTTGAACTGCAAATCCATTACATCACCAGTTTCCATCCACTAAATGAAATGACATTACTTCAAATGCCTAAAGTTGGTTTTCTTGAAGTCCCTCTCACAGTAGTTATACTCCAAACACTATCCGAGGCTAAAGCGATCCTTCGACATAATATAACGGCATAAGTTTAGAATGTTATTCAGTTAAAATGTCTGGCGAACAATATAAAAAGAAAAACAAAAAACTACATATCCATGTTATCAATTTCACAGCATTGATTTCACCAATAAATAGTACATAGCAACATGTAGGTTTGACGAAAGTTCCACTGCTTAAAACAGCTAATTCCTTGATAGTTCAAAGTGTAAAGGCAGAAAACATATCAATAAATAAATAACTAACTCTTTAGCAGGTGACATGCTCCCTAATTAATAATTATGGGCATTTTACTTCAAAAACGAGTAGTAATTTGGGAAAACAAAGCCTTGAAATCCTTAGTTGGTGTTCCAGTTCCCTCAGGCTTCGAGGCCAGATCAAATGCTTTGAATTTGGCCTCCTCGAACTGTAGTGCCTGTTCAAGAGCAAATAATGTGCCATCAGACAAAGCAATGCTATGTGACAAGCAGAAGAACATATATATTTCCACAAGCACATCACTTGTAAATAAATACCTGAATGCAGACTTCTGCAACATCAGCCCGGGAAATAATTCTTGTCTCTGTCTTAAGAAGCTCATCATCCTTTCCAACAAGTAATTCGCGGACACCACCTTCTTTGTCTTGCAATCCTCCTGCCCTGAACCATTCCAAGAGATGTGAGTGAAAAATATACTTTCAGAATTATACTACATGAACTAAAGGGATGACAAATGTATGGACAGTTAATCATGCACTTCTATTTTATTAGACATGCTTTGAAAGATAAAAGTAAAACACAAGATATAGAACCAAAATGAATGTACTTTAATTTCTCCAAAAAGTATTGTTCTATAATCATGCATATTTGTTAAAGTTAATCTTAGATCTTAATAAACTAGGTAGTGTTGAATGATGTATAACAAAAATGGGATCAACAGTTGAGAAAAGTCGCAGTATATAAAAATATTACCCAAAAAACAATCTTATAAGGCATAATAAATTCATTTCAAGATTGTAGAGCTTGAAAGCATTTACTAAATACCATTATTAGTCATTATTTTAAATTCATATTAGTAGTCAATCAGTCATTTGTTAGACAATTCTTTTGACTTTAACCTTAAATCTACTATATTGGTACGGTTCATTGGGCACTTAAGAAAACTAAGGAAATGATCTAGGTTTTAGAGTTGTAAATTAAATAACCTGATTAATTATTATAAAAATATATATTCAAAGGATGCAATGCAATTAATAATTTTTAAAATAAAAAGTTGAAATTTTTTCCGGTCATGACCTAATAAAAGTAATTAAGTTTCAATGTAAGCGACTAGGGTCTAATCGAGGCTGAGGACCAATTCCGCCTAAGCAGACCTAGAAGAATTTTTAAAATACTGCTTGTAATAGGGCAGTTAGCCTCTTTAAACTTGAAAGGCAATTTTTTATATATATAAAACACACATTGGGTGCTATAGTACCTCACCCCTTTTCATCCCAAATTGCAATGAGAAAGAAAGAGTAAAAAGAATGACACCTTATCACATAAATTATCTTGAACTTTCATCTAGGCATCCATATTCAAATAATCACTTCTTATTATGAAAATACAAGAAAGAATGATGACCATACCTTATAATTGTGTAGGGAACCCCAGAGTCAGCTAAATATTGCTCAGCCTTTCTCTTCCATACCTGTAGCATGACCAATTGAACTTCTTTGAAGTGATTCTTGTAATCTAAGCATTTTTAACAAGAGGAAAGCAAAACATAAAAAGGAGAGTGAAAAGGGGCTTCAAAATGGCCCAGAAACACCAGCCATAAAAATGATGCAGGTCATCAACATTAGGTTTGAAGTGACCTATAGGCAATATTCTCTGCTTCAAAACAACTGCAATTCACTTTTCAGCACCCTACTAAAGTTTTAAACAAATATAATTTCATTTAGGATAGTCAACCATGTATGGACAGCAAAGTCATGTGTTAACAAGACCTTGGCACAGCTACTTCTAAAATAAAAAGCTGGAGAAAAACACAAAAAGTATTCATAGAGGCACTCGTATTATGGCTTGTGAGGAATATGAAAGATGAGGTACAGGTGCACAATCAGAAAAACAACTCTCTTCATCACAAAACAACAATAGAAGAACTTCATGCATGGAACCATGAATCCTTATCCTCATTCAGATGACCGGATGAGATAAAGAAAATGAAACAACGAGTAAGAGCAATACAAACCAATATATTCCCATTCCCCAAGCTGTTCAGTGGGTTACTGAGATCTGTTCCTCCCATTGATCCAACCAGCACGATTTGTTTCACCCCAGCAGCTTTAGCTGTACATTTGTATCACAAAACTCAGAAAAAAATACATTTGATTAATAAGTTAAAGTAAAAAGTCCTCACCAGCATCTATTTGATTTTTCTGCCCAATCCAGTCAACCTAACAAATTATTTATCAAAATATAAAGAAAAAAAAGACAAAAATTGATAATCATCAATAGAAAAGTAAAAAATTAAAATAAAAAATGAATACCCAAGTTTGTATTGTTAGATATAGTTTAGTAGTTACCTGTTCAGGATATACTCCATCTTCAAAATAGAACTCAGGCCTTCCGCCTTTACTTGGATCAAAACCAGGCTTCATTTTTGGCACACCACTCGTAAGAATTATAAGAGAATCAATACCTTGGATTGCAGGTACAATGCTGTCAGCGTCCCTTATATCCCCAACAAAAACATCATCAGCTCCACCAATTTTCTCTTTGCTCTCCTCTGTTCTGACCAAACCTCTACCAATATACTGGTCAGACTTCTCCTTCAACTTCTTATAAACAATTTGACCTGTGTGAATAAAGCAGCAACGGACCATGTCAAGAAAAGACCTTAATCTTGATGAAATAAAAACAGAAACCCCAGTTGTAGGAAAAGTCGTTCAGTGAGATGGCTAAGATTTCACTTCCAACTGTGGAAGTCTAATCAGTAATTACTGAAAGTTTTTCCTAGTAATTACCTGATGCATGGGGACCGTAGTGATTTTACATGTCCGTGAGGATTACTTGAGTATCTAACAGGCTGGGACCCTCCCATAAAAATAAAAAATTAAAGGTATCCAAAAGCAAAACAGTGTTGCCTCATTATCACATTGACAAAGGCATTTCAATTATTTTTACATCATCACATTCATTGAAAAAGAAACTGGAACCATTTCTTCATTTCTAGTAACAATTAAAGATTGGTAGGAATTCCAATAACACAACATAATAAATAAATGAAAATTTGATCTTTTTTACATGTGCTATTTTATATCCAAATGACCAAAACCACAGTAATCATTTGCTTATGTTTTCATATTAACTAGCATCAGTCCAACATAAATGCATTAGTACTTATCATATAGTGACGATTTCCACCACTATATAAACAGCCTAAACACGGTATCTCCGTATATCGAACAAAGTGAAGTAACTTGGCAATGGCATGCATGACTGGTATGTTGCACCCAATGGAAGTATTTCCCCAACACTAATGTGTATACATAATAAATGTATGTATGACAACCAGGTAAACTAAAAAAGATCTATAATGTACTGCATTGCAAAATCTTAGAACTTTGGTAACCTGTTCATAAGCTATACGGGTTGCTCAATTGTGCAAGATTATATTTTAATGTAATGGGTTGCGGTTATTCTTTACTGTGAAGTGCCATTGTAGTTTTTAACCCACAGAATCCTCAAATCCGTAAAAACCCACATTCAGAAACAACCTAATCTACAATTCCCAGTTAATAAAATAAACAAAAGTACAAAACAGTCACAAAATTTGACATTTTCATATATTTATACGTACTGCACACTACAAATTATATGGTACTAGAGAGAAATGATTAGGTAAATACTGTTCGGAGTATTAATTACCAGTTCTCCCACCACCTCCGGTGACAAGAACAGTGCTTCGAGCCAAATCTGCCATGGCTACAACGGCGAACCTTTTGAAATTCCTTCTACTGCTATTACTAGTATTAATATGGCATTGATGAAAAGGGTTCAGTCGAGAAGTAGAAGAAGGCGGCCAAATGACGGTGGTTGAGATTACAGGGACACGTGTCACAGTAGCCATGCCAGGAATGTGGGAGTACTTAATTAGTATTCATCCGGTGGTCATCTCGTCGACGCTCGGTGGGAGAAAATTCCGATATCGGTCCGATTTGTAAAGTTATGATTTTCTTATCTTTTTCTTTTGCCAACTCACCTTATCTTTTTGTACTCCCCCAATAGTAAGAGTAATTCTACGCCGACCGGCGTTTGCCGACCGGGGTAGTGACCGGCCGGAATTTTTTTTTTTTTTTTTTTTTTTTTTGCTTTTGACTACAAAATAATTAATGTGATTTATTAGAACTGAAATTTTTATAAAATACAGTGATTTAGGCGTCCGTTTGGATACACGTAACCCTGTTTGTTACGTGTATCCAAACGGACGCCTAAATCACTGTATTTTATAAAAATTTCAGTTCTAATAAATCACATTAATTATTTTGTAGTCAAAAGCAAAAAAAAAAAAAAAAAAAAAAAAAAAATTCCGGCCGGTCACTACCCCGGTCGGCAAACGCCGGTCGGCGTAGAATTTTCACAATAGTAATTACTTGTTGGGCTATAATTATTTATCATTTGGACTCGGCCTGCATTTTAATTTTTTTCCTCATAAGAGGCCCTACTGTAATTGGGCCGGCCTCATATATTATAACGTTAGATGAAGTGGGTAGGTTGTCCCAGAAAAACGTTTTATCTTGAAGCTATTATTCAGCCCAGCCAAAAATAGACTAATATAACTAAATGATTTAAATATAAATTACTACCTCGAACTCTTTACTTTTTTTTTATTTCAGGGATTGTTCTTTTAATTTTTTCAATTAAAATATTAAACTTTTAATTTTTTTTCACTTTGATCAATTGAAACTGCGACATTATAATTTGGCTTGAACATATGGCATATCTCATGTAGTAAAAATGACACTTATTTAAAAACGACGTCGTTTCCAATTAGTCAGTCCTACCTTGCGAGTTTATTGCAGACGACAGATTTTTACAAGGAAGAGTATTTTGGTAATCTGTTCCGTCCGCAGTATTAAACTGCGAACGAGAACTCTATTAACCATTCGATCTAGGGATGGATGTCGTTGTGTTGTAAGGATAACCTTAAATTGACAACGTTGTCAATGAATCAGTCCCATATATATATATATATATATATATATATATATATATATATATATATATATATATATAAAAACACAACTTTATAAATTAACTCTCAAACACATAAAACCATAACCGTTTAAAGAATCAAAGATTTTGAAATTTTTTTTGAAAGAAATCTTTTGATTATAAAAATGAAAGGTTCTAGATTTTTAACATTTTTTTGTACAATTATCCATGTAAGACTTGATTTTTTTTTTTAATGTTTTCTTAAAAATTATTGATCCCTGACCTAACAATTTGATCCCTGTAAAACTTTACAGATACTTGATGATGATATTATTATGTTATTGTAACATCCATGTAAATTATGATGGATAAGACAGTATAGCATGAACAAATTCAACCCTTATTAATAAACAATTAATGCAGAAACACCAATTTTCAATATAAAATTCAAGTTATCGCAATCATTCACGCCTCAATATATTTGTATGGTTGAAGACAATTTTAGTTTAGTACCAAGGCGAAGGAAGTAAGTCGCACGATTTACTTGAAGCCAAATTATTTTATTTTATATTATATTAATTGACGTCAACAACAAAACATATACATCATTTGGTTAACAAAGATATAAACTACGGGATTTAACAAGATCCCACCATCTCATATGACAAAACTAAGCTCTCACACAACCTTGCCGGAGTAACCTACTTTCAGAACTCTGGCAGTGAAACAACTCGGGTCAAATTTTATGTCCGAATCGAATTAAATTTATTAAAATAAGATTTTAAAATACTAACTCAATAGTATCTTTTTAGGTCATAGGTTCACTCAAAAGATCATAACTAAATTTATTATTATTAATAACTTAATTCCTTATAAACAGATAAATTTGACTCGTATCTTTCGATGTAGAACTGTTACATATAGTTCTTCCTTAATGTTGTGGATGCTTTCTGATGCATAATCAAGTCCCCACCTGTAAATTTTTTTCAAGTATTATACATATTAAACCTTAATATGCAATCAAGAAGTCGAATATGACTATCATTTCCCGAATATGGGAGTTGATATTTGTCTTGGCATATCATTTGGGAAATTGATATTTTTACATAAAAAGTGTCGGTATAAATGTATAGTGACGGTGAAAATCGTAGCTTAGGATGGTGAAAACCGTCGTTATAGAATTCATATAACGACGGTTTAATGTGGAAATATTATTTTCTGTTTCCATTATTTATCTATCACCAGAATCACAAGGGATTAACCAGCACAGTATCGCTACCAAGTCCAACGCACTTTCCAGACGGCATGTTTCGCACACTATCTTCAAAAAACAGCTGAAATAGGAGTTCAACCTATTAGAATAACCCTTAATTTATACAAAAATGAAGTTTGAATTATAAGAGTGTCTTACTGTTCTCTGAGGGCCTATTTTGAGAGCCTTCACAATGGCATTTTCAGACAATTGGAGTCTTTGGTAATACACTAATATTGACCCTGAAGCATTTGGCCGAGAAAAAATGTCTAATAATGTCAAAATTTTCCGTGCTGCTAGTAGTGGTAGTGGAAGATATTCTTGAACCCATGAACTGAATGTCATCCTCATCATCAGACACAGTGCAGTGCTCTTGAGTAGGATTCAGAGTCTCAAAGCAAATGATCCCCTCAAAACAATCTTCCAGCCCCAGTCTACTTGGTGCTTTACCAGCATGGACCAAAGTTCATACCCTATAGCCTGCAAAGGTGAAACCCCATGAGTGATATTTTCCGACTTAATAACAACTACATATAAGAGAAGGTATTACATAATAACCATTAGACAGGTTTTATCCTACCCACCAGGGCACAGATCAAGTCACTCCTATATATCTAGTTTAAAAATGGAATCCATAATATGTAGGAGACAACTGTCCTGGCCTTACCAGACCCGACCTTACAATTTGATCCCTGCCAAACTCTACAGATATTTCATTATCAAATTGTTATTGTACCACCCACATATTGAGATGAATAGGACAGTGGCATGATCAAATTCAAGCCTTATTATTGAGCTTCTTATAAACAATTAATAAACACCAATTTGTCAAAACAATTTTGAATATAAAATTCAAGTTTTCACTATTATTCACGCATCAATATATTTGTATGATTACCGTGACATCCATTTTCCTTATAATGATCGCAAACTGATCATGACAGCTAAAGGTACAAGACATTTATAGTATCCAAGAAGGGGAAGCAAGTCACACAATTTGCTTGAAGACAAATTATTATATATATATATATTAATTGATGTTAACAACAAAACATTTACATCATTTGACTAACAAAGACATGAATTAAGGGATTTAACAAGATCCCACCATCACAATGATACATATGACAAGTCTAAGCTGTCACAGATGTTTCCACCGCAACCTTGCCAGAGTAGCCAGCTTCAGATGATTTCTTGACAGAAATCCAGAGCTCTGGTAGTGCTTCCTTAATGTTGTGGATACTTTCTAATGCGTAGTCTGCGCCTTTAGTCTTTTGAGAAGTCCCCACCTGCAAATATTTTTCGAGTATTATACATAATAAACCTTAATTCGCATCAAGAAAAAAGTCAAGAAGTCAAATAGGACTATCATTTCCCGAATATGGGAGTGGTATTCGTCTTAGCACCATAGAATCATTAGGGACTAACCAGCACAGTATCAAGTCCAACACGCTTTCCAGACTGTATGTTTCGCACACTATCTTCAAAAAACAGCTGAAATAGGAGTTCAACAATGAAAAACCTATTAGAACAACGCTTAATTTATACAAAAATGAAGTTTGAATTATTAGAGTTAGTGTCTTACTGTTCTTTGAGGGCTAATGTTGCCTATTTTGAGAGCCTTCTCAATGGCATTTTTAGACGGCTTGCACATAATTGGCGTCTTTGGTAATACGGACCCTGAAGCATTAGGCTGAGAAAAATGTCCAATAATGTCAAAAATCTCCGTGCTGCTAGTAGTGGTAGTGGAAGATATTGTTGAACCGGTGAACTGAATGTCATCCTCGTCATCAGACACAGTGCTCTTATGAGTAGGATTCAGAGTCTCAAAGCAAATGATCCCCTCAAAACAATCATCCAACCCCAGTCTACTGAGTGCTTTAGCAGCATGGACCTTGTCGGCATTTGTGAAGATCTAAATCCCAAATTAAATATTAAAAATAATATCAGTATAGGGAGCGCAATATATAACAGCTCCCCACACACACATACACATAGATATATTATTCATGATTCTATAACTCGTGTTAAGATACTTACAACTTTACGGATAGGCAAGCTTAGCAAAAGGCTTCTTAGAACAGGATCTGGTTTTAAATTCTCATACGGTAATCTTCCATGAACATAGCTGCACAAAAAGGAGAAATAACTTGATCACATAACTATCTAGATAGTATAAATGAAAAAAATTATGACTTGGCTATCAGCAGGATTTCCTTACCTGTGATATTCATCATAATCAAAGTCATAGCCAATAGCCTGAAAAAATAAAACCCCATGAGTGATCACTTTCAAATAATCATAGAGCATGACTAGATGAAAGGGATGAGGTAAAAGCCATACCCTGAGGCCTGCCATTGTTGTCCCATAATTCTTGTATAGTAGATTACCCAACTCGAAGATTGTGCTCCTATCTATACCAAGCTTTTCAACCATATAACCTGGACAAGTTGATCAAAAACTAAAATCAGAAATCACCGAAGCATCTAACAACGAAAAGGAGACTTAATGACCCAAAAAAAACACCAATACCTTCAATATTATTGCGACATGCAGTTGCCAAACCAGAACTGAAGGGATAAAGAGTATCATCTAAATCTGAAAATTCATAAAACTCAATAATTAATTGCCCTTGCCTTAAATAAATCCTCAGTTTATGCAATTTCTAACCATTGTTTGAAATTAAAGACTTGCCAAAAAGAAGGCAGTCGTATTTCGGCCTTGCAACCTGCCTGTAGCAGCTCTCGTATTCCATTTTATCTAGAGTAACTTGAATAAAGAACAAACAGATGTAAGCATTGTGCACCAAGATAATTTAAAACCACCTAAATTAAAACTAAAATTCAACTTAATTCTCAGCCTATAACTTCTCATGAATTTGAATAAAATTGATGCCTAAAACTTCACAAAATTCTCTACTTAAAAAGCAACTACTAGTTTTTTAATTGACAGTTTACAACTATATCTATTACATACTAGTTGAATTTGGCCTTTGTTGAGTTTCTGAATACAACAAAAATCCACAACCATTATAGATACAAACTGTGCCAAAAATATGTGGACCATGAACTTTCCCAATTGTCAATCTTTTTGCTCCACAAAATGAGTCATTTTTATTCAATGGCACCGGTTTAACGTCACAATTTTGTCATCTAGCCACTAAAATTAAACTAACAGAATCAAAATTATTATTATAATAAAGTTTGCAAATGGGACTCTTATGTGAAGAGGAGATAATATTCAAACAACGCCATTTTACTAAAACAGAAAAAAGAAAAAAGTCTTTGATGCAAAATAGGGCATCACAGAGAAAGAGCAAAGCTGAACAAGAAATGAAGAGGAATCAAATTCTCAAAAGAAACAGAAGAATCCCACTACCCCGGAGGGGTTAAATTTTGATTGAGAAACCAGAACTTAACAAACAAGAAAAAAAAACACAAATTTCACATTAAAAAGAAAGAAATTTGGTGGTATATCATACTTTTAGTAAAATCCATAGGCATATATTCAAATGAAAAGGAAATGGCATTTGGGTACGTAAGAAAGCAAAATTTGAAGAACAGAACGTACCAGAATGAAAGTGGACGGAATGCAGCAGAAAATAAGTAGGAACAGAGCAGGAACGAGAGAGAAGAAATGTATAGATATAGAGAGAAAGATTATACAGAGAGATTGTAGAAAGAAATAACTCAATAAGCAGGAGAAGGAGGAGAATGAATACGAGGCAGAGGATGGGTTTAAATAGCCAAACCGTTGTTGCGTTTTCTGAATAACATTTAAATTTTCATTTTTTTGGGGTTAAAATGATGATAAATAGTATTCTAATCGAGTCATTTTACTCGTGTTTAAATGGTGGGACAAAGGGGACAGAAAAAATAGAGACAGAAGATCTGTTTTCGTATATTTTATGCCTATATTGTTTATTGGGATGTACAAGAAGCCCTTCTTCCAAAAAGCAAAAAAACAGAAAGAAAAAGAAATTGATATTTTCAAATTAAAAATTGATATTTTTACATGATCACTCTCACGTGAATAGTGAGTGGGTCCTATTTTCATATAAAACAGATTCATATGAAAATATCAATTTAATATGTGAAAATATCATGTTTCCAAGATTAAATAATTGTGGATTAGATTTAAGGAAAATTATACCTAGAATTCTAGTTGTCTGGAAAAGATTTTAAGTGTAGTTATCTTAATAACAATTCAGCGTAATCGCATGTATAGTTCTCTAATTTTTCGTAGTTGTTCTGTGTACACCAACTCAGCTAAATAAATATATGAAACATGAATTATTATTATTATTATTTGGGGGTAAGAACGTCTTTGTCTTTTAAGTTGGATTCTCATGGAGTAGCTTGGTCTGAACATAATCTTTAAGCTTTGAAATTTCTTTTGTTATGCATGAAACATGGATAATTGAACTATATATAGACGGTTTAGTCATATAGCATAATTGATCCAGGAATATGACTTTATTTCAAGAGTTCATATAGTGTTCATTAGATATATTGCTATGCCTGATTATCTGTTATTTTGTTTGAAAGAATTATAATTTCAATTCTTTTATTATAATCCTTTCATCTTTTATAACAAATTATATTTTTAATATATTTCAGTATTTTGAAATGTTTTGATATATAAAAAGAAATGATAATTAACCTCGCCACTTGGCTTAGTAGTTTAAGAGAAAATTTAGAATCAACCATAAACCCAAAGGCCTTAAGTTCGACTAAGGGAGTGTTTGTTTAGAGCTGAATGGAGCTGAATCTGAATGGCTGAATCGGTTAGTGTATTTGTTTTGGTCTGAATGGCTTAATAGGTAAGATGAACGAGCTGAATGACTAAGTCAGATTTTTTGAGCTGAATGGCTGAATGAGCAGCTGAATGAAGTAAAAAAAAAATTAAAAAATAAAAAAAAATTATTAACTATTATATTAAGTAATATTAAATAAATTTACAACAATTTTGAATTTTTTCAGAGGGGTAAAATAATAAAGTTTTGTCATTCAGATGTTTCAGACATGTCAATTATCAAACAGTTTTTTTCATTCAGATTCAGATTCAGATTCAGCTCATTCAAATTCCGATTCAGTTTTTATCAAACACCCCCTAAGATTGAGAGAGACAATTTACGATTTTCATTCTTAAGCGCAGTAAAAACGTGATACATACAATATAACTTCTCTTAATTTATATAAATATCTACTTAATTAATTAATTTTATTTTATATAATAGCACGTTCCGATATAATTATTTAACCGTTACAACTTATACTCATTCCAACTTAGATTGACAAATAATGAAAGAGTCATATATATTCTCAACTTCATATAAATGACAATATAGTAATAAAATACTAATTACGTTTCTTAGATTTGTGGTCAGCAAAACAGTTAATTACTTTATGGATTCCAAAATGAGTTAAAATTTAAAAATTTTGTAAAAATAAAATAAAATGTTGTCTCCTACTAAAAATGAGTCTTATTTCAACTGTTGAAATATTTTTGAATATCAAGGTTTATATATTACACGTGTATACAAAATATTTTTTTATATTATTTTTCTAACTTTTAAAATTCAATAATGGAATAAATCATTCAAGAAAAACCATGTTTATTTGTATGCTTTAGAACTTTAGTATTTAACCATTAAGTCAACAAAAATAGGCAAGACTTTCATTTTCAGCTGGTGGTAGTTGCGGGCTTCATTCCTTGGCATTTATTATTATTATTATTATTTTAATAGTACAAATCATATACATTTATTTAATGTTATTTGAACGACCAATATTTAAAGTCAACTCTCATTTTGTCACAAAATGAGTCAATTTGTAGGGAAAATCTATCACATAATGATGAGCAATATCATCACAAACTTAATAATCTATGTCTGAAATTAAAAAATGTGAGGAAAGGCATGACTAATATATTTAAGAACAAGGGTTGGTGTAATAGTTTTCTAGTAAAAAAAAAAAGTTACTCCCTCCGTTCTTAAAAGATTATCATTTTAGAAGAAAAAATTTATTCTAAAAAGTTTGTCGTTTACAACTTTCGAGGAGAATTGTAAGACCCCAATTTTTTATAAATAAAGATGAATTTTCTATAAATATCATTTTTGAATATTATGAAGTTAATTTGATATAATGTTATAGTTGTGGGTAATATTTATAAAATTTTGCAAAGTAAGCAAGTTGTTATAAAATATTCGTTTGGTCGGAAAATATTCTTTTTGTCGGGGAATATTCGTACGACGGCACAATCATTGGTGGACCCCACAACGGAATTATTGTCGGATTGAGAAAACGACAAAAATATTTTATTAAAAAATAACGGCGGAAGTTTTACCATTGTTACTGTTGAACTACTCGGTAGTAAAAGTACAGTAATACGTGTGGTTGCATAGTAGCACACGGTATTGATCATTAATGCTTATGTGAGAAGACACTCAGTTTGATTCCATTATTGTCAGTTAATAATATGAATTATTTAGCGATAATGACGTTTTGTTTTATTCGTATTATTAACGTAATAAAACAGAAACATCTTTTTATATAAAACAAAATACTTTATTAAAGTTATTCTATAAATAGAATATATTATATTTTATTTAAAAGATTTTTCTTTAAATATGGACCGTCAGATTAAAGTAATCAATCTGGACCGTTCATGGATTAGTTACTATGCATTCTATTTTTCTATAAATAGCAGCTCATTCCTTCATTATTTCTTACGAATTCACTGAACTCTAGAGAGATAAACTATAGAGAGAAACTTTAGAGAAAGAGAAGAAGAGTATTCTGCTATTTAACTACTTCCTTATTTCAGCTCGTCTTTAAAACGGTAAGGGGTGTTATTCTTTCCTATTCATGAAGAGAACTGTTGTTATTCCCTTTCTTATTATTCTGTTGGAATAACCTGTATACGCGGATATACCCTATACTTGGTGACATTCTTCTATTATTCTGTTGGAACATCCTGTCTGTGTGTTTTACACCGGACCTGGTTCCGTCTTGTTATTATTCTGTTGGAATATCCTGTCTGTGTGTTTTACACCGGACCTGGTTCCGTTTATTATTCTGTTGGAACATCCTGTCTGTGTGTTTTACACCGGACCTGGTTCCATTATTTATTATTCTGTCGGAATATCCTGTCTGTGCGTTTACGCCGGACCTGGTTCCATTATTTATTATTCTATTGGAATAACCTGTCTGTGCGGTCTATCGCATGCATGGTGATTTCTTTTGTTATTCCATTCTTTATTGTACTCAGTTGGTTAAGTTTTGACTTCTATACTCCATGAAATTTGTGGAATATCCTTGATAGTTGCGTTTCATCCAGTATCTTTTCAAGAAAATATTCTTCTAAGCATTCTTGAATTTTACTCCACAATGCAGTATCATGTTGACAATTTGGACGTTATTAATTCTTGGATAAATTAATTCTTGAACTTGTTTTATTGAATTCTTATATCATTGTCATCATCCTCATGTTTATAAAATGTTGAAAGTCATCTGTGGCACGTAGTGCATAGATGGACTTGGTATGATTATGACCAGGGATTATTCGGTATAATCATGACCGTAATGTTACAAATGATGTGGTAAAAGTCATCATTGGCCCGTAGTGCATTGATGGACAGTTGTTGGCATGATCATGACCATTAATGAATATACGAATATCCTTGGCCGTAGTGCAGGGGTGATTCGATGATGTGGATTATTTTATTAAGCTGAGTCTCAGCGATCACAGTGTTGGAAAATCTTTTAAATCATAAAAGATAGTAGAGTTTATTTTCTACTTGACTCTTTTAATGGATTGCTTGTTCCGCTACAGTTAAACTTGATGTCTATTATATTTTATCAGTTTAACATTGTTGAAGGCTAATGATAATTTATTCTGCATTATCTTAGTCATAATATTTCTTACTGGGCTAGTTGAGCTCACCCTTTCTTTCACTGTTCTCTTCAGGAAATGAGAACGTAGCTGGGGCAAGTCGGGAAACGGAGTGATGGTTCGAATGATAGTATTAGTTAGTAGTCCTCACTATTCTATGTAATAGTGTGTTAATAAATGTAATGAGGACTCCTTTTGAGTATGAATACTCTCTAGAAGATAATATTTGTATTCAAACTCACAGTTTATGTTTTGTCGTATTGTACACGACAGTTGTATTAGTAAGTTGTATTTGTATTCTGTACTTTGTATCTGACGACCCAAGATGGGTGATGTATACCTAATTTTGGGGGCGTCACAGTTGGTATCAGAGCTTAGGGATATGATCCCTGGCTAAGATGTGAGAATAGAACTAGGAGGGGAGAGACGGGGAATTCCTTCGCTAGTATGACCTACCTAAGTTTATTTGCATGGTATTTAATTGGTCGGTCATAATATAAGGATAATATATGACATATCAATTAACTTTTATTTTGTGGCAGTATCTGAAAATGGCATCTGAGAATGTTGAGAATAGCAATGGAGCACAGACGATTATTGATTCACCACATATCAATAATCAGGATAATGTGCATCAGGAAGGTGACAATCCTCATGCAAACAACAACACTGACCAGATGATGAATGATGGAATGTTCAGAAGTTTTATGCAATTCATGCAACAACAGGTGAAAGCGGCTCCTGTCCACAACGTAGGTGGAAATACTGGAAACTCTCAGGCGGTCACCGCTAAACAGTTTAAGGAGCTGGGACCACCGGAGTTTAAGGGAGAACCCAAACCACTTGTAGCTGAAACATGGATAAAGCAGATCACCAAGATATTTGATGTCTTGGGTTGCTCCGAGGAGCAAAAGGTTCCCTTTGCCGCCTTTATGTTGCGAGGAGAGGCAGATTACTGGTGGGAATCGATAAAGCGTACTCAACCTGCCGCACTGAAGATGTCTTGGGAGAAGTTCCAAGAGCTGTTTAACGACAAATACTTTCCCGAGAGTATTCGTCACATGAAGGAGGTGGAGTTCATCAAATTGGAGCAGAATAATATGACCGTGTCGCAGTACGAGGCAAAATTTGCGGAGTTATCCCGGTTTGCGTCCCACCTGGTGGATAATGAAGAAAGAATGACACGGATGTTTTTAAGAGGTTTGAAGCCGGAGATACGTCAACATCTTGTTTCTCATAAACTGTGTTTGTATTCAGATGTTGTAAATAGGGCTCAGTTGGTGGAGCGCGATAACGAGACAACGCAACCAAAAGAGAGCAGCCGGCAAAATGATAATACCAGTGAAAGCAGTCATCGAAGCGGTGACAACAAGCGTGGAGGGAATCAACAGGCCAGAAATGGTAACCACTTCGGTGGTAATCAGGGCCAAAACAATAAGAATGGGCATTTCAAGAAGAGGAGATTCAACAATGATGGAAAGACGTCAGCACCAGCACCTGTCGTTAAGGAAGGAGAACGACCACCTATCATATGTTTCAAATGCGGAGGGGAGGGGCACATCAGTCCAAACTGCGCGATGCCGTCCAAAGCATGTTATAATTGTGGAAGAGAAGGTCATTTAGCCCGATTTTGTCGTTTACCGAAGACAAATTCAGCTAGGATGGAGGCACCAAAGGCCGTCCCAGAAAAGTCAAAACCGGTTGTGCAAGGGAGAGCGTTTGTTGTGAACTCCCAGAGAGCAAGGAACCCGAATGAGGTCATCACGGGTAAGCTTATCATAAACTCTAACGAAGTCTATACTTTATTTGATACCGGTTCTACCCATTCTTTTATTTCTCCTACTTGCGCTCATCGATTAAATTTGATTCCGGAGAAATTAGACTTTGACTTAGCAGTTGAAACTCCATTGGGAGAAACCTTCATTACATCCACGGTTTATAAGTCTTGTTTGGTTCAAGTTGGTACCCACACATTACCTGTCGATCTTATTTCATTAAAAATACTTGCATTTGACGTGATTCTAGGGATTGATTGGTTAACTACTCATCATGCAAAAATTGATTGTTTTCGTAAGGTTGTTAGCTTTCATATTCCTAATCGACCTATTATGCGAATTCAAGCAACCAAACCATTAAAATCAATCGCTGTCATCTCAAGCCATAAAGCTATTCGTTTATTGAAAAACGGATGTCAAGCTTTCTTAGCTCATGTCACAGATCTAAACAAAAATACGTCAGTTTTGAATGATATTTCTATTGTTAATAAATTCCCTGACGTATTCCCTGAAGAACTTCCTGGCCTACCCCCAGAGCGTGAAATTGAATTTTGTATCGACCTTGAACCCGGTACAAAACCCATTTCCAAAGCCCCATATCGAATGGCTCCTATTGAACTTCAGGAGTTAAAGACCCAACTGCAGGAATTGTTAGACATTGGTTTTATTCGTCCTAGTACTTCTCCTTGGGGTGCTCCTGTTCTGTTCGTGAAGAAGAAAGATGGGAGTATGCGACTTTGTATTGATTATCGGGAGTTGAATCATGTCACCATCAAAAATAGGTACCCATTGCCACGTATTGATGACCTGTTTGACCAGTTGCAAGGAGCACAATTCTTTTCAAAGATCGATCTTCGTTCTGGATATCATCAGCTGAAGGTTAGAACTGAGGATATTCCAAAGACGGCTTTTAGAACTCGGTACGGGCATTATGAATTCCTAGTCATGTCCTTTGGATTGACTAATGCTCCTGCTGCCTTCATGGATATGATGAACCGGGTATTCAAGGAATATTTGGATCACTTTGTGGTCGTCTTTATTGATGACATCCTTATTTATTCCAAAAGCCGTGAAGATCATGAGCAACACTTGAGGCTGGTACTCCAAAAGCTTCGTGAATACAAACTTTATGCCAAGTTGAAGAAATGCGAGTTCTGGCTGGAAGAGGTAGCATTCCTTGGGCACGTAGTATCAAGTCGTGGAATATCTGTTGACCCGGCAAAGATTGAAGCTATTCAAAGCTGGGAGCAACCTAAATCAGTGACCGAGGTACGTAGCTTTCTTGGTTTAGCTGGTTATTATCGGAGATTCGTGGAAGGATTTTCTCGAATCGCTACTCCATTAACTCAGCTGACTCGGAAAGATACAAAGTTTGGTTGGAGCGAAGAATGTGAGCAGAGTTTTCAAGAACTCAAGAGGAGACTCATTTCAGCACCTGTTCTAACAATACCATCTGGCTCGGAGGGATTTGTCATCTACAGTGATGCTTCGAGCAAAGGGTTGGGATGCGTTCTCATGCAACATGGAAAAGTCATAGCCTATGCATCAAGACAACTCAAGGAATATGAGAGGAATTATCCTACTCATGATCTAGAGTTGGCAGCTGTTGTCTTTGCACTTAAAATTTGGAGGCATTACTTGTATGGGGAGAAGGTGGAGATCTTTACGGATCATAAAAGCCTCAAATATTTCTTCACTCAAAAGGAACTCAACATGCGACAACGACGTTGGCTTGAACTGTTGAAAGATTATGATCATACCATTCAATACCATCCTGGAAAAGCGAACGTGGTAGCTGACGCATTGAGTAGAAGATCATATGCGGTACAAGTGCAATATTAACAACGCAAAGGCCCATTTTGTGTGACTTGCAAAGGATGGAGATAGAGTTGAAGACTCCAGGGACCCATGTGATGATGGCGAATATACGAGTAGAACCGACTTTAATCGATAAAGTTAAAGCTGCTCAAGCTACAGACCTGGAGCTGATGCGTATGAGGAAGAAAGTGCAAGAAGGTTCTATGCCGGAAGCAAGAATCGATGAAGAAGGAATACTTCGAGTCAACTCCAGACTTTGTGTTCCTAACAACCCTGATTTAAAGTATGAAATCATGATGGAGGCGCACAACACACCGTTTGCAATCCATCCTGGAAGTACCAAAATGTATCATGATCTTCGTCATACATTTTGGTGGAGCAATATGAAGAGAGAGATAGCGTTGTTTATCTCAAGGTGTCTAACTTGTCAACGAGTCAAAGCGGAGCATCAAGTACCAAAAGGTCCATTGCAACCACTTGAAATTCCAGAATGGAAGTGGGAGCACATTACCATGGATTTCGTTACCGGTCTTCCTAGGGTTTCTCAAGGTATTGATGCGATTTGGGTCATTGTTGATAGATTGACCAAGTCTGCTCATTTCTTACCGATACGAGAAACTTATACACTTGAACGTCTTGCTCGTATGTACATAAACGAGATTGTAAGACTGCATGGTATGCCAGTATCCATAGTTTCTGACCGAGACCCAAGATTCACTTCACGATTTTGGGTTAGTTTACAAAAAGCTATGGGCACGGATTTACGATTTAGTTCAGCATATCATCCTCAGACGGACGGACAATCAGAGAGGACTATTCAAACTCTTGAAGATCTATTAAGACTCTGTGTCTTTGACTTCAAAGGAAGTTGGGACAAGTTCTTACCATTGGTGGAGTTTTCCTACAACAACAGTTATCAAGCAAGTATTGGCATGGCTCCATTCGAAGCATTGTATGGAAGAAAATGTCGTTCTCCAGTATGCTGGGATGAGGTGGGCGAAGCAACGTTGTTGGGACCGGAGTTGGTACGTATGACTACAGAAAAGATTCAAACGATCCGACAACGTATAAAAACCTCACAAGATCGACAAAAGAGTTATGCTGATCTTCATCGAAAGGACGTGGAATTTGATGTAGGAGATCATGTGTTCTTACGTGTTGCTCCATGGAAAGGAGTTACGAGATTTGGAAAGAGAGGAAAGCTCAATCCTCGATTCATCGGTCCATTTTTAATCCTCGATCGAGTAGGAACTGTGGCTTATAGACTCGCTTTACCGCCAAGTATGTCTCGTGTTCATAACGTTTTTCACATATCCATGTTACGCAAATATGTGGAAGACCCGAACCACATTATTGAGTTAGAACCGGACGAAATAGCGGAAGATTTGACGTATGAAGAAGTTCCTGTTCAAATCTTGGATAAGAAGGAACATATTCTACGCTCCAAGGTTATACCTCAAGTCAAAGTTTTGTGGAGAAACCACGATGTTGAGGAAATGACTTGGGAGTTAGAATCAGAAATGAAATCAAGGTATCCTTACCTCTTCGACATACCAGGTACGTACCCTAATTTCGAGGGCGAAATTTCATAAGAAGGGGAGGTTGTAAGACCCCAATTTTTTATAAATAAAGATGAATTTTCTATAAATATCATTTTTGAATATTATGGAGTTAATTTGATATAATGTTATAGTTGTGGGTAATATTTATAAATTTTGCAAAGTAAGCAAGTTGTTATAAAATATTCGTTTGGTCGGAAAATATTCTTTTTGTCGGGGAATATTCGTACGACGGCACAATCATTGGTGGACCCCACAACGGAATTATTGTCGGATTGAGAAAACGACAAAAATATTTTATAAAAAATAACGGCGGAAGTTTTACCATTGTTACTGTTGAACTACTCGGTAGTAAAAGTACAGTAATACGTGTGGTTGCATAGTAGCACACGGTATTGATTATTAATGCTTATGTGAGAAGTCACTCAGTTTGATTCCATTATTGTCAGTTAATAATATGAATTATTTAGCGATAATGACGTTTTGTTTTATTCGTATTATTAACGTAATAAAACAGAAACATCTTTTTATATAAAACAAAATACTTTATTAAAGTTATTCTATAAATAGAATATATTATATTTTATTTAAAAGATTTTTCTTTAAATATGGACCGTCAGATTAAAGTAATCAATCTGGACCGTTCATGGATTAGTTACTATGCATTCTATTTTTCTATAAATAGCAGCTCATTCCTTCATTATTTCTTACGAATTCACTGAACTCTAGAGAGAGAAACTATAGAGAGAAACTATAGAGAAAGAGAAGAAGAGTATTCTGCTACTTAACTACTTCCTTATTTCAGCTCGTCTTTAAAACGGTAAGGGGTGTTATTCTTTCCTATTCATGAAGAGAACTGTTGTTATTCCATTTCTTATTATTCTGTTGGAATAACCTGTATACGCGGTATACCCTATACTTGGTGACATTCTTCTATTATTCTGTTGGAACATCCTGTCTGTGTGTTTTACACCGGACCTGGTTCCGTCTTGTTATTATTCTGTTGGAACATCCTGTCTGTGTGTTTTACACCGGACCTGGTTCCGTTTATTATTCTGTTGGAACATCCTGTCTGTGTGTTTTACACCGGACCTGGTTCCATTATTTATTATTCTGTCGGAATATCCTGTCTGTGCGTTTACGCCGGACCTGGTTCCATTATTTATTATTCTATTGGAATAACCTGTCTGTGCGGTCTATCGCATGCATGGTGATTTCTTTTGTTATTCCATTCTTTATTGTACTCAGTTGGTTAAGTTTTGACTTCTATACTCCATGAAATTTGTGGAATATCCTTGATAGTTGCGTTTCATCCAGTATCTTTTCAAGAAAATATTCTTCTAAGCATTCTTGAATTTTACTCCACAATGCAGTATCATGTTGACAATTTGGACGTTGTTAATTCTTGGATAAATTAATTCTTGAACTTGTTTTATTGAATTCTTATATCATTGTCATCATCCTCATGTTTATAAAATGTTGAAAGTCATCTGTGGCACGTAGTGCATAGATGGACTTGGTATGATTATGACCAGGGATTATTCGGTATAATCATGACCGTAATGTTACAAATGATGTGGTAAAAGTCCTCATTGGCCCGTAGTGCATTGATGGACAGTTGTTGGCATGATCATGACCATTAATGAATATACGAATATCCTTGGCCGTAGTGCAGGGGTGATTCGATGATGTGGATTATTTTATTAAGCTGAGTCTCAGCGATCACAGTGTTGGAAAATCTTTTAAATCATAAAAGATAGTAGAGTTTATTTTCTACTTGACTCTTTTAATGGATTGCTTGTTCCGCTACAGTTAAACTTGATGTCTATTATATTTTATCAGTTTAACATTGTTGAAGGCTAATGATAATTTATTCTGCATTATCTTAGTCATAATATTTCTTACTGGGCTAGTTGAGCTCACCCTTTCTTTCACTGTTCTCTTCAGGAAATGAGAACGTAGCTGGGGCAAGTCGGGAAACGGAGTGATGGTTCGAATGATAGTATTAGTTAGTAGTCCTCACTATTCTATGTAATAGTGTGTTAATAAATGTAATGAGGACTCCTTTTGAGTATGAATACTCTCTAGAATATAATATTTGTATTCAAACTCGCAGTTTATGTTTTGTTGTATTGTATACGACAGTTGTATTAGTAAGTTGTAATTGTATTCAGTACTTTGTATCTGACGACCCAAGATGGGTAATGTATACCTAATTTTGGGGGCGTCACAAGAATAAATTATTTATTTTCCTATATTACCCCTACCTTATCTCATTGTCTCAAGAAATTTTATCCCTTGTATTAATAGTTTTCAACTTCCAATAAAGGGGTAGTGATGGAATTTTAAATAAATTTTACTTGATAAATGAAACTTTCTTAATCCATATGTCAAAACAATCTTTTAGGAACGGAGGGAGCACCTCCTATTGAAAATAAGAGTCTTATCAAATTCACATAAATAAAACTTTAAATTACTGATCGAATAGTATCTTCTTGACTTGTATTAGCCCACCACAGACTAACTCAAAAGGTCATAACTGAAGATACTATTATTAATAATTTAATTTCCCATATCTTTTGATGAGGAACTGTGGTGTTACAATATATTACACACGTATACACAATTTATTTTCACACACACATATATATATATATATATATATATATATATATATATATATAATAATAATAATAATAATAAAGGGTAGTTTTTAAAGTTTAATATTGGAGTAAATCATTCAAGAAAAAACTATGTTTATTTGTATGTTTTACAAACTTTTATATTTAGGTAATATATTTAAGAATTAGAGTCGGGGTGTGTGTGTCTACTAGCATTCTAGTAAAAAAATAATCATTGATCTAAGGCCTGTGCCGCCACCATATTTTTAAGTGAAAATGACCAGCCTCATGTGACTCAACTCCTTGATTTGTTTAATTTTTGGAGGACAATAATTAGATTTCCACACCAGAGGGTGAATAGTACAAAAATGTTTAATTAAGAACCTTGCCTATACAACATACCACATACATAATTCAAAAAAAAGAAGAAAAAAAGAGTCTCATCAAACTTTTTAAATCCTACAAAAAAAATATTTAAAATTAATTTTTTTTAATTATAAATATTACTATGGGAACACTATGTTCAAACGTATTTAAAAAAACACACGAAAAATAAAATAAAATGAGACATTCATATCGAGACAAAAGGAGCATATATATTTTATTTATTATTATTGAAAGGGCCATTTCTATTTTATTTTACAATGCAAAATTTTCTTCTTAATTCCTCAATTATTCCACCCAACCTGGCTGGCTGCATGACCCCTCATTGTTTAATTTTAAATTTAATGTGTAGTTTTTTAACATAGTTTATTATGGGACTGCATGCTGTCTTTCATTAGGTGAGTTCGGTTCAATAGAAAGCAACAGCAGCGGAGATCAAAATCTTCATGTTGTAGGCAAAATTATATTATATATTGTAGTAACACCACATAAGATTGTGGCACCTATTTGCATACTTTTAATATGCAGTGGTTGAAGTTTTATAACCGTCTCAAAGTGAGAATCCATTTTAATCACGTTATTAAAATTTGTGCAAAGAATTATAGTATATTGTTATTGTAGAAGACCAATAATGGTGGGAACTGAGGTGTTGATGCGTACATGTCGAGTTCTTCTTATAAGCTATAATAAGATCCTGTGATAGAGGAGGAGCATAATTTGAACAAGTATATATATCAGATGAAACTTTGGAGCTATATGACCAATAATGCACTTCAGAGCATATAAAATTGTATATTTTGCAAGTGTTTCTATAATGCTAGCTCAAGCTAGAATTATTTGAAATTTTAGACCCACAATGAAGTAATGCTTTTAGCTTACGTTGGGGGTGGGGTGGGGGGCAATTTGGCAAGGAAGGCCTTGTTCAAATAAGAATTAAAGAACCCCAACAATTGGTGCAGTGGTTCAAATGACACTCGTCTACGGTCTTATACAACAATTTGTCAAGGCCATATATGGTTCATGGGGCCACGGGAACGCGAGCGTACGACTCGGAAAACTTTCGATTATCAAAAAAAAAAAATCATAATTAAAGTTGGACAGTATTCTCCACTTGGAATTCAAAGTTTCCTCTTTGTAGAACTAGAAAAAGTTTTTAAAGGGTTAAGAGATAAAATCTGAGTCAGAAAAGACATGCTATTCTTTCTCACATGATTAAACTGAAGGTCTTTTTTGCTCCCTTTTTCTTTTGCTATGGAGTGGAAAATATTAGTTGTTGCTTTAGATATTTGTTTTATTCATGTTAACATTTACCAAGGATAGCTTATTATTATTATGCAACTTAATTAAACAAAAGATTTCCACAACCCTAAGCTAAATTAATTCACATATCATAGTAGTTGCAACTGGCCACTTTAGAAAGTTGAGTTAGCTTAAACAAGTAAATGTTGGGGCAATAGAAACAGGAGTTTGTGCAGTTTTCTTAAGAGTTTTCCTTCACCAATCAAAGGCTTTTCTTTTTCAATCCATTCTAACATATTGTTTCTTCTTCTTCTTCTTTGCTTTCCACCTTGTAAGCCATGGTGTTTATGGGTGCCTTTCATGCTCAAAAGCAACAATGGTTGGATTAGTATGTATGGTTCTAAGTATGCCCACTTATCCCCTTCAATCAATCAAAACTACCTTGTAGTGTGTATTAATTGTAGTCCCACCACCGACAACCACTATCAATCAAATGTGGGTTTTTTCCATTGCAAATTTGTGCTGCCGTATGGAAAAATTTCAACAAGGTGAATCTTGATTTAGACCACCATCTCAATTGGTAATGAGGAGATTCAAATTGAAACGCAAGAGAACTTTGCCATATAGGGTTAGGGTTATGTTTGGTCATAAAAGATTATACTTTGAGATATGATTATTAATCTCAAATGACTTGTTTATTTTTAAATTTGAACTTGAGACTATTAGTCTAGAGATTATAAAATGACCTAATATGAAAAACTATCTAATATCACGTTCAACCAGGTCGAGATTACAAACAAAAACATGGCCCGGAGGTCACTTGGTAGTGAGATATCAGATTTGTGCAGTTTCTATTCAAACAGAAACACGCACTACTTTAAGCTCCAAATTAGTAAAGTTTCGTTTCATATTTGTTTTTATTTAAAGTTGCAACATTTTAACTCCAACCACACACTCTTGTAAGGACGAGAGGAAATCTAGCAACCTACTGACATAGCCTGCCTAGTCATGCCTTGGGTCAACATCCAGGAGTTATAGGAAAGCTTTATATCAAATGGAGATGACATAACATAAACCCACCATTATATAGTATGTATAATGTTACTTTCAATGGTCTATTTCTGCTTGCAGATTCGTTCCCATACTCATGGCCACTAAAAACTCTCATAAAACACCGGTCCTGGTTTTTCAAGAAAAAAACAAATATGCGAGGAAGGTAAAAATTAATAAATAAATAATGGTGAATTCCAAAAACAAGAATTATATCACATCTTAAAGTCGGCCACAAAAATACTTAGAAAGCAGTCGATCTCTCTTCATGTCTTCATCATGATATAGCCTAGCCGCCCAACGACTATATCATTGGCTCTTGCAAGTATGCTTCTTCAAATATGAGTTGCATATCATCAACTTAAAAAAGAAATCAAATAAAGGCTAGAAACTAATAACTTGAACAATCTCCCTGCATTTATACAGTCATCATCAATCTCGATAAGGACCTCATATGTATGCCCTCGTAAAGTTGACGAGAGTCTGGCTAAATGTACAATACAAAGTAGTCTCGGATGATGAGAATAGCATGAGCCAGGTTTTGAAGCAGAAACTGTGTTAACCAATAGAAACCACAAACCTCTTTCAGTAAGCTATGCTGGCGCAATTTCTGGTTCCAATGATGATGGTCCATCTTCTTCACCCTCAGCTCTTACTTTTAGGAGTGCCTGTTACTTCTGTATCTTCTGCGTCAAACCCTTGCTTGAACCTATCGTAGTTTGTAGGCTCGCTACTCATGAATGGGCGTTCACCCAGTACTCTAACCAAATCATCTTGATGTAGAACCTCCTTCTCAAGTAATAACTCGGCAATCCGAGCTACAAGCTCTCTGTGCTCCTCTATCAGCTGTACTGTGCGATCATACGCCTTACCCACCCATTCTCTCACTTCATTGTCGATTATTGAAGCAGTCTTGCTGCTGTATGGCTTTGTCATCTCCATTGCATCATCCCTTTGGGGGAAAGAAAGAAGACCAACTTTGTCACTGAAACCATACACTGCGACTTGGGCATAGGTCATCTTGGTCACTTTCTCCAAGTCATTTTGGGCCCCAGTTGAAATCCTACCAATCAAAACCTACTCACAGAGGAAAATCAATTAGTAACACTGGATGACTTTAATAGTGTTCTGTTATTTAGAACTTTCAAGCCGCTAATTGACCTACAGAAGGCAATCAATAACAAAATTTCCGATCTTGAACCAAGAGTTTATTTATTATCTTCTAAGAAAATGAGTTCTTTCTCAATAAAGACAACTGCTATTGTTGATTTCGGTATATAGCTGTATTAATATTTTCTGTAGAAAACAGAATATTAAAAAAAAAATAAAAAAAATATATCGAGGTTTTTAAGATCTACAAATTACTATTGTTTGATATGCAAGTGTAACCTTTGGGGGTGATATTACATCATTTAGTCCCTCATTTTACAATTACAAATTGATCCATTTTCTTTATAGATGACACCATTGGAAAACAACAAAAAACTCAAAACTAAATACAAGAAACCAACCTCATGAAATACAACAATTTTCGGATGTCCTAAAAAGTCATACACTTGCCTATGTAACTCGAAATATCTGATGGATCACTGATTTTATGAAGTATCATTTAGAGCAGATGAGATCCTCTAGACCCCATGTAAAATTTTCATAAGAAAATAATAGCGGTGATTTAACTTTTAACAAAAAAAACAATAAGGAAAATGTTTTGTTTAGTGATAATAAAAGGTCATATAACATAAAACACAAGATTACTAGATTAGATATTCTTTTAAATAACTATTTTTCTTTTGGCCCAATTTGAGAGGTTTCACACCGTGAATAGACGCACTACATAAATGTCTTGATCGGCATAAATAGGGGAAAGGAGGAAGGAGTCAAACCTGTTCAGCTGCTCGACCACCGAGAGTCATGCATGTCATATCAAAGAGTTGCTCTTTGGTCATCAAAAGGTTTTCATTTGGAACATACTGAGCAAAACCAAGAGCTGCAGAACCACGAGGAACAATTGTCACTTTGAGTAAAGGTTCTGCATGTTCCAAGAACCAACCAGCAACAGCATGGCCTGATTCATGGTAAGCAACAGTCCTCCTTTCCAGCTTGCTTATAACCTGCACAAAGAATAGGCAAGTGATGCCCTCATGTTTTATTATTGTTTCATTGTTGTATCTTAAAAATCTTAACCTCTCATGTGAAGAAAGAACACCACAACACCCCTCCATGTAACCCTCAAAGCATTAGCAACACATGCATTTTATAACCATTAAGATTTCAAAATATCTTTTCTAATCAGATTTTATTTTATGCTTATTTGATCCCTAACTTACTATATCATAGAGATGAGTATGAAATAATAAACTAAGATTAAAACAATGACAATATTCATGTTTGAATTGCACACTATACACCAAATTATACCAAGTTTTCATTTCAGTAACCAAATAGAAAATAAAATATTTAAAAAATCTTTGCACTGAGTGAGATTGTGTTTAAAAAGTGATCACAACAAAGAACAAATGTTTAATCACTGCCTTAATTATACAGGTTTAGATAAATCTTTTCCACACCATCTAAACCAAACTATTAAGGTTCAAGTACAAAGGTCATTTACTTTCTTTTTGTATTATAAATCATCCAAAATAAACCAAATTAAACATACTTCCAAGATGAGGTTTAAAACAAATAATTTTAGAAGCTATGTAATCATTTTCCATTCAAAAAACATCCAACCTTCTATTGCAAGTCTTTATAATTTGAAGGTCTTTCAAGGAGGAAATAACACACTATAAACAGTGGTAAAACTTCTAACATGGGACAAGTAGGATACCTTGTTCTTCTTCTCCAAACCTCCAATAACTCTGTCTATAGCTGCTTCAAAATGTTCCATTGTGATCACGCCAGTCTCATTCCTTGCAGCAATTAAAGCAGCTTCGTTACAAACATTTGCTATATCTGCACCAGCAAATCCAGGAGTCAGAGCAGCAAGCCTCTGGGAGTAAAATGATGCATCTTGATCAAGTTTCAACTTATTCAAATAAATGCGAAATATCTGATCGCGTCCTTTTATGTCAGGCTTATCAATTGTAATTTGACGATCAAATCGACCAGGTCTTAACAAGGCTTTATCTAGAATATCAGGTCTATTTGTGCCCGCAAGTACAACAACTCCAGCAGTAGTCCCAAATCCATCCATTTCTACCAGCAACTGATTCAAAGTACTTTCACGCTCATCATTGCCCCCTGAAAAGCCGCCACGCCCTCTCGCTCGACCAATTGCATCAATCTCATCAATAAAAACTATACTAGGTGCACATTGTCTTGCCTCTTGGAATAAGCTCCTGACCCTGGCAGGTCCAACTCCAACAAACATTTCCATAAAATCTGACCCAGATATTGATAGAAAAGGTACATCAGACTCGCCAGCAGTTGCCTTGGCAAGAAGTGTCTTTCCAGTCCCAGGAGGACCAACAAGAAGAGCACCTTTTGGAATCTTTGCTCCCAGCTCCTCATATTTCTTTGGGTGTTTTAGGAAGTGAACAAACTCCATGATTTCTTGCTTTGCCTCATCACAGCCAGCAACATCTTTGAAGAAAACCTGTGTAATTAGATAAAATACAGGTTGCCTGAACTTAGTCAGATGATAAACTTTCATGTCGAAGGAACATAAACAATATTGGTAAATTTATTGCTCAACTAAAAAAAATTAGATGTAATTAATCAATGCTCACCTTGTTCTTAGCATTTTTATCCAGTTTTGTAAAATTTGCTTTTCCTATATTGAATATCCCACGAGCACCCTTTCCACCAGGTCCGCCAACACCGATACCCCCTTGGATTCTACTTCCCATGAACCAGAGAATTCCCAGAAGTAAGGTTGTTGGAGCAAACCTCATCAGTTCTTGAAACCAATTAATTTCAGAGACATGGTATAGAGGAACGTAATTGTGAGGATCTATTCCCAAGTCCTTCTGGGCTTCCTCCAGCTTCTCTTCAAAAGATTCAATGCTTCCAATATTAAAGTAATACTTATACTGGCTCCCATTTCCTTTATCAGGTGTAGCATTAGTAGGACCCTTTGAGCTCTTTACATACACTTTTGCTACTGATTTATTGCTAACAACAATGTGGTCCACCAACCCAGGCTCAAGCAGTTTGGTTTTGAACTCTTGGAAACTAATCTGAGGAATATGATCATAAATTTATTTGGAGAATAAAAGAGAAACATGAAAAAATCAAGAATAGAACTACAGAAAAGACAATATAGAAGGTATGATGCATACATACTGTCAAAGACATAACCAACAGAAAATAAAAAACAAAAAACAAACATGTAAATCATAATAATGCCCAATATAATGCTAAAGAATTACCAGTTGATCAATAATCAAATACAGGAATTCAAGCTGTCGGCCTTGCTCATGAACCCGGAAGGTCCTAATATATTTTTCTCAAACTTTAGATGGGTCAGCTGACCCACTATCCAAGTATGTGACTGATCTTTGGACTTTCTCCACTTTATGTAATCGCAAAACTAATTCAACCTAGCTCTAAAAGAATACAAAATGCGTACAAAGAAGAAACAGCTGAAACAGCAGATAAAGTTGATTAATAATTGAGTTGGCTAGAGAACTAGTCTGTCATTAGGAAGCAAATTATAAAAGATAGATATAGATTTATAATCAGCCAACAAGTTATCTTAGATACAGATACTATATTCTTTCAAAGAATCCAAACATTAAATGGTTAAACAAAACGTTTAAACTTCAAAGCTTAATTAAGAGTTGACCTGCTTCTGTTCACGAGGCTTCATGAATATGGATGTAAGAACAAACCCAATAAACAACCCAGGCATGATTAGATTTTGAAACTGCTTAATGTTCTCCTGAAAATTCCCATGCTCACCTGTACTCGAGTCCTCTGGAGAACATCCGGAGATAAGCTATGAATTACGTGACGGATAATTTAAAAAGTTTAAAAGTAAATAAGGACAAGAAGAAGAGAAATGCAGATAAAATATAGAACATTGTAGATAAAGTTTAGAGCACAAACCCTAAAAATAGGTAAAAACATAAAACTTTATTCAGTCTAAAAAAAGTCGATAGATTTAATCTGTCATATAATTTGTTGACTTCTAACAAGACAGTTACTGTTTGAAATGTATGCATATGCTGCATAGTAGCCTCTAGTAACATTTGAAATGCACATTCCCACTGACCATCAAACATAAACATCTAAAGAAAACGGTATCAAGACGCAGATGTCTACTGAATACTACTAAGTCTCCCCACCCCCAAATCATTGATCATGGAAACGTACTAAGCAGAATATAGGCCCATGCCCGATCCCAGAACATGGAGCTAAGCTACACATGTACGGACGGTTCCATGTCAAACAAAGTCATCATGCCACTGAACCATTTCAATGCCAAAATTTCACATCAATGGACCAACATTTTAAAAGTTAAAATAACTATGAGCACTCACAGTATGTTCGTCTAGTATACCCAGCACCGGCCCTGGGCTAAAGCCCAAGGTGCCCGGGCTTTAGGCCCAAAATTTTTTAGGGCCCCTTTTTCTTATATCCCTTTTTCTTAGTTTTTAAACGAGAGATGTACTCCTTTTGCAAATTATTTCTTTTACTTAGTACATACCTTAGCCCAAGAAACCTCAAAGCCTCAATCTCCTCCTCACCATATCTTATTTTCTTATACTTTTTATAAATCCTCTCTGGCTTAACCCATTCATCAGTTTAATGTTTTCTCCCTGTTATTTTTTGGCAATATTAGTGAATACCCTGTAAAATTCCTGAAAACATCTAAACTATTTATTTTCACAAAACTCATATCTACAACAGCGAAATCCTCAAGTAATTAATGCATCTTAAGAAAACTGGAGTATTATGATTATTTTAGTAATTTTTAATATTAATTTTTAAAATCATTCCAATTTAAAAATATTATGATGTAATTTGAATTTTTGAATACATTTTAAAAAAATATTATTACATCATCAAATTATAACATATACTATTATGTATAGATTATTACATCATCAAATTATTTATAATATTTATAACATATACTGTTATGTATAGATTATTACACCATAAAATTTTTATATAGTTTAAAAATATTATTTAGTATAATGATTTTAGTAATTTAAAAATTTTATATCAATTAGTATTTAATATTATGATTTTAGTATTTTAATGATGTAATTTTGAATTTTTGTTGTTTTGATTAATTAACAAAATAATTTGAATGTTAGTATTTTAGTATTTTTTTAATTTGATTCTTTTTAGTATTTTAGTATTTTTTAATTAATATTTTATTATTTTTTTTAATTAGTATTTGATGTAAATATGTTATGTTTTGAATTTTAGTATTTTAATTAAATGATGTAAATATGTTATACAACTTATTTTATTTAATTAGTTGTTTTGATTAGTTAACAAAATAATTTGAATTTTATTATTTTGATTAAATGATGTAAATATGTTATGCTTTTTTTTATTTTGAACTTTAGTATTTTTTGTTTTGATTAAATGATATATATTATTTTATTTAGAATATATTTTATACTTAAGCCTGCCACGTCATCACATTTTAACCCAGTTTCTCTTCTGTTAATGACAGGGGCACGGACGTCCCAAAAAATGTAACGCTAAGGGTATTTTTGAAAAAAAAATTAGTTTAGGGTAAATATCAGGGGCATTTTTGACCCTTTGCCCGTTTTTTTATACCTATCTTAATAGCATTTTGCAAATGGCCCAATTTTTTTTTTGTTGCTTTAAAGCCCTGAAAAACTCAGGGCCGGCCCTGAGTATACCATTAACTCTGACAAACATCTCCATTTCTATAACAACTAACTGTATGAAAATTTCAGAACTAGTCAACATAATCATACCTTTAGACCCTGATTTCTGTTTGTTTCCTTTCGGCACTTCTTTCTTATTTTTTGGATGATACTTTTCATAGTCTGCACAAAAACAATAGGGAAAAGAAGTAGCATCTTGCATACACACCAAATAACTAAACACACGATGGAATCAAAATCATCAAACATTGCATACTCTTTCTTTTGGGAGCTTCGCTGCAAAATAGCCTACGAAGCCTCGGGTTCTTAAAAACAGAATCAAGTTCTGATAAATATGTTGGAGACAAAATTTGCCTTCCACTCCCAGCTCCAATTGAAGTTAAATATCCCCTCACGAGCCCAAATCCGCCATCAACGCGTGCATTCCAAGCATTCACAGATTCATTTCTCACTCTATATGTATCAGAAACAGCACTCTGCCCATAATAAACCATAGAAACCACGAAAGCTGTCACAAATTTGTATCAAAAAAGTTGACAGAAAAAGAAACAGAATAAATTCTCACTCTTTGAAATGTAGAGCGAGAGGAGCGAGATAGAGAGCTTCCAATACGTGAAAATATCATTACAAAATTGATTGAAACATGAACTGAACGATGATTATGAAACCCTAGAAAAGATGGAACACAATTTCATCAATATATTTGAGTTCGGAGACGAAGGAGCTGAAGCAGAAAAATGACTACGATCATAAATACAAACCGCCTTATTGATCCAAACTGTTTCTAGAATCATTCTAGTTTCGTAGTTGGCTTTGAATCATTTCCCTTTTACGAAATCTTCTGTTTTGTGGTTCGGGTTTTGAATTGGGCTTGTCACAATTTGGACCAGCCCAAAAAAGAAATTTATACTTGGTGTATATTTTTCTAATTAAAGGGCAATTAATTTAATTAAAGACATTTCTTTCTTCAGTCAAAGTCTTATAATAAAAGTTAAAAAAAAAGTCCCACACCAAGAAAAAGGATTACAAATTTACATGGTTGAGATACCGTATGATAGTAAAATTTGATATTGAAATTTAAGATGAAATATTGAGCGTATATATACTCTAATGGATACCATAAATTTAATGAGTTAACCTTTTGAGTCAAGACGTGATTTCAACATAGCTTATAACGACTTATAACTTTCGTGTACACGTTCTTTAATTTGTCC
Organism: Panax notoginseng; assembly: GCA_016801055.1. Lineage (NCBI taxonomy): Eukaryota > Viridiplantae > Streptophyta > Magnoliopsida > Apiales > Araliaceae > Panax > Panax notoginseng. The sequence goes on along the minus strand of CM029015.1, from coordinate 9,287,314 downwards.
TTTCACGTTTGTAATTAACATTTTCTTAATTTTATTTTAGATATAGCTTTGTAATTAATATATCATTTATTTTTCTTCCCTTCTTTACTTCAACTAAATTGGTTGGTAGTTTGATACTAAATTTAGTCCAAGAACTGACCCCAAAACACAGATCAATCATTTATTTTGTAATGCTTGTTCATTGTGTTTTGTCAAGTAACACAAGTTAGCCTAGCCCAATAAGCAGCTTGTTTTTGGTACAAAATTTCATATAATTCACATGCATGGGCTTATTGGATTCTAATTTTTAAAATATATATCTAGAGTACCCCAATGTCAAAACACAATGGAGAATAATCATAAGGGGACCAAGGAAAATAAGGTGGTGAAGTAGGTGGGGATGGGGGGCAAGTAGAACCAGATGAAGAATGAGAAGAACTTGTGTTGATTTGTGGATTTCTTATAACCAATGGTACAATATCCTCAAGCAACCCTTGTGAGCCCACTTCTTCCTGAGCCAAGACTGTTGCTTGTGTTGGGCCGGTTTCGACGTTTTGCAGCCTTTCTTCTTCTTCTTCTTCTTCTTCTTCTTCTTCTTCTTCTTGTATTTGTTGGTCATGTTCATAGTCTTGGACCTGTGGAATGGATTTTTTGGGCTTCTTTGGTGATGATTCGGGGTGGTCCGGTTGGCCCAATAAGAAGAATGGGTATGTAAAGTGGAGGTGAAGCCCTTCATAAGTGATGATGAGAGTGTCCGGGTCGTCGGTTGACCGTTGGACCTGTTTTTT